>ML784657.1:276853-371087 GCA_009831015.1 Picea engelmannii | reverse complement strand
CCTAGGGTGGTTGGGGATGTTACATTATGGTATTATAGTTTTTGTTTCAACACTAGACTTGTATGGGCTAGATATTATCATGAAATCAACGTGTGTTTTAAGCATCTAGGTTGTGGAGTGTAGAATTGTTATGCGCAGAATCTACTGGTGCGCGGTGCAGAGTTGTGATGTTAGAAAAGTATTGATGCATGGTATGTGAACTAGAAATTGGGATGTCAAAAACATCCAAGGAATTGGAAGAAAGGATTCTGACAAGATGGTGCATATTTTTCATGAAGTTGTCTCATGAATTCATCTAACAAATATTTTTGCCTACACATTTTGCAGAATTATCAGCGATTAGGATGGTACAAAATCAGTATAGAAGATCAAAAGCATGGAATATGCGCAAAGGACTTACAATCTTGATGATGAGTTCAGGGATTTGTATGTCGGTTTGGGTGTTGATGGTACACAATCCAAGGAAGAGTGCATAAATTTGGTAGAAACCATAAAGGGACTACAAAAATATGTTCAAAGTTATAAGGTTGGTAACGAAAGGTTTATGAAATCCAAGGAGTAGCAAGATGACTTCATGGTCAAGGTGATGCAAATATTAGACAGAATAAAAAATAAAATTGATAAGGAGATAGAGTCAAGTAGGTCAAGAAGTTGTAGGTCTCATGATGAGAGAGGAAGAGAAGCAAGAGATGTTGATAAGGAACATCACCATTCACCAAAGAATTCATTTAAGAAAGCCCATGGTAGCTCAATTCCATCTCCTAATAGAAAGCATAAGAGGAGGATTGGGGTGTACAAGCTACAGGGAGAAATGAATAAGATCAATCCTCCTACCTTTGATGGTGAGCACAAGAAGGACGAAGATGCAAATACCTGGTTGTTGGGTATGAGGAAATACTTCCAGTTGCATAGCTATTATGTGCAAGAAGAAGGGAGAATCATTATATATCAGTTAAAAGGAAAGGCAGGAATGTGGTGGGATCAATATGTGCAAGTGCATCACATTGATGAGAATAAATTGATTTAGAGGGAGTTCAAGATGTATTTCCAAAATAAATATTTAATCAAGAGGTACTATGACAAGAAAATGAAGGATTTCTTTAAACTCAAGCTCGGAAGCATGACCATTGATGAGTATGAAAGGATATTTCTAGAGCTACTAAAATATGTGCCTTTTATAAAGGATGAACGGGAGAAGATTCAAAGGTACTCGAGTGGGTTTCCCTCATTTATCAATGACCAAATATAGTGTGATGACCATAGGACATTGGAATAAACCATAAGGAAATATAAGTGTATATATGAGCAGCAAAGGGGAAGATCAACTTTCCAAAAGGCTTGGGAAGATAAGACGAAAAACAAGGAGGAATAGAGGAACAAGGGAACTAAGCCACCATTTTTCAGAAATACTGTGCAAGGAAAAATGATGCTCCAAGATCCCAGAATGTCGGAAACAGTGGGACAAAAGTCATGGAAACAACCTATGCAGTGTTGTGGTTGTGGCAGGAATCATATGTGTAGATATTTCCCTCAAAGGGGTGATAAAGTGAGGATTGTGCATAGTGTATGGAAAGTTGTGAAAGTTGAAGACATGGGTGGAAGTGTACCTAGGATTTACGTAGTGTTGGATAACAAACAAGTTGATTTTCAGTCGCACATGATCAATGTGGAAGGTAAGATTAATGACCAACCCATTGCTATTTTAATTTATTTAGGGGCTAGTCATAGTTGTCTAGATCCTAAGATGGTCGAAACATTCCATTTTCCAAGAAGCAATCTTGGAAAACCTTGGTTGGTGTAGTTAGCTACAAGAGAAAAAAGAAAAATTAATGAGATGGTTAAGGCATGTCTAATGGAGATGAATTGATTGTGCACAAAGGTTGATTTGAATATTATACCTTTGGGTTCGTATGATTGCCTCATTGGTATGGATTGGTTGGACGAGCACAGTGTTGTCCTAAGGAATTCACTTGCTTGGATGAGCAAGGAAATTTAAGTTTAGTTCAAGGAATTCCAAGGGATGTGACTATCATAGAAATTTTAGCCTTACGGTTGAATAAAATCTATAGGAAAGGATGTCAAGTATTCACAATGCACATGGAATAGGCACCTAAAGATAAAGTGCCAAGTTTGGAAGACTGTGCAGTGTTGAAAGAGTTTGAGGATGTATTTAAAGAGATACCAGGATTTCCACCAAAAAGAGATATTGAATTCTCTATAAATCTGGTGCCGGGAGAAACTCATGTTTCCAAGACTCCTTATAGGATGAGTACGTCAAAATTGAAGGAGTTGCAGATTCAACTTGAAGAGATTCTAAATAAGGGGTATATATTCCCAAGTGTGTCACCTTGGGGTGCACCAGTTTTTTTCATGAAGAAGAAGGGTGGTACGTTGAGACTTTGTATCGATTTCAAATAGTTGAACAAGATAACAATGAATAACAAGTATCATTTTCCAAGGATAAATGACTTGTTTGATAAACTAAGGGGGTGCAAGGATATTTTCCAAGATTGATCTCAGATCAGGATATCACCTAGTGAGAATAAAGGAGGAATACATTAATAAGACTGCCTTCAGAAAAAAGGATGGTCACTATGAGTTCACAATGGTGTTGTTTGGGTTGTCAAATGCACCAGTTGTCTTCATGTGTTTGATAATTGGAGTTTTCAGAGAGTATTTAGATAATTTTTTCATTTTATTTATGGATGACATTCTTATTTACTCAAAGTCTAAAGAAGAGCATGAGTATCACTTGAGGATGGTGTTGCGGGTATTGAGGGAGCAGCAAATTTATGCAAAGTTGGGCAAGTGTTGTTTTTACTAGCGACATATTCATTACTTGGGTCATATCATTTCATAAGAAGGAATAGTTGTGGACCCAATGAATATGAAATCCATTGAGGAATGACCAACACCAAGAAATGTTGCAGAAGTGAGATCCTTTATGGGAATAGCAAGGTACTAAAAAAGGTTTATTAAAGGATTCTCATAGATTTCACATCAAATCACATCCCTGCAGAAGAAAGGTGTGTGATTTGTATGGACTCAGGATTGTGCAAGGAGTTTTCACAACTTGAAGACTTTGTTAACAAGTGTGTCGATTTTGAGGATTGTTGATCCATATACAAACTTTATTGTGTGCATGGATGCATGAAAGGAAGGACTTGAGAGTCTCCTAAGTTAGAATGGACTTGCGGTATGCTACGAATCAAGGAAGTTCAAAGAGCATGAAATGATCTATACTACACATGACTTGGAATTGGCAGCCATAGTGTATGCTTTGAAGATGTGGCGAAATTGTCTCATGGGTAAAATATTTGAGATGAGATAGACCATTGTGGTCTGAAATATTTGTTTGGAAAACCAAGTTTAAATGCCAGATAAAGTAAGTGGTTAGAGTTCCTCACTGAGTATGACTTCGACGGTAAGCATATCAGAGGAAAAGAAAACAAGGAAGTTGATGCACTCAGAAGGAGGATGCATAAGATGCATGCTACAACCATTAGCATGTATAAATTGGACTTGTGCGATAGAATTTGGGAAGTTGCCAAAGCAGATCTACGCTATGTGGACATAAAGGTGAAATTGCAGCAAGGTATGTCGCAACAAAATTTGAAGGTTATGAGTTGAGAGAGGATGGGATCCTCATGTATAAGTGAAGAATCTATATGCCAAATGATAAAGAGTTTAAAATCCTGGTATTTTCAAAGATGCATAACATTCCTTATCCTAGACATTCAGGTTACCAGAATACCATTGTTGTGGTCAAGAAGCAATACTTTTGGCAAGGTATTAAAAAAGAAGTTGCATATTTTATTATAAGATGTCTTGAATGTCATAAGGTCAAGGCTGAGCACAGACATCCAGCTGGTTTGCCACATCCCTTACCCATTTCTTGGTGGAAGCGGGAAGTTGTGACCATGAACTTCATAACTAAGTTTCCTAGGTCTACTAAGCAACATGTTTCTATTATGGTGGTGGTGGACAAGATTACTAAAGCTACCATTTTATTCCAGTGAAGTCAGCGTACAAGGAAGCCAACATTGTTGAGATATACATGTGAGAAATTTCCAAGATGCATGGTGTACCTAAGACAATTGTGTCTAACAGAGATTCCAAGTTCACCTTGAACTTTTGGAAAGGGTTGTTCAAAAGATTTGGAACAAATATGAACTTTAGCACAACATATCACCCTGAGTCAGATGGACAGATAGAGAGAGTAAATCGAGAGATTGAAGACATGCTGAGGATGTATGTGATGGATAAGCCATCGAAATGGGAAGACTACCTTCATTTGGTATATTTTTCTTACAACAATGGGTATCAATAATCTTTAAATATGATCCCATTCGAAGCACTTTATGGTAGAAAGTGCAACATGCCAGGGAGTTGGGAAAAACCAGTAGAACGTCCAGTAGTTGGGCCATATCTTATCTGAGAAATGGATGAGCAGATAGTAAAGATGAGGTAAAATCCAAAGGTTTCCCAAGACATAAAGAAAATTTGTGTATATAAAGGTAGAACCCACAGAGAGTTTAAAGTGGGTGATCACGTGTTTTTGAAAGTGAATGCCAGGCACAGTTTCCTGAAGTTGGGAAATTGTTTTAATTTAGCAACGCTCTATTGTGGGCCATTTGAAATACTAGAGAGGATTGGTCCTATAGCATATATGGTTGCCTTTTCTACGTCCTTTTATATTCATAATGTTTTTCATGTGTCATTACTTAAAAAGTATGTACCTGATGCTAATCATATTATTGATTGGAATGTGATTCAGGTGGAGCCAAAAGGCAATTTTCGAGTGCGATCGGTTTGCATATTAGATCGGAAATTCAAATAGCTCTAGAATCGATTCATGGAGTTGGTAAAGGTCCAATGGACTTGGTACGGCCCTGAGGATGCAACCTAGGAGTGTGAGGATGCTATGCGAGTAGAGTATCCTCATCTTTTTCAATATTTTTAAAAATTTTGTATGTACATGTGTATATGATGCACTAAGGACAATCCACAAATAAGGGGGAGGGGAATGTAATGTCTTTGATCTGAAACCCTTTGTGATTATACATATAGGATGGTGAGCTATTGGAACCCAAGTGAAAATGAAATGTATATTTAGGTTGGTGATTCGTTAGCATTAATTTTTTATGTTGCACGCAATTAGTGCACGGAGAAGTGTTATCAAAGAGCAGGAGATCCCATTTTATGTGTTGCACGCACCTAAGTAAGTGCGCACATGACACTATGTTGTGTGCACTTGGGCAAGTGTGTGGTAATGACCAAAAGTGTGCAGGGATAAGATATGTGTGTGTGTGTGTGTGTATGTATGTATGTATGTATGTATGTATGTATGAGGTCGAAGAGCCTTTGTGATTATGAGGCTAGTGAGCCTGGGCACAGATAGGCCAGTGTTCCTATCTATGTAATTATAATCATGGTTATTAATATAAAATTACATTACTGCGTGCAAACAGACTGAGATGAAAAGATATGGGGGGCCTAGTCCATCGCAAAAAGGGAAAAGGGGGGTAAGTCATAATTCTTGGGGAATATTTTAATAATATTTCTGGAAAAGTGTAATGTGGATATGTTTTTATCCTAAGTTCCTGAGGGTAGAGAACGGATCACCAAGTAGCTTAAAGCTACTTTTGAAGGTGACAAGTGTCAAGTGGAAGGAATGAAATATATATTTTTGGCCTTAGTGTATTTTGGGGGATGATGGAATTATTAAGGATGTGGCAAGCTATCGTAAGGGGAAGGGGGTCAAACTGTATGGAAAATCCGATTATCACCTTATCTGCATAAAGAATCTTGTAAGGACTTGAGGTGATGTAACTAGTGTTTTACTGTTGAGGAGACACTTTATAGACCATGAGCAGTCTCTCTGGGTGAGAGATTGGATGTTGTGAAGTGATTTTCATACCTTTGATCATACTCTCTAGGTGAGAGTTTTGTTGAGAATTGATCCATGGTGTGTTGAGCATTAGTTGCAGGGCTCAGAGACTTCATGCCTAGCATGTTGCTGGTAACCCTGGGAAGGGAAGTAGGGTAGTCGAAGGACTATGGAGAAAATAAGGGGCACACTTCCTTGGGTGTGAAAGGTGCATGGAGAATGAGGGACTATAGGCTAGTTACAGCACCACGCACCTAGGACTAAGCAATTCTATTGAGAATCAGGCATTAGCTTGTCAATGGGAACCCTTTTTCCCTAGTGGAGTTTGAGCCCTAGCTTGGGGGTGACCTGCTGCTGAAAGATTATGAGAAATAGATTTATGGATGGGAGGAACGTCTGAGTTATGTGCGCGGTTGGTGACTTTCATAAAAGAAAAGTGTTATTTATGTGCTTGTCTTGTTTACTGTGTGCGTATTTGTCTATGCTTGATATGGGTTAATTCTTATATGTAGTCACATATAAGTAATTGTTGTTATTATGTTTAATGATGCTTTCACCTGTAAGTATGATTCTTATAGCCTATATTTGTAATTGTGCATGGGGTTGATGTTAGCCTTACTTACTACATTAATTTTGTGGCTTTGTTTATGAATCTTCAAAAGAGGATTTGGTAGCAAGGTGCGCAAGAAAGTAGCTTTTTTTCACAGGAGGATGAAATTAGTGTGTGTGTTTAAGGGAATAGACCCTATGCACAGCGAAATTAGAAGTAGTTCATGAAGCCTAGATGAATATGCATGGAGTTATGTTGTGTGATCAGTATGTTGGTGTGTGCAGTTAGTGAGTACTTCCACTTATTAAGGTTGTGTTAAGAGGATAGTGTAGCTTTCATTTTTATGAGTTGTTTGGTGCGACTCAATCTTAGGTTAAGTGCATTACTTCAAGTGATACTGCTCAGAATTGTAATAGAGTAGAATCAGTACAGTGAAAATTCAGAGTAATATTTCTCAGTAGCATGATGGGGATGTTATAGTTTGGTTGACTCAGATCTACAGAAGTCTAGGTTGTGTGATGTGGCCCAGCCTGAGGTGGCTAGGGACGTTACAAAGCATCTATCTATTTTGTTTGGTAGTAGTCTTTTCGCCCATGAACAAAGAACATATTTGAGTTTGTGTCTCAATATTATTGGGTTTAGTATGGATTTAGGAGGCCTTTTATCTCATTTTTTAGCACAATATCCTCCGACTAGTTAGTATTCCAGTCATTTGGAGTGTTTGTTGATGCCTCTTGTGTCCCAAACATATCCCAGTGTGTATTCAATGCTTCTTAAGTCACATAATGTGTTGTGATTTTGTTCAAGAGAAGTTTTAGCATGACCCAGCCATTGTACAAAAATATTTTTCTTTCCAAATCATCCTTCCTGTGTCGGTCAAGTACTTCTCAGTTTCACAAGTGTCTTTGTATATTACTTGTGCTAGTATAGAAGGTCCCCATTGAGTTATTTTTTACGGTTCTTCTCTTATCGAATACGATACATATATCTAAGAGTATGACCTAGAGTTGCACCCTAGGCATATTTACATCATTGATAGGTGACCTTGCACTCATTAGATGACAAACCATCATTGGTCGCTGACTGATCAGTTTCCCTTGTGTTCGATGTCAACAAAAATCATCACACATAGGTATTTGTGTAGTGCCTTATTTTCCATATGACCCCATTGGTGGATTCAACATATTTGTTAGTAGCCTTCATCATTGGCTACTATTCATAGAGTCTATATCATGAACTATTCCATCTGGTGCATGTCAAAATCGTACCTCGGTGTGGTCCTTACAATATTTTCGTCCAAGTCTTTCCAAATATTTTTCCTTCTTCTACTCCTCATGTTGGATGATGGCAGATGCCTTAATTCTAGCCTTCCTACGGATATCTTCCTATCAACTTTAGCACATCTTACTCGAGGATAAGGATCTAGAGTCATTTTTAGTACCTTGGGGCTTGCAGTCATTAGTGGAAGGTTCCCTCGCTATTGACAGTGGGAATGCATCAATGTCCCTTGATCAGTAGATTCTATTAGGTGTTCATTCACACTTTTTGGATTGTACTAGGTACCTTGACACCCATTATCATTGGTGGGTTGTATCGTATTTGTTAACGATATACATCAATGATCGGTAATCAAACAGTGTCTCACTATGTTCGGCTTCAACAAATCTATTCACATAGTGTAGACTCGTACCACGGTAGTCGGATTGAAGACTTTGGTTGAAGTATGAGCATCACATATTTTGTGCTCTTACCCATCTTGTATCACCCTTAGTGACATTGGTACTTGCATAGGATCAATTTGTTCATTTCATTTTCTCCATATATCCTATGATTTGATTATGAGCATAGCTCCACATTGTATTTGTTGTTCCTGAGATTAAACTTAAGGCTCAAAGAATAATATCAGGCATCAAGAATTTAAGAAATGTTAAAGGTGATTTTCTTTCCGTTAGTTGTGTAATAATTAAATCCTCAAATGAAATTAATAGTTGAATAGAACAGAGGTCGTGTTTCGTCGTCTGAGTCAATTAATCAAGTTGAATGATGAGGGAGAAAATTACAAAACTGTTTAAACAAACTAAGGCATCAATGACAGATGAATATTACCTTGTTTACAGTAGAATAAAATGTAGAGTGCACCCCTGAAAGGATATATGACATAGTGATCCAAGTAGCTTGCAGGTCTTGTATTTTCTAATAGCAAGTACAGAGGAAAAATTGCTTGCTTATCAAATAACTAAATAAAATGTGATTACAGTAGATGTTGTACTAAGTTGCAATCATTCACTTATCAAGGAGTAACATAAAGAAAACTAGAGATATGGAATACAGAAGGGAACATAACTCAAACTGTACAAAATTTGGAAACCTTGTCTGCACTTGTATTAATACTCACAAAGGATGAGTTTTCTTAGTTACAATACAACAAGAAGAAGCCTTTGTTTAATCTTCGAAATATGTATTTATACAAAATTTTCTCAACCCTAAGCGGTTGGAATTCTCCTTATTTCTAAAATAGTAAAAATTACAAAATGTGAAATTTGAAACGCTTCATATGCAAATTTATGTCTCTTTGTCTGTTGGCAGAGACATTCCTTCTTCACGTACTCCAACTCATAAAACAGTTGGTCTATAACTATGACCTTTTCATCATTTGTTCCCGGACATGCTCGCCTTTCCTCGCTCGACGCAATGAATGCATCTGCCCACAAATTTCGCCAGTAGACTGGAGGGCTCTGTCACATCATTTGCCTCAAAAATATAAAAATTCCTTTCTATATGAGTCAATTTATCTTCCACCCTCTTAGCTTCTATAGATAGAGACTGTATTCTTAAGCTAGGGTTGACTATCCATTTATTTATCAGAGTAAGGTCAACCTGTTTCAATTGTAAAATTTCAACCCGGGCTTCTTCCATACTTGCCTCGAAATCAGATTGATTGTTTTCCATATCAATCTGTCCCAGGACTTCAGAGATATTATCTCTTCCCATGTATAGTGACTCTTTATCAAGAGAACAAAATTCTTCTTCACAAGATTTTTTCACCTCTTTGGCCAATACTTTACCTTCGACTATATTAGCCTCCCAAGTCTTAAGTATTATATCCCCTTGGGTTTTTTCTAAGAGGGACAATCTGGTGACCCTGGCAACCTCTTCTTTTGTTGATGACAGGACAGCCTCCTAGAATGTCACTCTAGCTACAGTGGCTTCCTTCTATTTTATGCAAATATTATCTAAAGAGTGTTATGTCAATGGATAATAGTCTTGAATGCCTTCTATTTTAGTCAAAAGGCTACGATGGGCTGATCCCATCTTCTCGTGTACCTCTAAATATTGGGCCTAGAAAGATGGTATATCCACTGTTTCTTTTTCGGTCAGGCTTATGTTCACCTGCAACCGTTTTACCAATTCCTTTCTTACCTGTGAATTTCTCTGCATCTCATCAAGGCTGATCTTGATTTGTTGAATTTCCTGCCTATCATGAGCTCTAACCCATTCAAATACTTTATTCATCTCGTTCCTGACTCCTTTCTCTAGAGTCTTTATTTTGTTCTGCAGCTGGCTCACCAGCAGATCCTTTTGCTTCAACTTTTCCTTCAGGCTGCCTACTGAAAATTAGTTTACAGTGGCAAAGGCTCCTAATGAATCTGCCACGTCTGTAGTGAAATCTGTTTCTTCTTGGGCCTTTCCATCATATATTACTCTATGCCTCTTGAAAGGAACACCCTCCCTCTGATGTATTTCTCTTTTTACCATAGCCTTTCTCTTCTTGCTGAAGAAGACGCTGGAAGGGGGCATCTCTTCTACTGAAATAGGTGTGAGGTCTTCTATGAATACCACTTCGGCGCTAGGGTTCCCTCTACTAAATTGTATTGGATTGATAGATTTAATGGGATTGTCAATCTCGGTGGATGGTGGTTGTCTGGCTGTATCAGTAGTTGATTTACCTGATGTGAATGTTGGTTTTTCTTCTCCATTTTTCATCGAGGATTCAACATGAACTTTAGCTCGATCACTTGCTGGATTGATCAACGCGGTCTCCCCCACGTGAATTGAAACCTTGGTTTTCTCCAGATTTTCTTGAGTATCCTGTCCACTAGAGATCCCTACTTCTGCACTCTGGGTCTCAATTCTCTGAGCAGTCAGAAATGTTGGGGTTTCTCCCTGCAATACTCTGAGAAGGATATTTATTCGATGCTTCTGGAAGTTATAAAACTCAGCCAATTTATCTGGAGCTAGAGCTTGAACTCAACTCAATACCTCCTAGTAGGAGCTTACTCCTCGGAATATTTCATCCTAAGGAGAATCTTCATGTTCATATCTTTTCAAATTGTAGAGGGCCATATGATTGCCTACGATCTTCTGTGGATCATGCTTCTTGAATTTGATATTGACCAACTTGATTTCTTCCAGGGGTGCGTCCTCTACTTTTGAATGGTCGAAGTCCAATAGAGAAAACATATTGATTTTCACGGGAAAGGCGGGCCATACCCTTTTTTGTACTGCTTTCAGCTCCTTACTAATTCCCCCATGCATAGTTTGATGCGCTACTTTGCGACACACCAATTGATTTGGTAAAAATTCAAGCAAATCATGTGGAAGAACTGAACAACCAAAAACCCTAATATAGGAGAAATTCTCTTCAATGTACCATTTTGCTATCTTTCCCAAGTTAGCCACTATTTTTTCAGAAATCCTGGGAGGTGGGAAACCATATATAGAGGTATGCATTGGCACCACCACCCAATTGCAGATTTTGTAGAAGAAATCTTTGTCTTTATCTTCCCAAAGTTTTAAATGATAAACATGTATGGGGTCGACACTGGCTGGAGTCCAGTTCCATCCCATCAAAGGAAAAGGTGTCATAAAACAAACGGTGTCCATGATGTAAGCCGACATGAAAAATGGGGCAGGTTGTGCCTTGGATATCAGTGATTGATATTATGTAATCTCTCTAACCAAATTGTCTGACAACATCTTGTCCCAATGAAAAGAATACATGTCTACTACTGTCTGCATAATAGGCACCCACGATAACGAGAAATGGGTTGGGTTTTCCCTCCCGTAGAGTCTACACATCATCATTGCTACATACATCATGTGAGGCTCTAGTGTGGAAACTACATATACGCCATGGGATTCGTCTTTGAACTTCTCAGGGTGAGAGCACCGGTCTTTAATTAATTCGGACAGGTTTCTTCCATATTGGGCGCATTCCTTCTTGTCAAAGTCCCTTAGGAAGTCGGCATTGTAAATGAAATTGGGTGTTGGAGACAATTTGTACATTACCTGTAAATGTTCTGACCGGAAAGACCCAACTGCAGCCTTTTGTGAATTGAAGATGGTCATGGTTGGAATATCAATGTTTTCCAGCGCCCAGCCAATCATATCGTTGTAAGGCAGGAGACTAGGCCTCGTTGTTATCCTGTGTAGCTCTGATTGGGAAAAAAATTTGTATTTGGTAGGCAGGGTCTCCATCTCCTCATCACCTGAATCATCTGGGCAATTGACCAATTCATGTTGTAGAATATTGAATACCTACATCCAGGATTTAATGGTGTCTATGCTTCTGGGCGAAGTGTCGGAAAAGTCGTCTATTTTCTGGCTCGAACTTTGACCAATACCTTTAACTATTTTTCGCGGAGCCATGATAGTAGTAAACCCAGCATTGTATCACCTGTCATAGAAAATGCAAACACTTGTTATCTTGCTAAGCTTGTTGTTTTGTGAAAATTCAAATAGAGTTCAAACTTCAATATCTTTTTCACCTTAAGAGTATCAATTTACGCATACCTTCATTGACAATGTATTTACTTTCCTTAATGGAAAAGATTTATGCGGTGTTCCGAGATCTTATTTGAAATGATTGTCGTATATCAATTATTAATTCCATTAACGTCTGGTGGTTCATGATCGGGAAAAGCATAGATGAAATTTGAATTTATCTGCATTATGATTCAGCGAAAGATTAATTACGAGATAATCATCATTAATGCATCAGTTAATCGCATTTATTGTTTAGTAAATTTCATAATTTCAGATCTTGGGATATCCTATAATAGTTCATGATAAGACTTCTGAAAAGAAAAATCGAGATGTGATTAATTAATTCTAATCATGTTTAACCCTTTTAAATAATCGTGATTAACTTAAAAAAAATTGGGGTTTCGAATCTCGGGATATTGACAGTTGCTCGAGGCAGGATCCCCAAAACACGAAATCGTGATGTAATTAATTAATTGTTAATCATTTTTAATCCTTAATTAACCCAGCTTAAAGATTAAGACATTTCGGGAGTTTGGGGTTCCAGATATTAGTGCTACAATAGATAGTGAAGACCCAATTTCTGAAATCGTGAAACTATTATTCGATTTTCTAATTGGATTTTAGTTTCTTTTTAAGTATTTATTTACTTCATTTGTTTGGTCAATTAACTTCATTTAAAAGTTCAACAAGTCATTTCCGGAAATATACGTCAGAGATTAAGGGGTATATGTGTGTGACGACTTGGATCTTTTGAACGCTTTTCACATATCAGGATTTTGGAAGTGAGGCATGTTGAAACACTTGAACTACGAAACTCTGAAACCCGAAATTTTGAAGTATTCTATAGAGATTTGAATCTTTAACGAGTATGCGGCTCCATAACTTCTAAGAGATTAGGATCATTTGATTTGATGGAATATTTCATCAACGGCGAGAATCAAGAACGCGTTATTTTATTTTAAATGGAAACATAATTTATTTAAAGACTAAAGTTTAGAAATTTATATGTGTTCCAACAGTATCTATTTGTGGCTATGATCTATATTTGCATGGATCCACTGTGTATTCCTCGTGGACTTGATTATTTATCTTATACATAACATGGATCCACCATGTATATTTTTCATGGCCATGGACATCAATTATATTTTATTACTCATGGATCCACGGTGTACTTGATTTGGCGGTCATCTTTCTATAACTCCTGAGCATGGGTATGCCCAACTTGGGAAGAGAATACTCTTACTCGATTTCTGTTGTCCGTTATATTCTTGGATCAGTCATTTGGGTTCTTTCATTTGGACTTACTTCAATTCATCCTTACCTCTCAGATTTATAATGTATTTCAGCCATCAGCTTCTCTTCTGACCTCACACAATAAGGGGCATCTATTATAACACAAATTTCCACTCAATATTGCATTTGTAAGATGGTCTAGTCCTTTCCATATCTTGCAAATCTAAATCCCAATCTCCTTCATCAAAATCATCTAAAAAAATCTACTTTTGTTGATATATGTGATTCATCAATGTGCAAAGTGCATACAAACACTAGTTTCTAGTGTGCAAATCGCGTACACCCCTAATTTTGTGGAAAAAAAAAATCATACTTTTGGGCGGGGTTTACGGGTTTTCCTGGTCCTAAACCCCCAATTTATCGTACACAATGTAATGTAAACATCCCAACTTATTTAGGATGGTATATAAGAACCTATGGGGGTGTGAATGGGGAGAGACAACCTTGGTGCAAGAAAATGTTTTCCATTTGCAAGCTTCCCTATTCTTCAAGACTCTGAGTAGCATCCCCAGATCTCAAAAATTATTTTCCAACATCCCTTCCTCTCCCCTATATGACCATTGGGTGTGTTCCTATCCCTTCTGGGTCATTTGAGCAAGTTCTCATATGCTGAGTCGATTCTCGAGGGGTTCAGTGGAGGAGCTCAGGTGGTTGGTTTCGAGGCAGTACTATCAATTAGGATCAATTTGTAACTTACCTTGTCTCTTGTTGGTTAATAAAAGAGTTCTCTTTCCCTCCATTTATGTGTAATTTTGTTTAATTAATTTGTATATGTTGATTTTTTTCTACATATCTAAGTTCACATATTGCATATATATCTTGATTCGATAACTACCTTGTTGTAGTGCCTATTTGGTTCCTTTTGTAGGTTTGTAGAGGCAAAGGTATGGGGCAAGTCAAAGGTCAAGAGAGAGGATCTACATCGAACGTTGGGATATAAAGCAATAGGTCTCTCTTTCTCTCTTCCAAGTTTTCATTGCTTTGTCGATTTGTGTGTTGGAGGGTAGGTTCGGTATTTTAAATATGGTCAATATGTGTTGTGACATACACCCATGGTCTTGTAACAGTTGTGTTGGGATAAAATTAAGGTGTCCAAATGACCGATCAAGTGTTGGGGAGGTGGATGGATGATGTGTCGAGGTGTTGGCTAGACCTTCCAATTCATTATGGCGAAATGTGTGATACAAGAATATGGTTTTCTGGAATCAATGCAAGAATGAATTGAGTATGTATGTATAAATATATATATATATGAAAGTGTGAAAATGTAAATATGCACACACACACACATGCACATGCACATGCACATGCACACGCACGCACACACACACACACACACACACACACACACACACACACACACACACACACACACATGTATGCTTGATTGCAATAGTTGAATGCATAGTGTGAATGCATACTTGTGTGAAGCCATGCTTGTATAATATTTTATTGAAATTAATATATTGATAAATGAAATTATGAAGTTGCTACTAACTCATGATTTTGAGATCATTTCAGCAGTTATTGTAGATGTAGTAAAATAAGTGCATACCAAAGTAGTCATATGTAGATGGACTACACGAAAGCTATGTCAAGGAAACAAAGTTACGGAAAAATGATGGTGGTTGAAATAAATAAAGATCTGAAAGAAGGCTACTATAACCCTATGGTTCCCAAACATTATTTAGTAGAAATTGGAAAGAGATTCCTAGCAGTAATTTATCATTCTCCTTCGATGTGAAAATATTGGCATGATGGATTGCTCAAGGGATTGTTTAGTGGTGAAGGGGATGCCTGAGCCTGGAAGGGTGAGTGCAACAAGGAATAGGTAATTTAAATGAAATGAAATTGTTGAATAAAAATGCACATGGTAAGATGGTTGAAAACAAGAAGGACATGTCTCAAAGAAAAGTGAGATCAATTATTTCCCTATGAAGAAAAGGGTAGTATACAGATAAGTATTAGATTGATATTGCATGTTTATTTTTGAATACATTCTTACATTGTGGAGTTGATAACTCTTGTAGATAAGATAATTATTGTATAAAAATGGATACAACATCTATGTTTTTTCTTGATGGTTGTTATAGGCATAGATAAAGAATGAAGACATGAATTGAGCACCTAGAAACAAAAGGTGTTGTCTAGTTGTTCTACGAAGCGGCTTTTTTTGCCACAATTTGGCGATATAAATTTACACGAATCACTATTTTTTGTTGTTCAAAAACCATTTATGAATGCAGAAATGGATTTATCATGCTGAAAAACCCCTGGTTCACTTGAATTATATATAAATAATCACTAAAATCTACGAATATAACAATTTCTCACCGGATTTCGGGCAAATGTACCTAGAAAAAAATCGTCATTTTGTAGAACGTTTAGCCTATGGTGAAACAAAACACCAAGGATGGTATTATTCCAAGGAAAAAGAATGCAATGCAAGCTATGGCCAACAAGTATAGTGCACATAAAGAAGGACACAATGCTCAAGAGAAAAGGCATGGGACAAATAAAGGTCCAACGAAGCTATAAGATGCAATGTGGGAAGCAATCCCATAGTTATTCTAGTATTTTGATGTAAATAGAATTTTGATGTAAAAATTGTATATATGAACACTTGTATGGTGGAAGGCACTAAAGAGACTGAAACAATAAGGGGGAGAGGAATATAACACACCATTCTTTATCCCAAAAATGTAATTTAGTGAATATATGGGAATTAGGTTGGTGATCTGGATAGTATGGTTGAGGGACAAAATATGTAAATTATGTGCATATTAATTAAAAAAATACATTGTTGTCTACGATATGTGAGGGACTAAAATGATGGAGGATATGAATCCACGAGAGAGGAATGAGAGGGGGGGGAGCTTGGAAATAATAATATTTAATTATAAGCCAAATTCATTTACCTTAGCTTATGTAAAAGGCATATCAACCTTGAAGTGGCTAGTTGGAGTCATACATACTTATTCCCTAGTTTTGGGAGTTTTCCATCATTCTGTCATTGATTATCATCATTGGAGAAAGCATGATTAAAGCTACAAGAGCAATGGATCTCAAGCCTGTAAGGGGGTTGAATTGTATTTTTGTGGTGGAATTGCCATTGTGAAACCATGTATATCCTATCATTGATATTTTCTTAGCCAATTTGTATTGGAGCCTAGGAAGGAAGTGTGACATTCTAAGGTATTGCATTGCAGAGAAAGGGGTCCATTTCTCTGGTTTGCGCATACTGAGTGCACATATTGAAAATTAGTGGATAACTGGGCTGAGAGAGGGGACTGTAGACAGCCTTAAGAGTTTGTTAGTCCTTGTGGACTCGTAGCCCCATATTGTGGGTGGAATGTTGCAAAAATACTTGGTACAACATTGCTTATGGCTGGGAGGAATGCCCCATGTCTATAGCCAATTATTGTAAAATTATTGTAAAAATAAGTGTTCTTATTATTATGTTTATGATGTGTAATTATTTTTAGAAATTCTATGAATATTAATGAATTATAAGTTGTTACAATTTTGTAATGTTTTCCTATGAATTGCATGCAATTACTTATCAATTTGTATGCCTAATGTTTTATCATTTGACAAGGAACAATATTAATTGGTATCAAAGTTGGTAAATAAAAGGAAATGGGTGAGAATTTCTAGTGCCTTTCCATCCCAGTGGGTGAAGGGGTGGATAGGTATCTGACATTTACAACACTTTGTAAAATGGTTTTCAATTGGTCACTCAAAGTATCATAAAAAATAGAATTTGGACATGTGTCATGAACAATTTTACAGTTTACAGGACCTTTAGTACTCTTTAAACTGCACACAATTCAAATTTCCATAATTAACTACGACCATTGATGATGTTATATTCTTTGTCATTTGATCCAACTCGCATGCAATTTTACATTTTCTCTTTTTTAATAAAAATTTTAACTTCATGCCTTTATAAATTTGTTTATATATCCATTTGGAAAGACACCATTGGTTCAAAATTGTCACATGTCTAAACAATTTCCTCCTACTCCTATATCACTCATTATTTTCACAATTTAAAAATAGTATAAAAAAATCAAGTAGCAATGAACATCTAAGAATAGAGAGCAATAACATCTCACTTCAACTACGAGTGAAGATTTTTTGTGAAGCTCTGACTAATCCATTGGGATAAGAAGTCTAATAACCATTATCTTGACCATGTATAAAAACAAATTCAACGCGTATCACATTTTCTATCAATCAAACTCAACTTGCCCAATAATCGTCATAAAGGGTGTTGCGATTATTAGTTAATAAATGAACTATCATGATTAAAAAGAAATATTATGAATAAAATCAGTAATTTTGTACTTCTCCAGATTGAAACTGATATTTTCATCATTACACTCATATCAAAAGTTCTATATAATCACCAACTTAATCATTGCGTCTTGTTTATTTGAAAATTTTAGGAGCATGTTTGTAAATCTAGATGATTATACTTGGTTCATGGAAGTGGTTGGGGTAAAGTAATGAAAAGAAAAAGACATTAATTGAAAACAAATTAATTTATAAATTCCTAAAAATTTTCGTCTATAATTCATGACATCTTAGAGATTCTCGTAGCTACTTGCAACTCAAAAATACATGAATCTACATTTCCTATTGTGCTTGCTCGTTTTGTGGTTAGCGCTCTAGGTAGAAGAGTAAAGAATATGAGGCATGTGTTTATAATTTTCAAAAAGGGAAAAGAATTGTATTTGTCAAACACATGAGGAGCCAAGAAATAATGTCAATTGTAAAGAGAATGAAGATTATATTTCAGGACCTAAACTCGATTTTCAAATAATGAATGAAGCAAACTTTGATATAATTATGCAGGACATAGTTGAAATCAAATAGGAAATTCATGTAATGATATGTCATTATTGTCAAGCATATTTTAATAGTTTTATTGATTCTTCCAGTTCTTCTAATTCATCTAGTCCTTCCCTTGAAAATGTAGTTCCAATTAGTGATGAGAAGAAAGAACTTTTTCAAAATTGTTAAAGTACTTGTTTGTCAATTTTCAAGTCAAGAAGCTATCATATATTACTTTTCCTTTTTGAACCATCTTTGTTTTTGTCTTTTTTTAACAAAAACTGGAGAAATTATATTAATTGTGTGGATGAATCCACTGGTGTTACAAAAAAAAGGTCCTCACAGACCGTGTTGAGTTCCCTCTCAAGGAGAGTTGATTACAAAAGCATAGATTGTCATATAGTAAGTAACATCCACCATGATTTTCAAAATTTTTGTATGCTGAATTTCTTGGATATATTCGGCAAAAGGAGCCACTGGTATATACTATTCGGCAAAACATACAAAGATTTGAGCTTAATTACCCTTTTCCACTTTTGTTTGTTGCATGTTCCCCCTGAATTATGGGAGGGGTTCGTTCAGGTCTGGAACTTGGTTGATCGAGTTTGACTAGACGTTCCTTGAGTAACCCTGTTGGTCTTCCGAGTTGCTTGGGGGAGCCTGTGAGTCATCTAGTTAATCCAATCTTTGCTGCAAGATCTCGATGTTCAAGCGGTTGGTTTCAATTTGATTGCGTTGGGCGTCACTTTCATCTTGAAGCTTGCCTATCAGAAATCGGTGTTGGGATAAGGTATCCAGCTCGAAGGCACGATTGGCGCTCATTTCCCCCATTTGGACTCTTAGACTGTTGCAACTGCCACAATCTACTTCCCAGTCATCCTCTAGCTAGCTTCTGGAGTCCTCCTGAGCTACAGTTGCTTGTTGCATTTCATTGTTTCCTGAGGAGTGGCCAGACCTGACCGTCTCTTGAGGGTTCTGCATGGAGCAAAGAAGGAGATTCGAACAGAAGGAGAGGTTGGCCTGTGAACATGAAGGGACGACTTGTAGGGGCACGGGAGGTAGGCTAAAGAGAAGGAACATAGAGAGTGGCATAGAAAACAAAGGAGCACAGAAGTTCTGAGGATTACTAGGTTAAGAATTCAGGGGGTCGTGAAGAAGCATGAGGCCAAACCAGGCTTTGAGGATGGGGGAGAAGGGAGTCTCGAAAGCCAGGAAGCAAGACTCAGAGCTAGGGAAAAGAGAGACCCAGGTTACTATTAACACAATCCTGGCATACTGTGAGGGTGGCGAGGAGGCTAGGATAAATAACATCTAGACCAGAGAAGACAAAAGAGAGGATGGGAAATCTCACAGGATCCATACACCAGACAAGGACAACGACATGATTTCTGAAAAAGGAAATGGCGTACTTACCTGCGAGTTCATGGGAGGATTCCTGCAAATTGTTCCATCCGACGCCATGGAAGGGAGGGTGGAGGTGAGGCTGACAATTGCATTATGGGAGTTGAGAGTCATGTACCGCAATCATGCACAAATGAGGGAGAGAGTCTGGATTTCCCACGCGAACCAGGGATTTCACACTTTCTGTGATGATGGCCACCTCGTTGTCTCAGGTAGAGAGATCCGTGCATGGTGCATGCCACCTGGTGGGCCTGTGTTTTCCCTAATCCATGTGGATGACTGCAAGCATCCACCTTATGCTATTGGGGTTGCTTACCCATTCACCCGGTGGGGCCAATCTTAGCTTCCGGAATAAGCCCCCTTCCTTCTTATTTTGGGCATGGCGACATTCCTTCCTACCCATGTGCCCAGTAGTTTTGTTTGGACCCAAAGGGTAACACCTTCTTTCGTTGGTCATTTTCTGATCCAAGATGATCATTAGTAAAGGGGCGCTAGGGTTCAGACCCCGTCTATACTTAGGGCACCTGGATTTTCCCCTATTGCTGCATTGGCCATCTTGTCGGCTTCACTGTTGTTTTCCCTTAGTATGTGGTAGAAGGTGGTTCTGATATCTCGGGAGACCAGTATGGTTCTATCCATGATTTTCTTTAGGCTTGGGTATTTGGGGTTTGTTCCCTATATCATCATTCTTATTATGGATTTGGATTCCCCTAGAACTACAAGCTCTTGGATTCCCTTGGTTTGGGCTGGTTGTACCCCTTTTAAGAGGGTGTAAGCCTCGGCTTTGTTGTTAGTTTCTATCCCCAGATTCCAATGGTAGCTTGAGGATTTTTTTCATCCGGGATCAAAGAGTACCCCCCCCCCCCCACGCCTACCTCCCCTCGGTTTCCCTTTGAAGCTCTGTCAAAACAAAGGGTATGGACTTTTTGCTTTTGGATCCATAGTTCTATGTTGAGAGTGTTGTGAAGTTGCCAGCTTGATCTATATGTTGCATTGATGTGCTTAGAAGCCCTGAGATTGAAGCTTGCCATCCAGTCTTTTTCTCGGGCAGTCCAATTGGTTGGGTCCTCTATTTTTAGGGATTTTGAATTTATGGATTCTGAGAGCAGGAGCTTCTCTTTAGCAGCTGTTGTTTGGGGAAGGGAGGCCTTCCCTTGAAAAAAAAAATTGTTTCTCGTTATCCAGATCTGCTAGCAGATAAACTTTGGCATCATCTGCCAAATGTGCTTCAAAGCTGGCTTTTCCTTGAAGGATCCCCGATAGTACTTGTCCCAGTTTCCCTGGTTGGGATGGGGAGAAGAGCGCCATCTTATATTTCTAGCAAAATTCCCAAAGGCTAAGATCCAAATCTTTCTCGCAAAAGAGAAATCCCAAAATAAATGGTTGATGTTCTCTTGATTGTTTTGGCAAAGAGGGCAGATGAAGGGGACATGAAAGCCTCTTTTCATGAGGTTTTCCCCTATTAAGATTTTATCATGCACTAGACTCTAGGTGAAGAAGTTGATTTTGGGGAGGGAGTCTCAATTCTAGACATTATTCCATTTTGCTGAGGTTTGATAGTCTCTCGTGAGATCGAGGATCTTGTTATAACCATCTTTGACCGAGTATCCTTTCTCCCCCCAACCCCTACTATCTGGAAAGTTTTTTTGAATGGGGGCTTCCCCTTTCAAAAGCATGGTCAGGTGATGAGCTTGTCCTATCAGATGTTGTGGGACATCCCCCAAGTTCCAGTCTCTCCAGCTGCCATTGTCATTCCAGGCTGAGATGTCGTATAGGGTGCGCTTGCTTGTGCCTAACATCCAACATTTTAGCTCCATGAGATTTCCTCCACGTGGGTTGAAAGTCACCCCGAATATTTGATCCTACCAGATTCTAATTGTTTTCCCATTGCCTGGGATCCAGGAAAGGTGTTCTTTGAAGAAGGAGGTAGCGCCCTTTATTAATTTCCAGATTTGAGAGCATGTTTGATAGGTTTGTGGATTGTCCATACTCTGTTTTATTTTACTCAGTCTGTACATGTTGATGAGTGCTCGTTTCCACCAGTCATTAGCACCTGAAACTATCCTCCAAAGGAGTTTGGCTCCCATTGCATAATTGGTGATTTCGAGGTCCCTGATTCCCAGACCCCCACTTTTTTTGGACAGAGTGATTGTTTCCCAATTTACCAAGTGGATTTTTTTGTGGTTGGCTTTTCCCCCTTGCCACGCGAATTTACGCATGAACTGGGCCATTTATTTAAGAATTCCCTTTGGGGCTAGAAGGGTAGAGAATTGATACAGGGGGAGGGCCGAGAGAATGGATTTGATCAACACCACCCTACCTGCTGGATTGAGCCACCATGACCCCCATTTTTCCATATTTTCCCTGATCTTTTGGATGAAATGGTGCCAAAACTCTCCAGGGAGCACTTCAATGCAAAGAGGAAGGCCCAAGTATTTGAAGGATTTCCAGTCTTGGGTAATGGAAAACCCCATGATTTGAGCTATTCCCACTCTGATAATTGTCGAGACATTCCGGGTATAAATTTGGCATTTTTATTTGTTTAGGAGACCTCTCGAAACTATAAGGTAGGTATCCAGGACTTGGAGGACTCTTCTAGCCAGGGTTTTGGAAGCTCCACTTAGGAGGATTGTGTCGTCAGCAAATTGAGAGTAATTCAGTATTTTTACTCCTTGAGCGATTTTTATTCCAGGAATGTTGCCATTTGTGCTTTCCCATTCGAGATTTTTGTTTAGTGATTCGGCCATGATCACATAGAGCAGGGGGGAAAGGGGGAAGCCATGTCTTAGGCCCCTGTACGCCTTGAAGAAAGGACCCGATCCACCATTTATTAGGGGCGCTATCCAAGGAGAGGTGATACAGGAGCAGATCCAATCCATGAAGCTCTGACTGAAACCGAATTTTCTCAAGACCTTGAAGAGGAAGTTATGTTCCACTCTGTCAAAAGCATTGGCCATGTCTAGTTTTATAGCCATGCCAGAGTCCCCCCAGGAGCTACTGGCATGGATTGCCTCTTGGAAAAGAATGAAGTTGTCCCAAATCTGGCAACTAACTACAAAGCCTCCTTGGTTTGGAAGGATTAGCGGGCTGAGGAGGGGGTTGAGTCTGTTTGCAATTATTTTGGATAATATTTTATAGGAAATGTTGCACAGGGAGATGGGTCTGAAGTGATTAAGGGAGGAGGTTCCAGGTTCTTTTGGGAGGAGAGCCAGGAAAGAGGAGTTAGTTGCTCTGCCCAAATTTTTAGCCTTGTGTGCGAAACGTACCATTCTTATGAAGTCTTTCTTGATGATATGCCAACATTTTTATATAAATGCAAGGTGAAGTCATCATGACCCAAAGCTTTGTCATGTTGGAATTGGTTCAATTCTCTGAGGATTTTTGCTTCCTCGATGGGTCTATCAAGGTGGGTGTTATCAGCCTCAGTAATCTTTCAAGGAATATGCTGGAGAAAGGCTTCAGAAAGGTGATCCTCGTCCTTGCTAGAGGTGGTGTACAGATTTTGGAAATGGGAGGAGGCGTGTTGCTTGATTTGGGAAATATCCTTCAGGGTTTCACCCTCAGGGGTTTTGATTTTAGAAATTTGATTTGACTAGTTCCTAACTTTAGCTTGATTGTGGAAGAAGGAAGTATTTTGGTCTCCTTCTTTAAGCTAGAGATTCCTGGATTTAAGTCACCAAGCGTTTTCCTCTTCAGCTAGAGCTTGGAGGTACACTTTGTGAATATTTTTCTCTTGGGTGAGGAGGTTCTGTTGAATCTCTATAGTTTCCATTTCTTCTTGAAGGGCCTCCAACTGATAATTTTTGTCTTTTTCTTTGCGTTGCGCAGTGTTTTTAGCCCAGCTCTTTAAGAGGTCCTTAACTAGTTTGAGCTTCTTCTCCAAGATGTAATTTGGTGAGCCTATGATCCAGTGGTTCCATATCTTGGATATGGATTGAATGATCTCGGGTTTGTCTAGCCAAAGGGGGTTTAGTTTGAAGGGAATAGGACCCTAGTTCTGTTGAGCTTCGAAGGATAGTCTTATGGGGCAGTGATCCGATCCTGCCCAAGGAAGATTCATTGAGCAAGGCTTTTCAGGGAGGGACAACAGTGAGTTGTTGATCAGAAATCTATCCAATCGTGCGACTATGTGTCCAGGCCCTGCTCTTCTATTATTCCAAGTGTAGATTCTCTTGTTCGAGGGAACATCATAGAGATCCAGGTTCGAGATAAGGTCCTCCAATCGTTCCTGAAATTGATCTCTTACCATTGAGCCTCCTCTTTTTTCCTTTGAGGCTCTGGTTGTGTTGAATTCTCCTGCAATAATGAGGTTCTGGGGAGTATTCTCCTTGGCAAGGTCTAGCAAGGATTTCCAGCATTCAATTTTTTCATTATAATTTTTTGGCATGTAAACATTGATGATGGAAAAAGGCATACTTGAGACTTTATTGAGAAGATTTACCATAAGCCAGAATTGGGTTTTCATTTGAGCTTGTAGGTCGAAATCTTCCATATTCCATATAATTTTGATTCTGCCCGAAGCCCCTCTGGAGCTCACTACACGAACACCACATTTTTCCAGATTTTTTGTAGGTCTTTGAGGGTTTCCTACTCCCTCATTTTCATCTCCTGGAGCATGAGGATTGAAGGTTTTTATGCTTGTATCAATTTTTTGACTTCTTCTTTCTTGAGATTACTTCCTAATCCCCTACAATTCCAGGAGACAATTTTCATCATTTATCAGGATGTTTGGGTCCCCCCCCTCTTGAGGGCTATGAAGTTGTTCCCTTATGTTGGGCCGCCTTGTTCTTCCCAGTTTTTCCATCTTTCTTTAGAGTTTCCTTGATTGTTTTTTGTATGCCTAGTTCCTTTTCTCTATCTGTTGTCGATTCTCTTTTATTTCTGTGTGATTTCCTTCCAGGTCTCCTATTTTTTAAAGTTTGAGTTAATTCCAAGTCGGATTCACTTTCTGAGGAGTCATGTCTTGCTTCTTCTGACATTTCTAGATTTTCCATATTTTGGGTGTGGAGAGATTTTGAGGATTCTCCACTTAGATCTAGGACTTCTTTTTCCTTTTCCGGGGCTTTGTCATTTCCTTTTCCTTCCTCTTCTTGTCCCTTTCCATTGTTTTCTTCCTAGGATTCCCTTACTTCTTCGAGGTCATCGTCTTGGTGGAGCTCTACATATCAATTGTGGCTTGATTATCCTTTTGTGGGGATCCAGGACTTTTTTCTTTTGGGTTAGGAGGTTTTTCCCTTTGGTTTTGAGTCGAAATAGGTTGGGTTTTCACATTTGTTTTTTTCCTTTTTGGTTGTTGCCACTGATCTTGTTTGGGATCTTGGTCCTGCATGTCTTTGGCCTAGGGACAAGATTTGGAAAAATGTCCATATTCGTGGCATATTTTACATTTGAAGGGAATTTGTTCATAGTATACCTGTTGAATGTAGGACCAGTTGTCCAAGTTCAATTGTATTGTTTCAGGGAGACCTTTTTCCAGATCCACTTCTACACACAGTCTGGTGCAGGCCTGAAGGCCTTCCCGGGTTCAGCACGATCGATGTACTTGCCTAGGGTGTTTCCTATGTTTCTAATGGTTTCATCGTTCCAGCAATGGAGGGGGAGGAAGAAAAGCCTCACCCATACTGGGACTGCTAAGGGGATATCATTCTATGGGCTAAAGTCTGGAGTCCATTTGTTCAGGTACATTCCTCTGGCCCCCATGAAATAGGGACCGCTTCAAAAAATCAAATCTCTATCTTATTTTTTTTCGAACAAAAAGGCAAAGAATCCCTTACCACAGAAGGTTGTCGACAGTTGTCCCTTGATCAGCTTGCGCCAATTTGCTTCCAACCAGATGTGCATGGCTTTTGGGAATGGCCACAGTCCTGTGAATTGGCCTATTAATCCTCGATTTGCAAGTCTGAGTGCCAAAGGTCGTGCTGAAGGGGTGAATACAACAACCTTGGGGATTTCAGACGCTTTTTTAATGAATCGGGAGGGCGGGGGCTTGGGAGCTTTAGCGTAAGACGAAATGAGGGCCTGGAAGGCCTGCAGATCTGAGGACAGGGATCTCGGGGGTGGATCCCCTCCCTTAATAGGGAGCATTAATGCACGCACAGGCATTGAAACCCTAGCATCATTTTTTACAAAATCTCTGGGACACAACTACTGCTTTCAAATTTCTAACGACCATCTATGTTTTTGTTATAATCAACATGTTGCTTTATTTTCAACTTTATATGATCAATATCTTTATTTTTCAATTTACTAAATATTTAAAAAAGAAAAATTGCAAATGTAATGAATATAAAATACTTAAAGTATCTATTTAATAGCTTAGGAACTAATATTTTTCTTTTTCATATCCTCGACACTACTGAAGTTTCAAAAAATTTAGCATCTTCTCAATTATGAACATTAATATATCCCTCGTTTAAATATTTAATTCAAAATTATAAAATAATTTTTTTTGTTATAACAATCTGCACTTAAACTAAAGAAAGCAAGAAATTCAGCATAGACTTATTAAATATAATTTCAAAAACTAAGGTTTAAAACTCCTTTTAAACAATTTTTGGATTTTTATCTTTATAAATAAAAATAATTTTGAACAAGTTATATTTATTTTGATATTGCTCCATTGTCGATGACTATCTATAGTCGTGATGGAGTCATCCCTACACCACCAAGCTTGGTCTACTATTATAGCACTAGCGAATATGTTTGCATTTTCCATTCCAAAAATCGATTTCCTTTTATTTATTTTTTTAATGTATGTTGAGTTTCAACCTAATGAAAAAAAACCCGTAACTGATACTAGAATTTATTTGTGATGGTTACATAACTATAAGAAAAGAATCATTGTGCTAAACAAATAATATTCCCATGATGGTTTTTTCCAAAAGATACGTTTCGAACACTTCAATTAATTTGAAATATGAAATATTTTTAAGAACATGTGATCTTCAATTAATTTGAAAATATGAAGATTATTCAAGTAAATGTAATTTCCTTGATTCATTTTGAAAAAGTCAAAATTAATATTGGGAAAAAAATCTACTTTGTATAAGATTGTATCTATTGGTTTCACACTAAGTAAATTATTGATAAGAACAATATAAATCCACTTAGTTTTTTTCTTATAATAATATGATTTTTCAAAATAAAGTATTTAGTTGATATATTTATAAATAACAATATAAGTTCACTTAGTTTTTTTCTTGTAATAATATGATTTTCCAAAATAAAGTACTTAGTTTATATATTTATAAATATAAGAAAACTTTGCAATCACCGAAATAGTAAATCATGAAATGTGTTAAAGAAGTTTGTGCCAATTTAAAGTCTCTTTTGAAATTGTTATTCCAATACAAAGAAATAAGAATCTAAAGGAAGATAGCACATGTCTCATGTCAATGATATTTTTATAGTCACATCAAATTATTGGTACATTAGAGAATTAAAAGTTGTGTTGCATCAAAACAATACAACTTCAAAACAATACAACTTCTAAATGAAAAATAAAAAATGAATTAATATTAAAAGTTTGTAAATGTTGAGAATTATCAAAGTAAAGGAGAGAATATGCAAAGTTATAGCTCCTTTACTTTGGAAAGGGGCTAGTGTTGTGTGAAACATGTTCACTTTCATATCTCTTCTCTTTGTTATGTTCTTGAATAATGTTATAGGAAATTCCCCCTTGTTGTAATTGTTGTTCCATTGAAATGAAGAAACATTCAAATGTTTCAAATAATTGTAGTTGTTACATAAAATTTTACCATGGTTATCTATTCTAGTAGAAAACATAACATCATTTAAAATTAAAAAGGTTGATTGCCAAAAAGTCATATCATTGTTTTTTTAGCATCTGAATTGTCATATTTTATGTGTAGAATGTATTTCATACCAACCCATTTAGAAATTGTAACAACAACTGCAATCGTTCCAATTGGGTAGACATTTCTCTTTTCTACAAGTTGTTTGATCATTATATCTGTAATGAAATTGCACTCTTTGCAAACTGCGGGTATTGCTTCCATGATACTTGTTCCATCCAGTGATATAATATAATCATAGTTGTAACATCCCCACTATAATCTCCAATTTAATTAATGCTTAATGTAGATATAATATGTGGCTACGGCCAAGCGATGTAATATGTGAATTGTATTTCTATGTTTTAATAATAAAATGTGATGCCAGTTGCTAAGGGTACATGGACAAAGATGGGGGGTGAATTAATACACAAGAGAGGGGAGTGTCTAGGATAATGGCCAAGAGGGGTCCAAGAGAGGAATTGCCCATGTATATTAATTCAACCCATTTTTCCTAAAATTGTTATTTGTATATGAACCTTCTAATTTATGATTGAGTGTTCCCAAAGCCAATCATTGAATACATGTAAGAGGGTGGGTGTGAGTGTCCACATCCCAAATTTATTGGACACATGGGGTTTGACTACAATCAGCTTGGGGAAATGTGTGAGTCAAGCAAGCAAGTCAAAGAAGAGGAAATTTGTATGGGTTGGGACAGGAGTTTTCACATAGTCAAGTTTTTGTTCATGAGGAGCAAGTAGGAGGGAAGAAAGAGAACTTGGAGTTGGTGCATATTTGGAGTGTTCTAGAGCTGAATACTGAATATCCAGGTTGTTAGGCATGAATAGTAGACTCCTGAGTGAGTTGCACTAAAACAACAAGTGTTTGTTGTTGTTGCTAGTGGTTTTTCCTAGCAACAAGCTCCCTTGAGTTCCCAGTTGAGAGATCCCTAACCACATGTTCCAGAGAGACCCTGATAAAACAATGGGATGCTCGAGGGACTGAGATCAGTGAAGGGGTACATTCCTTGGGTTGGGTAGGTCAAGAGGAAGAGAGTTGATAGAAAAATCAGGATAGTTGTAGGAAGATACCAGTGGGTTGTGAGTTTTATGAGTTGTGAATGGACAGTGGGAAACCACCCTCTTTTGTGGATTAATAACCTCAACTTGGGGATGAATGGATATTGATATTTGGAACAGTCAGCCTATGGTTGGGTGGAACATTCATCCGAAGCAATTAGTTGCACAACTACTATTAAAAGATAAGTGCTTATTTGTTTCCAGTCTTGTGTTTATGAGTTAAATTGTTGTGCATGATCTCTTTAAATGAGAATGATTTATATGTTGTTGCAATGAATTATTAGAGTACATTCATTTTGATTTTAGCATGTTGTAGATGCATCAAGTGAATGGAATTTGACAGTAGTTAAATTTGGTTTAAATTCATAGTTGTAAGCTACAGGAAATTATTTAATTAGCATAATTTTCATTTTTATGTGCATTCTGCACCATAATGTACCTCGATTGGGAAGCTCAAATAAAATATTTCGAGGAGATCTTTCCAATGAGCTAAATTGTTCTCAAAAAAGAGCTTGTATGAGAAATTTATATCCAAAACAATAAGGATAAAATTTTGGCACTAGATTACTTCTAGAGGTCATAACTCCCTACTCAGATGTCAGTTTAGGGCACAGGAGTAGTCTATGGAAAGATTATGATCTATAGAAGACATCCATGGATTCATATTTGGGATATGGGTGTGTAAAAAAGTGTTGGGAGTGAAAGAAGACACTTGGAGCATGCAAAGATAAATTGATTAAAACAACCTAAACTTCTCTAGACCATAAATTTTAGCTCGGAGCTCGAATTTGAGAAAACGAATAGTCGTTGGAAAGGTATTGATGAGTAGAAGACATGTTGTGACCCATAATTCTTATTTGTGTGGAAAAATCTCTTAGAAAGTAATAAATATATGTGTGTAGCAATAAAAGAGTGAAAACTGCAGCATGTGGATGTTGTAACTTTTCACTCAGAACTCAGATTGAGGCATCAGTACAGTCATTGGAAAGTTGTTTAAGAGAAGAATTCATATAAGGAATAAAAATTTGAATTGGTGCAATGTGACCTTCATAAATTTATGAAGAAATAATATGTATTCTAATGGATGAAATGTTTTATGCTATGCATGTTTCTAACAATAATTATTGCATGCACATTTCTCGCAGAATTAGAGGTACATGAAAGAAACTTTGGTTATTATATGAGGACTGGAGTTATAGAAGATAATTAGGGATATTATAACCATGAGGAAGAGATCATAGGTCTTCATTTCATCATGTGGAATGTTTAGAACGAGTCAAATGGGAGAAGAGATAGGCAGGAGCTTATCACTATGAGAAGTCTACATAGAGAAGTGCATAGCTATAGAGTTGATAACGAAAGGATTATAAAGGCCTGGGAAGAGATACTTGAGAGATTAAACATGTTTCATAAGAAATTTAACAAGGACTCTAGTGCTAATCAAGTATATAGTGATAGACAAGTGTCATCATCTAGATTCCATAGAAAAATGGATAATCATGGAAATGATAGGAAGAAAAGAAGCATGAGAAAGCGCCATCATTCTCCAAAGAATACCACCAGAAAAAATCATGCAAATTTAGGTCCGGGGAGTATCCCAAGTGTATCTCTTATTTGGAGGAAAAAGATAAATCTTGAGGCAGACATCTTGCAAGGTGAACTCGGGTAAATCAAACCACCAACTTTCAATGTTGAGCACTGGAACGGAAAATAGGTCGAGGTCTGGTTGTTGGAAATGAAGACATATTTCTAGTTGCATGATTACCCCTCCCACATAGAAGCTATAATTTCCACCTACCACTTGTAAGGAAAGGAAAACATGTGGTGGGATCAACTTAAGCAAGCCAAGAACCTTGATGAGAAGAGGATCTCATGGAGGAATTTCAAAGGATATTTCCAAGGGAAATATTTGTCCGAGAATTATTATGAAAGGAAGATGAAAGATTTATTTGAACTCAAGTTGGGAACCATGACAATTGAGGAATATGAGAAGAGGTTATTTGAATTGTTGAAGTATGTTGACTTCATCAAAGATGAGAAGGTAAAAATCCAAAGGTTTCTAAGTGGGTTACCCTCCTTCTTTAGTGACAAGATTTAATATGATAACCCCAAGACTTTGGAGGAAACCATAAGGAGAGCAAGGAATATTAATGAGAAAATCATAGGAAGGACAGTTTTCCAAAAGGCTTGGAATGACAAGATGAAGGGTTAAAAGGAGAAAAGGAAAAAATGTTTTAAGCCACTCTTTTTCAAGAATAGAACCTAGGCAAATCAACAAGGTCATTCAGACCAAAATGAACACAAGATTGCATATTCATTTGGAAAAGGGCCAAGGAAGTAGCACGTACAATGTTGGGGATGTGAGGGAAATAAATCATATAGGTACTACCCTCACAAAGGAGAAAGAATGAGGATTGTTCACAACATTCAAGAGGATGAAATAGTGAACAAAATGGGAGAAAAATTGCCAAGAATTTATGCATCCTTGGACAACAAGCAAGTAGAGTATCAATCACTGTGATTGAAGTGGAAGTTAAGATTGATAACCAACCCATAGCAATTTTAATTGATTATGGATCTAGCCATAGTTACATAAATGCTAACAATATTGAAAGATTTCACTTGCAAAGGAGTAAGAATAATAAATATTAGTTAGTTTAGTTAGCCATAGGGGTTAAGAGGAAAATAAATGAGTTGGTTAAGGATTGTCCAATAGAAATGAATGGACTTGGCACAAAGGTAGATGTAAACATCATGCCATTGGGTTCATATGATTGTCTAATTGGCATGGATTGGTTGGAAAAACATCATGCTATCCTAGACTGTTACAATAATACAATCACATGTCTTGATGAGGATGGGTAGCAAGGAAAGGTTCAAGGCATCCCAAGAGTTGTAGATGTTAGAGAGATTTCAGCTATGCAGTTGAAAAAGAGTTTCAAGAAGGGATGTCATATTTTTGCAACTCACATGGAAGAGACAACCAAAGATAAAGTGGCAAACATTGAAGACCATTCAATCTTAGGGGATTTGGAATATGTTTTTAAGGAAATCCCAGGATTTCCACCAAAGAGAGACATTGATTTCTCTATTGATTTGGTGCCAAGAGATTACCTATTTTCCAAGACACCATATAGAATGGACACACCAGAGTTGAAGGAATTGCAGATGCAACTTGAATAATTTCTAAAGAAGAGGTATATACGCCCAAATTTATCACTTTGGGGATCCCCAGTTCTATTTGTGAAGAAGAAAGCTGAAACCTTAAGGTTGTGTATTGATTTCAGATAGTTGCATAAGGTCACCATAAAGAAAAAATATCCTTTTCCAAGAATTGATGATTTGTTTGATTAGTTGGTGAAAGAATTATTTCTGAGATTGACTTGAGATCAGGATATCATCAAGTAAGGATAAAGGAAGAAGACATCAAAAAGACAACATTCAGCACAAGATATGGTCATTATAAATTCATGATAGTTCCATTTGGATTATCAAATGCCCCAACATTGTTTATGTGTCTGATGAATGGAGTGTTCAGGGAGTACTTGGGAAATTTTGTAATCGTGTTCCTAGATGATATACTCATCTACTCTAAGTTAGAAGAGGTACATGAGAAACATTTAAGAATGGTGTTTCAATTTTTAAGAGAGTATAAATTGTATGCTAATCTAAGTAAGTGTATATTTTATCAAAAGAAGATTCACTACTTGGGGCATATCATTTCAGTGGAAGGAATAGCAGAGAGAAGATAGAGGCCATTAGAGGATGTCCAGTGCCAAGGAATGTGATAGAGTTCAGATCATTCATTGGTCTTTCCAGTTATTACCGAAGATTCATAAAAGGATTCTCAAATATTGCAAATCCAATCACTTCTTTGCAAAAGGAGTGAAGTTCGAATGGAATTCCAAGTTTGAATAGAGCTCTCATCAATTGAAGGAAATATTGACAAGTGCGCCAATATTGAAGATTGCAGATCCAGTTGAATATTTTTTTTTGTGCACTAATGCATGCAAGGAATGGCTCAATGGAGTCCTTAGTCAAAAAGATCATGTGGTATGCTATGAGTCCACGAAATTAAAAAAACATGAGAAGAATTATGATAAACATGACTTGGAGTTAGAATAAATTGTACATGAATTAAAAATGTGGAGACATTACCTCATGGGTAAGAAATTTGAGCTAAGAAAAGACCACTATGGTCTGGAAAATTTGTTTGGACAGCCAACACTAAACACTAGATAAACTAGATGGCTCGAATTCCTTAGCGAATATGACTTTGAAATTAAGCATATAAAAGGAAAGGAAAATCAAGTGATTGATGCACTCAGCAAGAGAGATCATGAAGTGCATGTTACATCCATCATCATGTGTAGGATTGATCTGAAAGATCAAATTATTGTAGTAGTGAATTCAGATCAGTAGTATCTAAAAATAAAATAGATATTACCTCAAGGTAATTTTCAACAGAAATTTAATTCTTATGAGCTGAAAGAAGATGGATTTCTCATGTACAAAGAAAAACTATATGTGTCAAATTACACTGAGCTGAAAAATGCAGTTTTGAAGGAAATGCATAGTGTGCCATATGCTAGGCACCTAGAATATCATAAGACAATTACAGTTGTAATAAGCCAATATTTTTTGCTAGGAATGAAGAAGGAGTTAATTACATAACCAGATGTCTAGAGTGTTAGAAGGTGAAAATAGAGCATAGACATCCAGTGGGTTTGTTACAACCATTTAGCATTCCAGAATGGAAGTGGGAAGTTGTCACAATGGGTTTTATTACAAAGATACCCAGAATAGTGAAGTAGCATGATTCCATCATGGTGGTGGTGGATAAATTGACTAAGGCAGTGCATTTTATTCTAGTGAAGACAACACACAAGGAAACAAATATTGCAGATATATATATAAAGGAAGTTTCTACGATACATGTGGTGCCTAAGGAAATAATTCCAGATAGATATCCAAAGTTTACTTCAAATTTTTGGAAAGGTTTGTTCAAAGTATTTGAGACAAGTATAAATCTTAGTACAGTGTATCATCCTGAGTCAAATGGGAAAATAGAGAGGACTAACAGAATAATTGATGACATGCTCAGAATGTATGTGATGGACTATCCATCAAAGTGGAAATATTATATTCATTTGGTTGAATTTACCTACAATAATGGGTATCGGGTCTCATTGAAAATGAGTCCATTTGAAGCATTGTATGGAAGAAAGTGTAACACTCCAGTGAGTTGGGACAATCCAGCAGACAGAGTAGTTTTTGGGCCATATTTGTTAAAGGAAATGGAAGAGTAAATAACACTTGGATAAAGCAGAATTAAAAGGTTGCCCACGATAGGAAGAAACGTTATGCAGATAAGAACAAGATGTTTAGAGATTTCAAATTGGGTGAACATTTTTTCTTAAAAGTGAAAGATAAAATAAGTTTGCTAAGATTAGGAAGTTGCGTGAAATTGGCAGTGATATATTGTGGGCCTCTTGAAATATTAGAAAATATAGGTCCAATTACATACATGCTAACATTTCCTTCATCCATGAGAGTCCATAATGTATTTCATGTGTCATTATTAAATAAATATGTGCCTAACCCTAACCACATAATTTATTGGAATGTGATCCAGGTGGAGCACGAAGGGGATTTCCAGGTGGAACCAGTATGCATCATGGACGAGAAATTCAAAGTGCTCAAGAACAAGGTCATAGGGATGGTAAAGGTTCAATGGACTTGCTATGGTCCTAAATATGATACATGGAAGCATGAAGAAAACATGTGGGAAGAATACCCACATTTTTTTGTCAATTTTGAAGAAAGGAGAACGCAAAACTCCATTTTGAGCAACTAGAGTTCTGGAACCACATCTCAGACTCATATCCAACTGCATTGGGGACCTTGATAAAAGAATGGCTCATTCCTTGGGTTATCCCTGATAAACAGATGGTACATCCCTTGGGTTGTCCCTGATAAACGAATGGTACATTCCTTGGTTCGGCAAGTTGAGAGGAACAAAAGATTGTGGTTGGAACTTTTCCTAGAGTTGTGAAATTACATAAATTATTTTCTAAGTAGTTTGATGTAAATTTTCATATATGTATATCGGCAGGGTGTGCACTGAGGAAGACACACAACTGTAGGGGAGGAAATGTAACATCCCCATTATAATCCCCAATTTAATTAATGCTTAATGTAGATATAATATGTGGATATGGCCAGGCAATGTAATATGTGAATTGTATTTCTATGTTTTAATAATAAAATGTGATGTCAGGTGATAAGGGACATGGATAGACACAAGGGATGAATTAATCCACAAGAGAGGGAAGTGACTACGATAATGGCCAAGAGGAATCCAAGTGGGGAATTACCCATGTATATTAATTCAACCCATTTTCCCTAAAATTTATATTTGTATATGAACCTTCTAATTTATGATTGAGTGTTCCCAAAGCCAATCATTGAATACATGTAAGAGGATGGGTGATAGTGGTCACATCCCAAAGTTGTTGGGCACATGGGGGTTGAGTACAATCATCTTTTGGAAGTGTGTGAGTCAAGAAAGCAAGCCAAAGGGAAGGAAATTTGTATGGTTTAGGACATGAGTTTTTACACAGTCAAGTTTGTGTGCATGAGGAGCAAGTAAGGGGGAGAAAGAGAGCTTGAAGTTGGTACAACCATGCAGGATGAATTCTAGAGCATGGTGTAGCATATTTCAAGCGTTTTAGAGATAAATACTAAAGAGTCGAGTTTTTAGGCCTAAAGAGTGGACTCCTAAGTGAGTTTCACTAAAACAACAAGTGTTTGTTGTTGTTGCTTGTGGTTTTTCCTAGAAGCAAGCTCCCTTGAGTTCCTAGATGAGAGATGCCTAGCTACAAGTGCCAGTGAGACCTTGATAAAATAATTGGACACCCAAGGAATTGGGATCATTGAAGGGATACATTCCTTGGGTTGGGCAGGTCAAGAGGAAGAGAGCTGGTGGAAAAATTGGGATAGTTGTAGGAAGATATGAGTGGGTTGTGGGTTTTATGAGTTGTGAGTGGACAATGGGAGACCACCCTCTTTTGTGGATTACTAGCCTCAGCTCGAGGGTAACTGGTTGTTGATATTTAGAGCAATTAGGCTATGGTTGGGTGGAACGTCCACTACAAGCAGTTGATTGCACAACTACTGTTAAAAGTTAAGTGTTTATCTATTTTTTGTCTTGTATTTATGAGTTAAATTGTTTTGCATGATCTCTATAAATGAGAATGATTCATATGTTGTTGTAATGAATTATTAGAGTGCATTCATGTTGATTTTAGCATGACCTAGATGCATCAAGTGAGTGGAATTTGACAATAGCTAAATCTATTTTAAATTTGTAGTTGTAAGCTAGAGGAAATTATTCAATTAGTAGAATTTTTGGTTTTATGTATTTTTTTCACCATAATGTCCCTCGGTTGGGCTGGGGGACATTACAATAGTCACCACGGTCATAATTATTTTTTGCAATAATTTTAAAATCTGTGATCGATATTCCATTTCCAGGTAAAGTACTTTGTCGATATTTTTGAATAAGGTGCATGGTAATAGTCAGTGACATTGTTATCATGCCCCTATCATTTGTCATGTCAACGCACGCATAATTTGACGTGTTCAATTTGTCTTGTCCAAATATGTACTATATGTGACCATGATATCACCAATTAATGTGTTTCCATCTCTATGATTGTTCAAGTATTCTATTGAAACTATACTTGAATATATATACCTAATTCTACTCACAAGAGTTGCATAAAATCAATAACATAAGAAATGTTATATATACCTCTTTCTATGACTTTACAATTTAAATGAACATAAGAAATGTTATATATACCTTTGTCTATGACTTTACAATTTAAATGAATCTCGTTGCTTATACTTCCAAATACATACATTTTGGATTGTGCCTTTGTGTTGGTTACTTCACTTGTTTGTATGCTTATTGTTATCTCTTTTGCATTGAAAACAATAATTTTATATGACATTGGCATTTTAATTAGACCATAGAAAAATAAATAAGCATATTTAATTTGCAACTATAATAGAAAGATATTTTACAGGTGTTTACCACTGTGTTTGTGATTGTTGAATTGTTTGCAATCTCGGAGTGCCAATACTTCCTTCACTTCTCCAACTTTTCTTAATTCAAATATTTGAACATTTACTATAAAAAAAATAAACTTCATATACTATATTATAAAAAAATTCATACCAAAGATGTGTATTTGGATTGTGGGAACCTTCACTTGTCCAACTTTTCTTGATTCAAACGTTTGAACATTTGCTATAAAAAAATAAACTTCATATACTATATTATAGAAAATTTTCATACCAAAGATGTGTATTTGGATCGTGGGAAAACACATAATAAAAAAATGGAAAATGAAATCTAAAATATAATATATAATAGTATAAAGCCATGAAATTGAAATATGGAAAAAAAATCATAAAATATAAAATAATAATAATATAAATACATAACATGTTTTTTTTTTAAATACAATTTAAAAATAAATAAATAAAACTTTTAAAAAGGAGAAGATAAAATAAAGCATTTAAATGTAAATAAAACCTTTTAAAAACAATGTAAAAAACTCAATAAAAACTTTGCCAAAAACTAAATTTTAATAAAATAGTTTTAAATAAAAAGTTTTAAAAACAAAAAAAACTAACCCTAAAATCAAAATGTTTAAAAATATATAAATAAATAAATCAATAAAAAAAAATTAAAAATGTCAATTAAAAAATAATAAAAATTTTAAAATTAAATACAAATTAAACAAAAACAAATTACAAAATTTATTTAAAAAACAAACAAACAATTTAAATAAAACAACAAAATACAAATATAAATAAGGAAAAGCAATTAATGGGTAGTGGGGAGGGACGGAGGTTACGTGGTGGAGTGTGAGCGAGGGGAGGGTTGTGCACATGGTGGTAACAAGAGGTTGGGGGCAGTGAATATAACCTCTTAAAAAAAATAGAACTATGGAGAGTTCTTGTAAGTTAGTAACTTTGTTAACATCAACCCTTTCAACATCCATGCAACATGTGTTAAAGATATCATCTTGCTTGAAACAACCTTGAGAAAATATATTCACATATATAGTCTTTTAGATCTATTTGACTTGAAAATTGTTTCCTTTTAGACAACAAATTTTAATATGTTAAAAAAACATGGCCATATATATATATGGAGCTTCTTCTATGAACAATGTAAATGGATTTACAGACCAAATGACTATTATATTTGATGGTTATTGTTGACCATTTGATGTATGATGATACTTATTTTGTAGTAATGGCTCAGTAGCTTTGTTTTAGGAAGGCGTGACTTGCATAATTGGCACCTTTTCCATTGTACATACCTCTCTCTCTCTCTCGTATAATACACTTGATTTTAAAAATAACACTTTATTTTGTGTCTTTCATTAATTCAAAATGTAAATATATTTGGTTAATAGACAATTCAAGTATTATGTTAAAACTAGAGGTAGATATATTTGTATGGAACTGAATATAAAGTATTTCCCACAATGGTTTATAGAACAAGTTACTTAAAAATTGTTTTGATTCAAACTCATGACTAGAACAAAGATCAAGAAAAAAAAATTGTACCTTGATGATGATGATGATGAGTGAAGCATGTCCTTCGATGATAAGTGAAACATTCACTTGAAACACACAACAATGAAATTTGATTACTTAGTCCTATACCAAAAAAATACCAAAAGTGCTTCAATGGCAACTAATAGCAACATTCCATAATAGGGAGGCAAAAGTGAAGTGAGTGGAGAAAAAAAAACATTTTCATAAAATTATTATAAATCAGTGGGTTTTATAAAGCAAATTCTAGAAATACAACAATATGTGCTTTGATAAGATGGTAATTTCCATAGTTTTACTTATCTACATTAATGTGTGTAAATATTGGATTTTTTAGATTTTAATATCTTGTTTGCTAAAAGGATATATGATTTATAAATATTGGATTTTTTAGATTTTAATATCTTGTTTGCTAAAATGATATATGATTTAGCTCTTATATGTGAGATGAAGAGGCTTCTCATGATTATGCATCAAATCAAATGTATTTTCCTTGATTTCATTTATTTCATAACCATTATATATATATATATATATATATATATATATATATATATATATATATAACATGATTTGTCCTTTCTACCATTTCCTATAGATTTGGCTTGTTTCATTAGTCTTTAAATTATTTTATTCTAAAAAAATTGGTCAAAAATAATTAGATATTACCAAAAAAAAATTCAAGTAAATTGATGAGTAAAAAAATTTAAAAATAAAACATATTGAACTCTTCACCTTATAACAATATATGTTTTGCATCTATGTTTTGCATCTTTATAAACAATTACTAAAGTAGATTGATAAGTAAAAGAATTTAAAAATAAAACATATTGACCTCTTCACCTTATAACAATGTATCATTGCACCTAAATACACAATTGTTAATTATTATTATTTGCATGTAAGGTATGATTGTCACACCTATCTATTTCTTTTATATATAATGCATACGAGTAGACAATCATAGATACTCATTAAATGTGGCTATGTTAGAAAGAATACCACTTTGAGAGTTAGAGAAAAAAAGGCGAAACACTAAACGGTGAAATCCTTTGTTCATTTGAAACATGTGTGAATAATGAGGCAAAGAGAGGGATTAAATTGGCAAAGGAGAACCCTAGCAAAGCAAAAGGGTAGGAAATCGTGTGACTTACTCAAGTAAATGTTTGGGACAAGCAAACCATAGGTAAAGGCTTGGAATTAGCACTTTTAAATGATATTAAAAGATTAAAGATGTCATGAGAGTTTAAAATTAACAATGATGATAATGAATAGCTCATTTTCTAGAATGGTAATTAAGGAATTATCATTTATAAATAATATTAAAATATTAAAGATGTTATGGGAATTCAAAATTAACAATGGTGATAATGAATAGCTCATTTTCTAGAAAGGGAATTGTTTTCCATAAAGGGTATTATTATTAGTAATCTTTTCGAATGGATGGGATCCTTACCTCCTTAGACCTCGTGGTTCTGCATGTAATTTTGGTCTTTCATGGGGTCTTGGGTTTGATGGTACGAAGGAGGTGGGTCATTCAAAGGTTGGGTAGAAGTTTGCACTAAAACATGCATAATAACATGCATCGTAGGAAGTGCTTCAAGGGATATAGAAACTTATATCAAGGGTCCTTAGAGCAGGTATGCCCCCAAAGAGGGGTTCTCCATTATAATTATGTTTGTGAATATCCTTGGCTTAGGGGTGGGAGCCAAAAATTATCCCTCCGAAGACATATGGATGTGGCCAAGCTAGATATAATTCTAATTCAGGAGAGTATGGATCATTTCGAGACACTTTCCTTTGATTTAGAGAGACTTTTCCTTGGATGGAGTTTTGTTGACATTAATTCTGCAAGGCTTTCTTAAGGTATTATTAATGGTTTTTCTTCAAACTTTGAGCTTACTAATAGTTATTCTATTGATTCAGGATTATTGCCAGATTTTTCTTGCAAAGAATTATATCGATCACTCTCCTTTTTAAACTTATATGGTCCTTATGATGGGAAAGAGGCCTTTTGGGAAACGTTGCTTGGCTTCAATTTTATTAGATCTGACAAGTTAATTATCATGGGAGACCTCATTTTCACTGTTAATAGGGATGAAATTTGAGGGATCTCAACTCGGGAGGACAAGTTGGAAAACTTTTTTATAGCTAAGATGGAGAGGGATGGCCTGGTTGACGTGGAAATTATCCAATTGAAATCGAACTGGTCTAACAATTGGAGTGAAGAAGAGGGAATTTAAAAAAAGGATAGATAGATTTCTTGTTCAAGACAACCTTTTACAAGAAATAGGGGCATATCATTCCTGGGTGGGATCAGTCTGATGCTATGACCATTACCCGATACTCCTAGAATTGGGTCGACACAAAGGTAATTTGGGATCGACATTCAAATACAATTCATGTTTGGCAGATGTGGAGGAATTCAAAAGCCTCATTTGTAATAATTGGGAACCATTATAGGTAGATGGGGTTGTGTCTTCTAGTGTGCATTTCGTCACAAATTTACAAAGAACAAAGGGGAAAGATTTAGTTTGGGCTATGGAGCAAAATATTTCAAATGAAAGAGTCATCGGGTCGTTGGAAGGTGAGCTTGAAGCCTTGTACTCCAAAATGAAAGAAGGGGGCTCAGTTACTCTGCTGAACTAGATGGTTTTAGGTCACTGGAAGCAAGGAGATATAATTTTCTATTGGAACAAGGAAAAACTTGGAGCGTCAAGAGTAGGCCCTTGTGGTTAGAGGCAAGAGATAAGAACACAAAATTCTTCCAAAAATTTCCTAACCAGGAGAAAAACTTCAAGTCTATATGGAAGTTAAAGGACTCACAAGGAAATAAAAAAAGGGGTTTCATAGAGTTGGTTGACCTGGGGGTGAATCATTTCAAGGAATTGTTATCGGAATCTACGTCGGAAAAGGTGGGTGAAATGTTGAATCTAATCTCGATAATTTCAAGGCTAGTTGAAGAGGAAAATGATAGGGATTTTTTAATAGAAGTTTCAAAAGAGGAACTGCAAGCGGTCATTGACAGATGTTGAATCTAATCTCCATGTTTCCAAGATTAGTTGAAGAGGATATGATAGGTATTTTTTCATAGAAGTTTCAAAAGAGGAACTGCAAGTGGTCATTGACAGTTTCAAGAAAGATAAGAGTCCTATCCTGGATGGATGGACAAAAATTATTTGCGGACTTCTTTGATTGTGTGGGGGGTGATATTCTTGGAGTGGTGGAAGAAACTAGGTGCACATGAAAGATGAAACATAGTATCAATTCTAGCTTCATAGTGGTGATTCCTAAATCAAATTGTCCTCTTCCTCTAAGGATTTTAGGCCTATTGCTCTCTGTGATTGTTTATACAATAATGTGGTGAAGATTATAGTTGTGCACTTAAAACTAGTTTCATCCAATATAATCTCACGGAAAAAATTCATATTTATTAAGGGAAAACTAATACATGAAGCTATATGTAATACCCCTAGGTTGATCCCCAAGTGTAAATATCAATGTAATTGTACTTTAATTATAAGTTGGTGATATGAAGTAATAAGTTTTTTGGTATGGTTATGTGTGCCTTAAGTTAGTGCGCAAGGATCTCACATCAAAGGAGTGTGCATAGTCGTAAAATGATACAGTGTGCAGTTTAATGTTTTGGTGTGCACTTGTGTAAATACATAGGCATGGCACATGGAAAGTGAAACAGCTTAATGAATGCAGCATGCACAAGTGTTAGTGTGAAAGGTTGGCGCACTAAAGGAAAAGTCGTGCAACCTTGGATTTAGCACACACTAGCTTAGTGTGCAGGTTTTGATGACCTATGAAGCCTTTTGTATATAAGTTATGATGTAACGTGAACCTATGTAAGGGCGCGGGGGTGGTGCACTGAAGAAAGAGCGTGCACATCCAAGAAGTTTCGCACGCCCTAGGCTTAAGTGTGCAAACTGTATATTTTGAGGCTAGTGAGCCTAGATGCAAAAGATTAGTACTTATGTACTTAGATGTAAATGTAATCACATGCAATTTAATGAAAATACATCCCTGCGACAGAGAAACCACATAAAAGAGTTCAGGGGGATTAAACTCCACTAGCTGAGGTCAAGGATGTTGGGTTAAAGGGGATTAAACTCAAAAAAATAATATTTTATTAATATTTCTTTAAAAAGTGTAAAGTTAGGATATATTATTATATCCTAAGTCCTGAGGAGGAGACAAGTGGTTGAAGGAAGTTCTCAACATAACAAGTGTCAAGTTGGGAACATGTTGTGGACTGAAGGTAGTTCTCAACCCGACATGTGTCAAGTTGGAAAAATGCAGTCAAATAGTTTGGACTTAGTCCATTCTATGAGGCTATCATATTTCATCATTTGACCATCACGAGAAGGGGAAGGGACGAATGTTCTTTCATGATCCGATTGTTTTGTCGTAAAATTGTTCAGTGAGTGAACCTGATTGTTATTGTGACCATTACATTGATCACTTTCACAGATATTTGTACATGGCTTAGCTTGGAGAGCTAGACTGAAGAGGCGGATTGTCAGGCCCATGGGTTATTAAACTAAATAGATGGTTTGTCAGACCTATGGGACTTTGGACTGAAGAGGTGGGTTTTCAGGCCCATGGAATATTGCATTCTCTCCATGTGAGAGAGTTGTTGGGAATTATTTCCCAAGGTGCCAAACTGCAGTGACAGGGATCTAAGACTTCCTTTCCGGTCTGTTTTTGAAGCCCTGAAAGGGAAGTGGGGCAGTTGAAGGACTGTTGAGCAAAGAAGGGGCACACTTCCTGGGGTGAGACAGGCATGTGGGGAATGAGAGACTGTAGGTTGTCAATGTGAATTGGCATCTAAGATGGACTTTCCTACAATTGAGTCACCTATGACCGAGTTACCTGTGAATAAGTTCTTGTTGAGTGAGATACTTTATCCTGGTTGGGAACCCTTACCCAAGTGAATTTTAGCCTCGGCTCAGCAGTGACCCATTGTTGAGATTGATGAATAGTGTGGTCTAAGGTTGGGAGGAACATGGAAGATCTACCCACAGTTGGTGTCTTTTATTCAAAGATAAGTGCCAATTTTGTGTTAAATTATGTTTGCAGTAATACTTATGCAATTTCTAACTTGGTTTTATGTTGTTTATGTTGTGTGTATGATTATGTCATGTTTGTGTATATCCCTATTATGAATAAGTATATAATCATACATTGCAGAATAATTATATGTTTTAATTAGTGATAGAGTTGTGTCAAAGAAATTTCGGTATAATTGTTGGTAATTGGTATTAGAGCGGAGTTTGGTAGCATGGGTATGCTATAGATGGGTATTAGAGCAAGAAAGTTTTGAAGTGACATTTTCAACGGGTGGATGGGGGGGCGTTACAAGATGGTATCAAAGCCCAGTTTTCAACACTGAGCCTAGATGGGCCGAGTTAACATCATGTCGAAGCAGTTTTCACAGCAAATTGAATTCAAAGGTGGTCGAATTTCAAATTAGAGTGCATCCATGTCAAAAATTTGTATCACTTGAGTGAAATTGGGTAAAAGCCCCAATTTCTGTTGCTAAAATTATGAAAGAATTTGGAAAATTTTTGTTAAGAGATAAAATATCCTTAATTTAAATCCTTGATTAAATAAATTCAGCCAAGAATTGATCCAATTGGAAGTTGCAGTGAATCCAAGACAAATTGGGTGCAAATTGGTTGAGAATCGAGCAAAAGCCCCAATTTCTGCAATGAAAATTATAGAAAAATTAGTTAAGTGTCGAGAGTCGTGTGTGTGCTAAGATGTAATGATGCGCAAAAGAATAATATGTGAAGGTGTGCGCATTAAAAACTAAATATGTGCAGGTGTGCGCATTAAAAACTAAATATTTCACTGTGTGGAGTCAGTGGTGTGGAGAAATGATGTTGCGCAGGTGTGCGCATTGAACGTTTGACGTTGCGCAGAAAATAAGGATGCACATGGTATATGCATTAAAGTATGGCATTGTGCCATGTATAACATGTGGCGTGCGTAGAATATAGATGGGTGGTAAAACATGCTAAGTTTGTCATTGCAAGTTGCAATCTTGTGTCGCACGAGTAATTGTGTGATGCACACGATGTGCGCTTAGAATATTGGCAAAACACAGTTTGAATTGTTGGTGCACGTGCAACATTGGTATGTTGTGTGTGCATAATCACGTCCCTCGAAGGTATAATCATTGGTGCGTAGTGTGAAAACACTTATCTATGAAGTAGTCTAGTGTAGTGTTGGTAATACGCGCAGAGTATCAGTGCGTGACTCAAAGGTTGTGCTCAACAGAGTAATGGTGCACAACAGAAATATACACACACTAGATAGTGGTGCACGGTGTATGCACTACATTTTAGCGCGTTGTATGTAAATTTTGCGCTTGCTAATAATTAAGAAGTAGTGCACGATAAGTTGATCGGGTAATTAACTTCACAAGAAATCATAAGAAAGAATTATGATTTTGTATGAAAACTAGAACTGTACATCATTTCATGATTTGTTAAATTGTCTAGCCTAACAAATTTTGTTGGCTACACATTTTGCAGAGTAACAACATTATATCATAAAAGGATAAGCACAAGTTTAAAATCATGGAATATGTGCGGGGATTTTACATCCATGAGAAAGAGATCAGAGGAATGTATGTCCACATGGGTAATGAAGGTACAAATTCAAATGAACACGGAGAATGTAAAGAAGAAAGTATGAACTTGGTAGAGAACATAAAAATTTTTAAAAGGGATGTTCTAAGTCATAAAGCTAATAATGAGAGGATTATGAAAGTCAAGGAGCAACAGGAAGACTTCAACATGTTGATGCAAATCTTGGAAAGAATAGAGAAGAAGATGGATAAGAAGACTAAGTCAAGAAAATCAGGAAACTATAAGTCTCATGATAAGAGAAGAAGAATAGTGTGTAGTAGAAGTGTTGGCAGACAACACCATCACTCTCCAAGGCATTCCACTGGGAGAGCATGTGGTAGTTCAATTCCTGTCAAAAAACCTAAGAAGACTAGGGTGGATGAACTTCAGGGGGAAATGAAAAAAATCAAGCCTCTTACTTTACTTTTGATGGTGAACACAAGAAGGATGAGGATACAGAAACTTGCATACTAAATATGAGAAAGTATTTTCAATTGCACAATTACTCTTCACTGGTAGAAGGTAGAATTGTTATTTATCAACTCTAGGTAAAAGCATCAATATGGTGGGACCAATATGTGCAAGTACAACACATTGATGAGAAGAAGGTGACTTGGAGAGAATTCAAGAGGTATTTTCAAAGGAAATACTTGACTAAGAGGTACTATGACAAGAAAATGAAAGAGTTCTTTGAACTCAAGCTTGGGATTATGATTATAGATGAGTATGAAAGGAGGGTTTTAAAATTGTTAAAATATGTTTCCTTCATCAAATATGAGCCAGTTAATATTTAGATATACTATTGTGGGATGCCACCATTTATCAGTGACAGAATACAATACGATGATCCCAAAACATTGAAGGAAAAAATAAGAAGAGCTAAGTGCCTTTATGATCAGAAGAAAGGGAGAAAATCTTATCAGAAAGCTTGGGAATACAAGAAGAAAATAAATATGGAACAAAGGAAGAAGGGAACTAACCCACCATTCTTCATAAATAACTACTAGGAACAACCAACTTCTAAAGAATCCAGAATGACAAAGTCATCGGGACAAAGGTCAATGCAACCACATATTCAATGTTCGGGTTGTAAGGGAGATCATATGTACAGAGACTGTCCTCGTAGAAGTGAAAGAGTGAAGACTATTCACAGTGCACAGGAAGCTGAAATAGTGGAGGATATGGGAACAAGTGTACCTAAGATCTATGCAGCCTTGGATAACAAGCAAGATGAATTTCAATCACACATGATTGAAGTAGAAGGTAAGATCAATAACCAACCAATTGTTATTTTAATTGATTCAGGGGCTATTCATAGTTATCTAGATCCTAAGATGGTGGAAAGGTTTATTTTTCCAAGAAGAAGGCTTGGAAAACCTTGGATGGCGCAACTAGCTACAAGAGCTAAAAAAATATTAATGAGATGGTCAAAGCATGTTTAATGAACATGAATGGATTGAACACCAACATAGATCTGAATATAATACCTTTAGGTTCCTATGACTGCCTAATTGGTATGGATTGGTTGGAACAACAACATGTTGTCTTAGAATTTTATAACAAAGCAATTACTTTCTTGGATGAGGAAGGAAACGTAAGGACAATACAGGGAATTCCTAGAGCAGTAACAGAAAATCCTTGCAGTTGAAGAAGAGTTATAGAAAAGGATGTAAAATATTTTTCGCGTAGGTGGAAAATACACCTAAGGATAAGGTGTCAGACATTGAAGAATGTGCATTCATGAAAGAGTTTGAAGATGTATTCGGGGAGATACCAGGATTACCACCTAAAAGAGATATTGACTTCTCTATCAATCTGATGTTGGGAGTAGCTCCAGTATCAAAGACTCCTTAAAGGATGAGTACACTTAAACTAAAGGAATTGTAAATGCAGCTTGAAGAGATTTTGAAGAAGGGGTATATATTCCCAAGTGTGTCACCTTGGGGTTCCTCAGTATTGTTTGTAAATAAAAAGGATGGAACTTTGATACTTTGCATTGAATTCAGGAATTTGAACAAAGTAACTGTAAAGAACAAGTATCATTTTCCAAGGATGGATGACCTTTTTTATCATCTGAAATATGCAAAAAATATTCTTGAAGATTGATTTTAGATCAGGATATCATCAGGTAAGAATTAAAGAATAAAACATCAACAACATTTCTTTCATAACAAGGTATGGCCATTATGAGTTCACAGTGGTTCCTTTTCGATTAATGACTGCACCAATTGTCTTCATGTGTCTCATGAATGGTGTATTCAAAAACTAATTGGACAAGTTTGTCATTGTATTCTTGGATGACATTTTGATATATTCTAAGTCTGAAGAAGGGCATGGGAAACACTTAAGAATGGTGTCACAGATTTTAAGGGAGCACCAGTTGTATGTCAAGTTGAGCAAGTACTCATTTTGCCAAAAGAAAATCCATTATTTGGGCCATATCATCTCCAAAGAGGGGATAGCAGTAGATCCAGAAAAGATAAAGGCCATTGAAATTTGGCCAACACCAAGGAATGTATCAGAAGTAATAGCATTCATGGGTCTTTCAAGTTACTACAGAAGATTCATTGAAGAGTTCTCAAAGATTGCACACCCAATCACTTCCTTGTAGAGGAAAGGTGTGAAGTTTGAATGGACATGGGATCGTGAAGGAAGTTTCCAACATTTGATGCATTTATTAAGAAGTGATCCAATATTGAGGATTGTTGATCCCAATGAATATTACATAGTATGCATTGATGCATGTAACAAGGGACTTGGTGGAGTCCTTAGTCAGAATGGATATGTGGTGTGATATGAATCAAATAAGTTGAAGGAGTATGAAAGACACTATGAAACTCATGATTTGGTGTTGGCAGCCATAGTGCATGCCTTGAAGATGTGGAGACACTATCTCATGGGAAAAATATTTGAGTTGAGAACATACCACAGTGGTCTGAAATACTTGTTTGGACAACCAACTCTGAATTCTGGGAAAAACAGATGGTTAGATTTAATCAGTGAGTATGACTTTGATATAAAGAATATCAAAGGTAAAGAATGAAAAGTGGATGATGCACTTAGTAGGAGAGTGCAATGAGATACATGCTACAACCATTAGCATATGTCAATCAGACTTGAAAGATAAAATTCTAGAAGTTGCAAAATTAGATCAGAAGTATATGGAGTTAAGGGATAAACTTTAGCAAAGTAACTTACAGCTGAAAGTTGAAGGCTATAAGCTGGAAGATGGTGAAATTATTAGATACAGAAGCAGAATATATGTGCCAAATTATCGGGAATTCAAGGATATGATATTGGGAGAAATGCATAATGTACCTTATGTTGGACACCCAGGTTACCAGAAAACTATTGCAGTTGTCAAGAGCCAATATTATTGGCCAAGCATGAAGAAAGAATTTGTTGCGTTTATTACCAAGTGTTTGGCATGTCAAAAGGTCAAAGCTAATCATATACATCAATTTGGTCTACTATAGCCATTTCCCATTCCCGAGTTGAAGTGGGAAGTGGTAAAAATAGATTTTATTACTAAACTAGAACTAGTAAGTAACATGATTCTATCATGGTGTTGGTGGTGGTGGTGGAAAATCTTACCAAAGCTTCCCATTTTATTCCAGTAAAGCTTACTCACAAGGAAATTAACATAGATGAAATTTATTTAAAATAAATGGCTCAACTACATGGGATGCCCAAGACAATTGTGTCTAATAGAGATCCAAAATTTACTTCAAATTTTTGGAAATGATTGCTCAAGGTATTTGGAACAAATATGCATTTTAGTATAGCTTTTGATCTAGAGTCAGATGGACATATAGAAAGGGTGAATCAATTAATAGAATACATGTTAAGGATGTATGTCATGGATAAACCATCCAAGTGGGAGGATTATCTACACTTAGTCGATTTTTCCTACAACAATGGGTACCAAGCATCCCTGAAGCTGAGCCCATTTGAGGCACTCTATGGAAAAAAATGAAACACACCAGTCAGCTGGGACAACCCAGCAGACTGCGCAGTAGTTGGGTCAGAACTACTCAAAGAAATGGAAGAACAGATGGTGAAAATTAAGCAGAATTTAAAGACTGTGGAGGACAAGAAGAAAATTTATGATGATAAGGGAAGAACTCATAGAGAATTTAATGTGGGTGATCATGTGTTCCTGAAAGTAAAGGCCAACAAAAGTTCCCTTAAGTTGGGGAATTTCTCAAATTTGGCAGCGAGGTTTTGTGGACCATTTGAAATCCTAGAAAGGATTGGGCTTGTAGCATATATGTGTGCCTTGCCTGCATCAATGCATATTCATAATGTATTCCATGTATCATTTCTTAAAATATATATACATGATACTAATCATGTCATCGATTGGAATGTGATTAGGAGGAGCAAGAAGGTGGTTTTCAAGTGCATCTGGTGAGCATATTGGATCAGAAGATCAAACAGCTCTGGAATCGAGCCATAGGGATAGCAAAGGTCCAATGGACCTGGTACGACCATGATGATGCAACCTGGAAGCATGAGGATGCTATGTGACGCAGGCACGCTTGCAAGGCACGTCCGCTCACAGGATCTTTCCTCCTTCCTCGGCCCGAAGAACTGAAAGGTTCTTCTATTTCCCTATCGGGAAATTTTCACCCACAACAACTCTATCACGGGATCTCCCTTTCTTCTATTAGGAAATCAGACTTCGCGATTTCACGAGTCCTGTGGTCACGCGTTTGTTCCCCGCGATTCTCCGAAATCTGATGTAAATCAATGCTGGCCTTTTACTTTGTTATCGGGGTTCCTCCTATCGGGATTTTGGCACTTGCGATGTCCAAAACAACTTGCTTTACCGACTCCCAATCCTCGATACACCGAAACTCCGATGCGCTCGTGATTTTTTTCCCCTGTCCACGTCCCTATCACCTCGTCGGGATTTCAGACTTCGCTATATCGCGAATCGTGATGTCTATGGTTTCGGGACTTTCCTTTCCCCGAATTCTGAACCAATATGCCACCTGTCCTCTCACCAATTCCTGTGGTCCCACGCTCCTTTAGTTGTTGGGATATCGCATTTCACGATGTCGCGGTCCCTGATGCAACATTCCCCTTATCTCCAGGACTCCCGAATTTCCGAGTCTCGACTTCTTCAGATCTCCCAACACGCGTCTCGAGTGATGGGCAGTTCAGATTGAACCTCGGACTTTGCCAAATAGAAAATCAAGAAAACCACTCACTCCTGTGAACCCCAATGACCAAATCTCCGATCGAACGATCAACCAGCACGTGTCTTACCTGAGATCCACGGCTATGATCCCTTCGTTGTTGCGAGACTCAAAGGGTCTCAAGATTTTGACTTCTAATCCTTAGATATACCGATGACTTCTGGTTCCTGCCACCTCTCCCAACAGATGGACGACTCTAAGCTCGTCGGGATTTCCACGATGGATTTTCCGATCTCTGGTCTGTGGAATCTCCGATTTCCCGAACTCCGACGCCTCAATATTCTGATGCTTCTCGGAGTTTCCACTCTACCCACGAAGACTTAAACCCTATGCAACTCCTGTCAAATCAGATGGTTGACAAGTAACTATGTGCAGATCTGACAGTCCACAATCCCTTGAGCTTAAAATCCGAAAGTAACCGTATCCTCCTCGCTGCTCTGGCGGATCTGACGGCTGGCGGGATTTTTCTAATCCTCCCCACTGATTCCTAACTGTTTGTCTTATCCTCCTTGATACATTCACGAAGTGAACCAAGGACTCCTTCCTTGACTTAATCAACTGTGTCCCAAACCTCTGTCGCCTTGAGTCACTCGATATGCTCCAACTCTTTGTGCTACCTTCAATAGCTTCAAAGGATTTATCCCTCCTGATCTTTCTCATGACTCTGAGTCTTAGAGAAGATTCTTGCACGCACTTCTTGCGGCAACTCTCAGACACTTCCAAGTGTTGAATACTTTCGACTCTGCGCACACCAGCAGCAGTAGTCCTTCAATGATTCGCTCAGATTCACAACTAAGACTTTCCTTAGCCTACGCACTCCTTGCATGGCTCCTGTGCTAACTGCACCTTTTGGGTGAATGAGGACAAAAGTTAAACTATCTAAGTTTTTTTTCAACGCACTCCTTGCGGACACCTTCAACTGCACTCCTTGCAGGAATTATTGCTCAGATAGAGAAACAATTGAAACTCATTTCTTCTACTTCCTTTCTCAGATTTCAAACACTCAGCAAGAAATCATTCATACATAGCATGTAAAGAAAATGCATAACAGGAAGTAAATACTCATGAGCATAGCATTCAACATACATACACAGAGAACAAACACAAAACCATGGATTTGAATCAACCTCTTCTATTAATTCAAACTCTGTACATGGGTGTTCTTCCACAACTCTCTGCTTCTCTTCTATGCTCTTCCTGCTTCAATAATAATACAAAAATGAAAAATGAGGGTGTCTATATCCCGTTTCCCTCTTTCTTTCTAAAACTATCTAATCTAGAATTTTAATTTCTATCTACCTTCATTAACTATCTTAAATGCCTCCTACCTACTAAGGACGAGAGCATATGGCTCAAGGTCCAATTTCATTTACAAGTGTGTCTCATCTTAATGCTTCATTTAAGATGGCGCATAAATTCCCAAGGTGATTTCAAAATTCACGTTGGCTTGTCCAGCTATCCACTTGCATTTGGCGCTGGCTCACTTGCTATGAGAGATGCTCCTGCATCATACTCCCTTGATTGAAAAATTTCATGGGCTCCTATCCATGAGCTTCTGCACGGTATGTCCATGCTTCTGTATCTCCGCTTCAGTCTCCCATCTGGCATCTTCCACTGGATGGTTCTTCCATTTGACCAGATACTCAAAGTATTCTTTCCACCTGGTCCTCTTGCTTACTTTCTTGTCCAGTATGCACGCCATCTGCGGCTTCTCTGCAACTGGCATTTTCTTTGTCCACTGGATCACTGACTGCTCATTTTTTGCTTCTACGTCCTCAGGTTTATATGGGTATAAATCTGAGACATTGAATATCGGAGAGATTCCTATCTCATCGGGTAATTCAATCTCATAAGCATTTTCTCCCATTTTCTTCAAGACCTTGCAGGGTCCAATTTTCTTCATCTTCAATTTATTATACATTCCTCTCGGGAATCTTTCCTTTCTCAAATGTGCAAGAACCAGATCACCAACCTCAAACTGAAATTGTCTTCTATGTTGATCGGCTCTACGCTTATATTCTTGGCTTGATTTCATCAATTGCTCCTTCACCTGGCTGTGAAGTTCCTTCATCACTTCTGCGAAATCTTCTGCACTAGCACTCCTAGTTGCATCATGTTCTGAATCCCTCAATTCAGAAATTCCCCTCTACTGTATGCCATAAACAACCTGGAATGGACTTTTCCCTATACTCCTATTCACTGAGTCGTTATACGCAAACTCTGCCTGCGGCAATATATTGTCCCAACTACTGTGGTGCTCTGTCACCAAGCTTCTCAGCAAATCTCCCAGACTTCTGTTTACCACTTCTGTCTGTCCATCCGTCTGAGGATGATACGTTGAACTAAACAACAAGTTAGTTCCCAGCTTCTTCCATAAGGTTCTCCAGAAATTCCCTATGAACTTTGTGTCTCGATCCGAAACAATACTCCTTGGTAAGTCATGAAGTCGAATGACTTCTTTGAAAAACAGGTTCGCGATGTGAGGCACGTCACTGGTTTTTTGACATGGGATAAAATGTGCCATCTTGGAAAATCTATCCACCACCACAAAGATTGAATCACAACCTCTTTGTGTTCTTGGAAACCCCATTACAAAATCCATGCTAATTTCATCCCACGACCTTTCAGGTATGGGCAATGGTTGATAAAAACCCGCATTCTGCTTCCTCCCCTTCGAATGCTAGCAAATCCTGCATTTGTCCACAAATCTCTTGACCTCTATTCGCATCCCTGGCCAAAAGTATGACTCGCTCAGCTTTGCGAATGTTTTTTCATGACCGAAGTGTCTAGCCAATCCTCCGCTGTGTTTCTCCTTCAGCAGATTCTCCCTCATGGAGAAATTTGGAATACACAATTGATTGCCTTTAAATAGCAATCCTTCCTGGATCATGTATTATATCCACGAGCTTCTATCTCTGAGAACTGGATTCCCAGTTGCTTCATACGCTTCCTTGAAGTCTGGATCATCTACGTACATGTCTCTGAGATCATCAAAACCTAATGTTTTGACTTTGAATTCCTGCAACAGCAAACACTTCCTGCTCAAAGCATCAACAACTTTGTTAGCAGTACCAGAAATATGTTTAATTACAAATGTAAAATTCTGCATGTATTCAACCCACTTAACATGCCTCTGATTCAACTTCTCATGTTGAGTCATAAACTGTAATGCATGGTTATCACTATACAAAACAAATTCCTTTGGAATCAAATAGTGCCTTCACTTTTTCAAGGCCTGAATGATGGCATAAAATTCCTTATCATATGTGGAGTACTTCACTTTCGCTTCATTCAACTTCTCACTGAGATATGCAATTGGCCTGTCATCTTGACTCAAGACCGCTCCTATCGCAAATCCGCTTACATCGCATTTTACCTGAAATGTCTTTTGGAAATTCGGTAACACCAAAATTGGTTGTTCCGTGATCTTCCGTTTTAATAGATTGAAACTCTTCTCAACCTCTTCTGTCCAGTGAAAAGATTTATGTCTTTTCTTCACTGTATCCATCATCGCTGCACTAACTCCACTGAAATTTCTGATGAATTTTCGGTAGAAACTAGCCAGTCCGTGAAAACTTCTCACCTCAAATATGTTCCTCGGTGATGGCCAATTTTTAATTACCTCCACCTTATCTAGGTCCATCCTCAACTCATTTGCCGAAATAACAAATCCCAAATAAATGAGCTCTGTCTTCATGAATGAGGATTTTTTCATGTTTATCAACAACTTCTCTTGCTGTAATCTCTGCATCACTGTAGCCAAATGCTTCAGATGCTCCGCTGCAGTTTTATTAAAAACCAGTATGTCATCCAAGTACACGATGACAAATTTCCCGATGAAATCCTTCAGGACTTCATTCATCAACCTCATGAAGGTGCTTGGTGCATTTGTTAAGCCAAACGACATAACAAGCCATTCATACAGCCCTTCCTTAGTTTTGAATGTTGTCTTCCACTCATCACCTTCTCTCATGCGAATCTGATGATAACTGCTTTTCAAATCAATCTTTGAAAATAATTTTTCTCCACTTAAGCAATCCATCAAATCATCCATTCTTGGCAATGGGAATCTGTACCTGATAGTTATCTTATTAATCGCCCTTGAATCAGTGCACATCCTCCAGCCTCCATCTTTCTTCGGACTGAGTATTGTCAGAACAACACACAGACTCAAGCTTTCCCTGACCAAACCTTTGTCCAACAAATCCTGGACTTGTCTTTTGACCTCTTCATTCTCTTGCAACGTCAATTTGTACGCAACTTTGTTTGGCAAGCTAGCTCCTGGTATGAGATCAATATGATGACTCACATTTCTCATCGGTGGCAACGACCGAGGTAATTCGTCCACTACTATGTCAGTGAACTCTTCTAGTAGTTCTTGAACCTCCTCTGGTAAATCATTTACCCTTGTGCTAGCCAGAACAATCCTCGGTTTCCTGACCACAACGAACTGTGGATCCTCCTTCTTCTTAACCTCGTTAAGGAGTTCCTTCCCACTCATGAGAAGTATTGTGTTGATTACTTCTGGTTTCACCTCCTTATCCTTAATCGGAAGCAACATGTGTGTCCTCCCATCCTTCTCTAGGGTATATGTATTCATCCTCCCATCATGAATCACATTTCTATCATATTGCCATGGTCTACCCAACAATAGATGACAAACATCCATAGGAATGACATCACACAATATCCTATCATTATATCCTCCTATCTTAAATTCAACTAAGCACTGTTTGGTGACATTTACCTGATGTCCTTTTTGTAGCCACGAAACTTTATATGGACTCGGATGATCAGTCGTCTCCATCTCCATCTTTTCTACCATCTCGGTTGAAACGATATTGTTTGTGCTACCGCTGTCCACAATGACCTTGCATGCCCAACCCTTGGTCTTGCAAGCTGTTCTGAAAAGTATGGTCCTTTGGAATGAACTTTCCACCTCTTTCTCTGGTGTCAAAAGGAATTTTCACATCACTAGCGATCTTCCGCCTTCAGCGTCTTCTGCTTCAACACCTCGCCTCTATGCCTCGGTGATGTGAGTTTCTCCAGTTTCTTTCTTTTTCTCTGGACACTCGAATGACTTGTGCCCATTTTTTCCACACGTGAAGCATGTTATTACTCCACCTCTTCCTCTTCCTCTACCTCTAGTATGAGGAAAAGTGTTGTTGTCATCATAATCTCCTCTCTTCTCATTATGTTGTCCTCTCTGTTCAGTATATCACCCTCGCTATGAGCTTCCACCTCTCTCTGTCTGAGTCTGAGGTTTCTTCCAGTCGTCCCCGGGCTTCTGGGTTCTTTCCTGGGCAACTGATTTTCCCCTGGGATGACTTCTGCCTCTGCCCCTCTAACTTTGTTTTCGGCTCAGCTTCTCTTCAGCTTTCAGAGCCATTTGATAAGCATCTTCCACCGTTCGGATGGTCACCATACTCGCTTCATCCTGAATCTCATATCTCAGGCCATTCATATACCTGGCCACTTTTTCTTCATTACTTTCGCAATGAACTGCCCTGATATTCAACCTGTAAAACTCTTCAGTATATTCCTTCACTGTCATCAGCTTCTGTCTCAGGTTCTGCATTCTCCTGAACAGAGAAATTTGATAGTCCCTGGGAATAAATTTTGCCTTCATCTTTGCAATCATCCTGTCCCAGCTCTTAATTTTATGCTTGCCTTGGCAACGCCTATCCACTTGTAGTTCATCCCACCACAAGGTTGCATGTCCTTTTAATCTCATGACAGCATGCCTGACTTTCTTGTCCTCTTCGATATCTTCATAGTCAAAATAGGTGTCTAGAGCTCTAATCCAGTCTAGAAGCTCTTCTACATCCATATTTCCCTCATAAACTGGAATGTCCATTTTTACCTTTGCACCCATTCTTGCAACAGCTTTAAGTAAGCGCTCATTTGCTGCGTCTTCTGCTTTGATTTCTTCTTTTCCATGTCCAGCATCATTTTCATTTTTGGACTCACTGATATCTCCTACATCAGTTGTGCGCCTTTGTCTTATCTCCACGTCCACAACTCTAGCGCGTAAGTTATGCAGATCTCTTTCTACTTCTGGATTCTGCACTTCTCTACCCCTTCCTCTGGGTGTTTCCCTTTCCTCCCCCAGATCGGGTGATTGTCTATCTCTTCTCCTTTGCATGGCGAATTCTCCTTTTCCCTTCTACAGAAAGTAAAGAAGCTTTTCTAAGCTCTGATACCACTTGACACAGGTGCACTCGCAAGGCACGTCCACTCACAGGATCTTTCCTCCTTCCTCGGCCCAAAGAACTGAAAGTTTCTTCTATTTCCCTATCGGGAAATTTTCACCCACAACAACTCTATCACGGGATCTCCCTTTCTTCTATCAAGAAATCGGACTTCGCGATTTCGCGAGTCCTGTGGTCATGTGTTTGTTCCCTGCGATTCTCCGAAATCCGATGTAAATTAATGTTGGCCTTTTACTTTGTTATCGGGGTTCCTCCTATCGGGATTTTGGCACTTGCAATGTCCAAAACAACTCGCTTTACCGATTCCCGATCCCCGATACATCGAAACTCCGATGCGCTCATGAGTTTTTTTCCCTATCCACATCCCTGTCACCTCGTCGGGATTTCGGACTTCACTATATCGCGAATCCTGATGTCTATGGTTTTGGGACTTTCCTTTCCCCGAATTCTGAACCAATATGCCACCTGTCCTCTCACCAATTCCTGTGGTCCCATGCTCCTTTGGTTGTCAGGATATCACGTTTCGCGATGACACGATCCCTGATGCAACGCTCCCCTTATCTCCAGGACTCCCGAATTGTCGAATCCCAACTTCTTTAGATCTCCCGACACACGTCCTGAATGATGGGCGGTTCAAATCGAACCTCGAACTTTGCCAAATAGAAAATCAAAAAAACCACTCACTCCTATGAACCCCGATGACCAAATCTCCGATCGAACGATCAACCAGCACGTGTCTTACCTGAGATCCACGACTATGATCCCTTCATTGTTGCAAGACTCAAAGGGTCTCGAGATTTTGACTTCTGATCCTTCAATATACCAATGACTCCTGGTTCCTGCCACCTGTCCCAACAGATGGACGGATCTGAGCTCGTCAAGATTTCCACGATGGATTTGCTGATCTCTGGTCCGCAGAATCTCCGATTTCCCTAACTCTGACGCCTCAATATTTCGATGCTTCTCGAAGTTTCCACTCTGCCCACGAAGACTTAAACCCTATGCAACTCCTATCAAATCGGATGGTTGACGGGTAACTATGTGCAGATCTGATAGTCCACAATCCCTTGAGCTTAAACTCTGGATGTAACCGTATCCTCCTCGCTACTCTAGCGGATCTGACAGCTGGTAGGATTTCGCTAATCCTCCCCACTGATTCCTGGTTGTCTATCTTCTCCTCCTCGATACGTTCACGAAGTGAACCAAGGACTCCTTCCTTGACTTAATCAACTATGTCCCAAACCTCTGTCGCCTTGAGTCACTCGATATGCTCCAACTCGAATAGCTTCAAAGGATTTATCCCTCCTGAGCTTTCTCATGACTCTAAGTCTTAAAGAAGATTCTTGCATGCACTTCTTGCGGCAACTCTCAGACACTTCCAAGTTCTAAATACCTTTGACTCTGCGCACACCGGCAGCAGTAGTCCTTCAATGCTTCGCTCAGATTCACAACTAAGACTTTCCTTAGCCTGTGCACTCCTTGCACAACTCCTGTGCTAACTGCACCTTTTGGGTGAATACGGACAAAAGTTAAACTATCTAAGCCTTCTATCAACACACTCCTTGCGGACACCTTCAACTGCACTCCTTGCAGGAATTCTTGCTCAGATAGAGAAACAATTGAAACTCATTTCTTCTACTTCCTTTCTCAGATTTCAAACACTCAACAAAAAATCATTCATACATAACATGTAAAGAAAATGCATAACAGGAAGTAAATACTCATGAGCATAGCATTCAGCATACATACACAGAGAACAAACACAAAACCATGGATTTGAATCAACCTCTTCTATTAATTCAAACTTTGTACATGGGTGTTCTTCCAGAACTCTCTTCTTTTCTTCTATGCTCTTCCCGCTTCAATAATAATACAAAAATGCAAAATGAGGGTGTCTATATCCCGTTTCCCTCTTTCTTTCTAAAACTGTCTAATCTAGAATTTTAATTTCTATCTACCTTCATTAACTATCTTAAATGCCTCCTACCTACTAAGGACGAGAGCGTATGGCTCAAGGTCCGATTTCATTTACAAGTGCGTCTCATCTTAATGCTTCATTTAAGATGGCGCATAAATTCCCACGGTGATTTCAAAATTCGCGCTGGCTTGTCCAGCTGTCCACTTGCATTCCACGCTGGCTCGCTTGCTGTGATAGCTGCTCCTACATCACTATGCAAGAAGAATACCCACATCATTTATAGAAATTTTGATTGTACATGTGTATACGTTGCACTGAGGACAATGAATAAATAAGGGGGAGGGGATTGCAATACCCCTAGGCTGATCCCCAAGTGTAAATATAAATGTAAATGTACTTTATTTATAAGATGGTGAGTTGAAGTAATAAGTTTGTTGGTTTGGTTATGTGCACCTTAAGTTAGTGTGCAGGGACGTCACATCAAAGGAGTGTGTGTAATTGTAAAATGATACAGCGCGCAGTTTAATTTTTTGGCACGCACCTGTCTAAATACAGAGTCATGGTGGACAGAAATTGAAACAACTTAATGAATGCAGCATGAGCAAGTGTTAGTACAAAAGGTTGGTGCATTGAAGGAAAAGGCATGCAACCTTGGATTCAACACGCACTAGCTTAGTGTGCATGTTTTGAAGGCTTGTGAAACCTTTTGTATATAAGTTATGATGTAATCCACACCTGTGTAAGGGTGCAGGGGTGGTGCACTGAAGAAAGAGTGTGTGCAACCCAGAAGCTCCACGCACACTGGGCTTAAGTGCGCAAACTGTATATTTTGATGCTAGTGAGCTTGGATGCAAAAATTTAGTACTTTTGTACTAATATGTGAATGTAATCACATGCAAATTAATGAAAATACATCCTTATGACAGACCGTCCACATAAACGAGTTTGGGGGGCTTCAACTCCACTAGCTGAGGTCAAGGGGGATGGGTTAAAGGGGCTTAAACAAAAAAAAAAAGAATATTTTATTAATATTTCTTTTAAAAGTGTAAAGTTAGGATATATTATGATATCCAAAGTCCGAAGGAGGGGACAAGTGGTTGAAGCTAGTTCTCAACATGGAAAGTGTCAAGTTGGGAACATGTTGTGGAATGAAGGCAGTTCTCAACCTAACAGGTGTCAAGTTGGGAACATGCAGTCAAATAGTTTGGACTTAATCCATTCTGCGAGGATATCATCTTTCATCACTTGACCATCACGAGAGGGGGAAGGGTCGATTGTTCTGTCATGAGTCAACTATTCTGTCATAAAATTGTTCAGTGAGTGAACCCGTTTGTTACTTTGAAAAGTACATTGATTATTGTCATAGATATTTGTACATCGCTTAGCTTGGAGAGCTAGACTGAAGAGGCGGGTTGTCATGCTTATGGGTTATTAAACTGAAGAGGTGAGTTGTTAGGTCGATAGGACTTTGGACTGGAGAGGTGGGTTGTCAGGCACGTAGAATATTGAACTCTCTCCGGGTGAGAGAATTGTTGGGAATTATTTCTCGAGGTGCCAAACTGCAACAATAGGGATTTGAGACTTCTTGTCCAACCTGTTGTTGAATCCCTGGAAGAGAAGTGGGGTAGACAAAGGACTATTAATCAAAGAATGGGAAAACTTCCTAGGGTGGGACAAGCATGTGGGGAATGAGATACTATAGGTTGTCAGTGTGAATTGGCATATGTGACAGACTTTCCTGCATTTGAGTCACGTGTGACTGAGTTACTTGTGACTAGGTTCTTATTGAGTGAGATACTTTATCATGGTTGGGAACCCTTACCCAAGTATAGTTTATTCCTAGCTCGGGGGTGACCCACTATTGAGATTGATGAATGTTGAAATATTTTAACTTAGAAGGATATTATATCTAAGAGGGAGTGTTGAATAATATTATTACATTATATTTATTAATTAGGCCATATTGTGCCTTTGTAAAAGTCGTCCCTTTTGTGCCTTGACAATTAAATGCAAATTAAAAGGGTAAAGTGACAGGTCAGCCCAGACCTAATTAAGGGAGGCCAGACTATTATTTATAAAGGAGGATAACACCTCATTTGCACACTCACTCATATGCTCTGCAACAAGAGGAAAAAGTGTGCAAGTCTTGGAGTAGTAGTTGTTGCAACTAGGGGTGACGTCAAGGATGGTTTTGGTTTATCTCTTGGTATCTCTTGTTATCTCTTGGTTAAGTGGTGCACTAATATTTCCTAGTGAAGGAGTAGAGGAGGATCTTTTGCTTTGTTTTTGGTCTATCTATATTGAGGAAGTTTTTTGGGGGGATTTCTTCCCCATGAGGGTTTCCCGGGATAATATGTGTGTCTCTATTGTTTTTGTGATTGCCTCTCTTTCAGTGATCTTAATTATACAGCTAATGTGCTAAATGATTGTAATAATAAAGAAGAACCATAATTTCTAGTCGTATAAGTAAAAATTCAACCTAGTATCAGAGCAGGCCTAAAAGAGACTAATTCACAGTTTATAAAGAAGTAGCTAGCCTCATCACACCCTCTCCCAGATTCATTTTTCAATGTTGTAGTTGCTGGAGAATTATGGTTTCTGCATAAAACCTAAGAGTGGAATTTTTACCTTTTTTGGAGGATTTTGGAGAAACCAAGACCATCTATGAGCTTTCCCTAGGAGGGAACATCTAGTACTTGGATCAGAATTATGAAATTTGAAGCTTGATGAATTAGGTTTTCCTCGTCAATCCTAGGTTGTAGTTGTAGTATCAATTCCTTCATGCCAGTTCCATGCCAGTTATAGTGCCAGTATCAGTTGCGGTAAAGTGATGGGACTGATTTTTCTATTATTCAAGTGTGCCTTACCCTAACAAACCTCCAGCTACCATGAAGCACCTTTGAAGATTTAAAGGCTTGTTATTGCTTGTCATTGTTTTTGGATGGTGCCACTACCTGTCGATGTTGTCGTAGGTATGTACTTACATATGTTTAAATTGTATCATTATTTTAAAGGGTACTTGCAAGAGAAAGGATCTTTTGTCTAAAAAAAATCATAGATCCAGAAGGATCTCACATCCAGGACATTCAGAGGAACTATGCACCCCAGGTTTGATTACTTTGATATGCCTCTACTTCTTATCGCATTTTTATGATCTTATGAATATCCAAGTTGCATTTTGATATGTTGAAGTTATCATACTAACCATTGGTGAAAATTAAAGTCAAAGTATTAGATTGATTAAAGTTGAGATTATAGAGTTTATTTTCTAACTCAAATTTTCATCAGGATATCATATTGTCTTAGTATAGAGGACAAGTTGAAGAAAATACTTGTCATCTTGAGTGAAGGAGACTCAGAATAAAAACAACAACACTCATTCTTGAGGAAAAGACTCCAGGTTCCAGGTTTGATTGACTAAATTGATAAGATTCAAATTTGCACATATGATGTTTGATAACTGCTAAACACTATTCAAATTTGCACATATGATGTTTGATAACTTCTAAACACTATAATTGTGATAGCAATATTTGAATTTTTTTATTATTGAATACTTGGTATCATGTGAGAAATATTGAAATAAATGCTTATTGTAATTATTTACTAGATATAACTCACATCTATGTTATCGGACAAATCGGTAAGTGCAAACACAAACGGATCTCCCTAGTTTCACCCTGAAACTAGAACAAAACAAGACAGTATATTAAACTTTCCTTAGATTTCAGATATCAAATAAGAAGAGGATTCAAAACATACCTTTTCAATTTTGTAGACCTAACATTGCCAATGTGATCCCAGCTCCGTCGTAAGGCTTATGGAGAAGTATCTACAAAGAAACACAAGCCAATGAAGACAAGAATAACAGAGTCTATTCGATATGAAACTATGTACGTGATCATGGAATCATACAATATGGACAAATAGAGTTCATATAGAAAAGGAAAAGTATATATGTTTTAAAGAATGTAGAAGAAATATACAACTAGATGCCTTGATGTTGTCAGGTTCCTTCTAATGGTTCCTTGCTTCCCACACACTTCTAATCTAATGAGTTCTGAGACTGTAAGTTTGAAGATACTAATAATCTATCTTGACAACATAAATCAAAAGCCTATCATAAGCCCTTCAACTGAGAATTCTCAAGCCAAAATTCTACTAACTCATTAGCCATTCTCCAAACCTATTCTCAAAAATGACACAAAAAAACTAACTTTCCCATGAAACCCCCCCTCCATTTATAAGCTAAAAAGGATAGGGTGAGGAGGTTAGGATGATCCCATGAGATCAGAGATGCGAATCAAATCCAAACCGATCAGAGACCACCTCACCCTTGAATCTTCTATTCTAGAAGCATCGAGAAGCTTCTATTTTTCTTCGTACGAATGATCGTCACACCCTTAACACTGAGAAAACTACGACAATGTCGCAGGCCACTATGGTGCAACCTGCATCGATCCTAGATCACCGTGCACTTAACACTGAGAAAGGTGTGGTGATCCTTCTTTATAAGGTTTTTTAAAAAGGAAAAGATAATTTCATCTCTCTGAGAAATTTCATCTTCATTCTCCTTAAGGGATTAAGGCAATTGATCCTTCTAAATACAAAGGATAGGTGTACATCATTAACGGTCATAAGGGTGATGAAAATAATGTGTAACAATCTCCTCCAGGAGAAACTTCTTGTTTTGTTTTTAGGTTACCATGGAGGAATGATTGATCACAACACTAGAAGAGTGTTGCTCTCATTTCTTATTATTATATTTCTTACTTTTGACCCTTGTTTTAGGCAAGTCACAAGTGATAGCTTTGAAGGAGCTACTGTGACAATTGTTCTCGCCATTATTTCTATTATTATTATAAAGAGTATTATTCTTGTATATTGTTTCTCCCTTGTTGTTCTTATTCCAGGCAAGTCACGGGTGATAACCTCGAGAGAGATATAGTGACGATAGCAGGAGGAAATATATTAGATGAGACATGGAGAAAACTATCCAAGTTGTATATATGAGTGTATACATCCATGTACCGAAGCATAAGAAGAAGAAGCTACTTTTGTTAGATATAGAACATATCATATGGAGACAGATCATGAGGAGCAGAAGGGTCCAAAGATGACCAAACAAATCCCTTTGGTGCAATTAATAACTCTTTAGATCATCAGGAAGAGTTAGTAGAGCCAGAAGGGCCTACCTAGAATCAATGCAGTAACCAGGAAGAGACCAGCATAATTTCGTGACACTTTGCAGGATGAAAATACATATATCATTGATGAGCCATATCAAAGGGAATAAATGGCTCCAAAGATTATATAGACTCAGAGGAATTCAAGATTCAGAGGGAGCATGGAGACTCAGGGTGATCCTATCTGAGAAAGGATCAAATGGGAAAAAGAGACGTCTTCTAGGACGGACAGACAGATGCCATGAGTTGAGAAGACTAGATTGTAGCTTCAGATACTTCTAGGAGATGTGAAATATCTTAAGAAGATTCCCTTGTTTCAGTGACAGAGGAGGAAGCCATTCAGAAGGACTAGGATATGGATTTTGACTTAATAATAGAAGGGAAGTCAGTGGTGACTCCCAAGACTGATCTAACAGAACAAGCATGTTGTAGATAACAGTGTAAAGATGTACAAAGCTTGATTTGTGTCCAGAAGATTCTCCCAGCAAGAGGGAGAATACTATGATGAGACAGTTGCTCCAGTAATTTAAGAAATAGTTCTAGTGTTCGTGAATATAGCTAGAACAACCATGATTCCAATACAATATGAGATTTAGAGGGAGCAGTCCCTGTATTTAAAATTGAGTTTCCTCCATGAAAGAAGAAAAGCTACCTTCAGTATCAACCACTCTTAGTTGCAGATGAAGTTGTTTCCATGATAGAATAGAGGAGCTACTCTCAGAGTTTAGCAGCTACAGTGAGAATAGGGCAGACATTCTCAGCTTCATAAACAACAACTGTAGGTGCAGAGTCTCGGTTCCAGAAGGAACAGTTGCAGAAACTGTAGAGGACATACTCTCAGGCGGTGAGATAGATAGTGCTTTGTAGAAAGCACATAGATCTATCACATGATTGTTCAAATCGAGTTGCAGCTAAGAAAGCGTACCAGTTTGGTACAATGTGATGTGAAAAACTTGGTTCGAAGTACAGGACACGAAGACTCATGTCTGTAAGTTGAAGAAGGCTCTGTATGGTTTGAAGTGAGCTCAAAGAGCTTAGTATGGTAGGATTGATAGTTTTATGATGAACTTGGGCTTTACCAAGAGTAAAGTTGATCCCAACCTTTACTTCAAGATTGTGGATGATGGACCAGTTATATTGTTGTTATATGTGGATGATTTATTCTTGACAGATGAAGAAAATCTCATCAAAAATTGTAAGAAGAAGCTTTCCGCTGAATTTGAAATGAAGAACCCAGGCCCGATGCACTATTTCTTAAGTCTTGAAGTATGGAAAGAGCCCAGAAGAGATTTTCCTTAATCAAGGAAAGTATGTTGTGAAAATTCTAAAGAGATTCGACATGATGGACTGTAAATCTATGTCCACTCCTATGGAGACGAATCTGAAGTTATTGGTTGATACTTCATCATAAATAGTTGATGTTACTCTATACAGACAGATGATTGGTTCGTTGATGTATCTGACGAATACCAGACCAGATATATGGTTTGTTGTGAACACCTTGAGCCAGTATCTGGTGGAGCCCAAATGTGTTCACCTTATAGCTACAAGACATGTGTTTAGATACCTTAAGGGTACGTTGGACTATGACCTTTTTTTTACTGGAGATTATGACTTCAGATTGTATGGTTATACTGATTCAGATTGGGATGGAGGTGCTTCAGAGGGAATAAAACACTTCAGGATGTTGTTTCAGTTTAGGGTCAGCCATGACTTCATGGCAAAGAAGGAAGCAATCCAGTATTTCTCTTAGTACGGAAGAAGAGGAGTACATTGTGGCATGCTCTACCAGTTTTGAAGCCATATGGCTTCAGAAGTTGTTGGTAGGTCTATTTGACCTAGAGATGTATGTTATCGTGATCTTTTGTGATAAACAGAGTTACATAAAGATGACATAGAACCCAATGTTCCACGATAAGATGAAGCACATTGAGATCTAGTACCACTACATTCGTGATATGGTACAAAAGGGAGTTGTGAAGCTCCAGTTTGTTGGCATAGATGAGCAGGTAGCAGATGTGTTGACTAAGCCTTTGTCTCATGTCAAGTTTGAGAACTTCCAAGACAAGCTTGGTGTAGTCTGAAAGGACTTCCCTCGAAAGGGGGAGTGACGTTGATGATACTATTGTATCCTGACCACCAATAGGGCAACTCGTTAGGATTTATATCCTAGGGGATTGATCATCCCTGGACAGATCTTGTAATGTTTGGATGGATGGTTTGTCGGAGTGCCTATGTATGTATATACTTACTGTCTTCAGTAGTGTGGAATCTCATTAGGATTTATATCCTAGGGGATTTTATCGTCCCTGGACATATCACGTAAGGTCTGAATGGACGGTCTGTCATAGTGCCTATGTATGTATATATGTGTTGTGGTCAGTAGTGTGCCAGCTTGTTAGGATTTATATCCTAGGGGATTTTATTATCCCTGGACAAATCTCGTAAGGTCTAAATGGACGGTCTATCGAAGTGCTCACTATTGTTTTTGTTGATGTTCTCGTCTTATTATGTTGCCATTGATGTTGTTGTTCTAGATTCATGTTGTTGATATTGATGTTCCAGCTTCATGATATTGATGATAATGATGCTACTCCAGCTCCATGTTGCAGATGATGGCAATGCTCAGTTTCTACTGATGTTGATGATGAGAAAAACATCCGATGATTTATAGATATGATAGACAGTGTTCCAGATGTTGATGACGATGTCTCCTCCTCTTTATGGTGTATTGAGTCCAGTCATTTGTTATTGATGTTGTCAGTGAATACCCTTGTTGTTAAGGGGGAGTGTTGAAATATTGTAACTTCGAATAATATTCTACCTAAGAGGGAGTGTTAAATAATATTATTATATTATATTTATTAATTAGGCCCTATTGTGCCTTTGTAAAAGTTGGCCCTTTTGTGCCTTGACAATTAAATGCAAATTAAAAGGGCAAAGTGACAAGTTGACCTAGAGCTAATTAAGGGAGCCCAAACTAATATTTATAAAGGAGGCTAGCACCTCATTTGCACAGTAATTCATGTTCTATGCAACAAGAGGAAAAGGTGCACAAGTCTTGGAGGAGTAGTTGTTGCAACTGGGGGTGACGTCAAGGAGGGTTTTGGTCTATCTCTTAGTATATCTTGGTTAAATGGTGTGCTACTCTTTCTTAGTGAAGGAGTAGAGGAGGATCTTCTGCTTTGTTTTTTGTCTATCTATATTGAGGAAGTTTTTGCTGGGTTTTATTCCCCATGATGGTTTCCTAGGATAATCTATGTGTCTCTATTGTTTCTGTGATTGCCTATCTTTCAGTGATCTTTTTTATACAACTAATGTGCTAAATGATTGTAATAATAAACAAGAACCATAATTGTTAGTTTTATAAGTAAAACTTCAACAATGAACAATGTGTTCTAAGGCTCGGAGGAGCGTGGAAGGTCTTCCCATAGTTGGTGTCTTTTATTCAAAGATAAGTGCCAATTGTGTGAATTATGTTTGTAGTAATACTTATGTAATTTCTAACTTGGGTTTATGATGTTTATGTTGTGTGTATGATTTTGTCATGATTGTGTATATTCTTTTTATGAATAAGTATAATCATACATTGCAGAATAATTATATGTTTTAATTAGTGACAGAGTTGTGTCAAAGCATTTTCAGTAGAATTGTTGGTAATTGGTATCAGAGCGGAGTTTGGTAGAATGGGTATTCTACATATGGGTATCAGAGCAAGAAGGTTTTTAAGTGACATCTCCAACGAGTGGCTGGGGGGGTGTTACACTATAGGATCAATTCATGAGGGAATCCATTTGTTGGTTAGATATCTGACATCTTACTTCTTCTTGGGTTGACCGAGATTCAGATCTCAACAGGTTTCCAACAAAACCCTCTAAAATTACCGGCCCTCCCGGTAAACCAGAAGACAATGTTGTGCACAGGGTGCACAACATAGTCTCACCTGATATAGCCTTATGGGTTACTGCAATACCCAAGTGTTTGTAGTCTAGGAATGAGTGGGGATCTAGGATTGTGTTATTTCCTCTTTGTGCATTAACCTTGTTAAATGTTTAAGTATTTCTAGGATTCATTCATCTTTAACCTTATGCATGCATGATAATACAACTAGTTAATCATTCAGTCATAAGTTAATCATTAACAAAAGGAAAATACTCAATAAACATCACACAGAACACAATTTTTACCATGGTTCACCCCCTCTTGGGGCTACATCCACAAAGATTTGGCTCATCTACTCTTTTGTTTAATCTGCTCCAAAATCTAGAGGTGTGTGCATTACATCTCAGTCATACAATCAAGATCAGGGAAAAAATCATTTATGAGGTGGACTAGATCACACTAGGCTCCTTAGCATGTGATCTAACCCTCAAAATCTATCTTATTCGACTCTTCTACATCGTTATTACAATCGACAGTCTTACAAAGTGCAACAACTATCAACTACCTACAACAACCAACAACAACCGACCAACCTTACTCTAGACCTCCTAGGTATTTATTTATACTATTTTATAGGCTTATAGTCATTACAATCCTTAACAAAAACCCTAACCCTATCATGGTTAGGCTTGCCTGCCTCCTCACCATGTGGATTTTCCTCTTGCATGTTGTTTTTCCTTTTTTTTCTTCATGCTACTTTCTTGCCACTTGTTGCGCATGCTCCAAAATTAGGTCTTCCTTTCCAAAAATATGTCTTTCCTCAAAATAGGTTTTTGCCCAACAATCCCCCAACACTAACATGTGGCTCATCCCGAGCCACTCAGGTGGTGCGCGCTCCCTGAATAGCCTCTGCCAAACTGTGAAATTTTCCTTCTAATTCTTCCCCTTTTGTTCTAACTTGCACAACTTTCCCTATTAGCTCTTCTACCCTTTGTGATGTGATATGTTCCTTGAGATATTTTTTGCTCTCGGAATGATTCTCATCCATTCTTGTCCTCTCCTCCTCCAGTTCCGTAATTATTTGTGCTTCTTGCTTCTGGAGAGGTTCTAATTGGGCTTGCCTAGCCTTATTGTTATTCTGCACAGTCTTCATTTCTGTCTGCAGGGTCTTCATCTCCTGCGCACCCTTCAACTGCTCTGTAATGCTTATGGACTTTTGTCACTACTTCATCTCATGGATTGTAGTGTTGATCTCATCCTCTTTTTGATTTAGTTATTGGACCCTATCATCTTCCTCCAACGTCGTCCATAGTTGCGCGTTTTGTCAAAAATTTGTGTGACCTTTTGAGCTTCTTTCTCCATTATTTCCACTTGTGAAGCTACTTGTTGTTCTCTTTCGATTGTGACTTCAGGATGGGTGGTGGGTGTTAATTTTTCTTTGAGATCCTCAATATCCTTTTTGTAGTCTTCTAGTGTTTGCAGAATGATTTGAATTTGTTCTTCAACATTACTCGTGGTTGCTTGTGCATTGTCTGGAATTATTTTGAAGACTTCCTTCAGCATCTATTCTAAGTTATTTGCACACTGCTTCTCCTCTTGTGTCTCCATATTTATCTCCTCTACCACCAGTTCTAGTTCATCCTTTCCATTTATGGTTGCTTGCAATTTCGTTGTGTTTGTTCTAGCTTGCGATTGCACTTCCTGCACGACACTGACTTGTAGTTTTTACAATGTCTTTGTTGGTATTTGAGCTAGTACCAATTGTACCTATGCCAAGTCTTTGAGTGGCTTCTAAGTTATGGACTCGTCAACCTGCAGCATATTTGTTGTTATCTAGAAGCTCGGACTTTCTTACGCTATGATCTGGATGGTGTCTTCTTCGTTCTGTGTGCTCCTATCCTCGACTTTTGTTGCTCCGACGATCGGTTATGTTCCCCTTTCTTGTCTCTTCACTGCTTGTATCTTTTCCAAGACCTCCTTAATATCGACCAACTCATTTCTTATCCTTCCTCTTTAGTTCTTGGCCTCTTCGAACTCATCCATTGTGCGATCCTGTACCCTCTCTTCTACAAGATCGACATCATCCTCGGTAATTGTGTATTATGGGCCTTGGCCTTCTTGTGCGGCCCCCCTATATGTATTGTTGGTCATTTGGGTGGCCCTGTTTCTTGTGGCGTAGTTTCTAAAGGGGTTCCATGCGTCGTTGTGTCCCCCCTTCCTTGTTCTTCCTACGTTGGGGCATTGTCCTTCTTTCATGTCTACCCATCCTTCTTTGGGGCACTTCCCTTCTTATGTGATGTTGTCTTTTGACCTGGATTCGCCTATTGTGTTGGTTTCTTTGTCGTAGTTCTTCCCCCTGCAGATGTCTTGGACAACCTTGCTTCCACTTCTTTTCCTTTTGGCATGTCCTTGGTAATGACTGGGATCTTCCAGTCATCCTGCCAATCTCTCATTGTCATTTCAACTTCCTCTGCATTAATGCAGAATCGAAGTTGTAGCCATTCTTTCTCTGGATCCCTACGTGCTTGGATCCACATGTTGTGTCTCATAGCCTTAAAATTGGCTATTCCCTGGTGTTGTGTGACGAATTTCAGAGTTATCCTCCATGTGTTGGCTATGATGTCCTATATGTCATTGAGGTACCGAGCAAAAGTGTTGGCATTGCGATTTCTTTTCTTGGAATTTGAAGTGCTTCCCATCGACATGTATCGTGTTGTGTGATAACGTCCTACTCTGTCGCAGAAGTATGAGTAGGGTGGCTCTTTCTAGCCAATTAATGCCATCAAAATCATTAGTCATGAGTATTGGAACTTTGTTCCCAAGTCCTGCACATCCTTGCATTCATCTAGGAATAGGTTTAGTAAGTACGGGGCCCAACTAAGCATGGTGTTGTTTGCACATTGTGTTGTTGTTGCGAAAACCTCTACAGAGACCTCCTCCTTGCGACATTTGCAAAGAAATTTGCATGCCATTAATTTCATGGTCATCCTGGTGGATACGTTACTGATTATCTTTATAATAATTCCACGCGAGCCTCTTTTCGTCCCATATTTCTTCTTCATCTCTTCTGAGAGAGCCTTTTCCTTGGTTTTATCGTCCAAGTACTGTGTAGGATTCTCTCCATTTGATGGCAGGCCTGTGATGAATGCAATGAGCTCCATGTCGATTGATATTGGTTCTTCCAACCACAAAAATCCTCCATGGAGGACTGCCAGCAACTGCTTGATGCAGTTGTTCACATCTTTTCCTCGTCCGAAGTAAGGGATCTCCAGCAAATTCAGAATCCTTGTGTTCACCAAGCATGTTGCCCATTTCTTTGGTTGCAGTATTGGATCTCATAATGTCCATGTGCCCAGGCTCTCCATATACACTTGTTGTGCAAATTCTGAGAATTTGCTAGTGTCAGACACATCATGTTCTACGTATCTTAGTCTCTCGACGCAACCCAATAGACTTGGTGTGGCCTACAACATAACCATTTGTTGGTTAGATCTTTGACCTCTTACTTATTATGGGGTTGACCCAGGTTCGTATCTCAATGGGTTTCCAACAAAACCCTCTAAAAATATCGTCCCTCCTAGTAAACCAAAAGGCAACGCTGGGCACAGGGTGCATAACGCAATCTCACCCAAGATAGCTTTATGGGTGACTGCAATACCCAAGTGTTTGCAGTCTAGGAATGAGTGGGGATCTGGGATTGTGTTCTTTCCTCTTTGTGCATTAACCTTGTTATATGTTTTAAGTATTTCTAGGATTCATTCATCTTTAACCTTATGCATGCATGTTAATACAACTAGTTAATCATTCAGTCATAAGATAATCATTAACAGAAGGTAAATACTCAATAAACATCACATAGAACACATGTTTTACCATGGTTCAGCCACTCCTAGGGCTACATCCACAAAAATCTCGCTTCTCTGCTCTTTTATTTAATCTACTGCAAAATCTAGCATTGTGTGCATTACATCTCAATAATACAATCAAGATCAAGGAAAAAATCCTTTATGAGGTGGACTAGATCACGCCAGGCTCCTCAACCTGTGATCTAACCCTCAAAATCTACCTTATTCGTCTTTTCTACAGCCTTATTACAATCAACAGTCTTACAAAGTGCAACAACTATCAACTACCTACAACAACAGATCAACCTTACTCTAGACCTCCTAGGTCTTTATTTATACTATTTTACAGGTGTATAGTCATTAAAATCCTTAACAAAAACCCTAACCCTACCATGGTTAGGCTTGCCTACCTCCTTCTCACGTGGTTTTTCCTCTTGCATGTTGTTTTTTCTTCTTTTCCTGCATGTTGCTTTCTTGCCACTTGTTGCGTGTACTCCAAAATTAGGTCCTCCTTTCCAAAAATAGGTCTTTCCTCAAAATAGGCCTGCGCCCAACACCATTCTATAAAGATTCAAAAGAGGTTTTTTTTGGTCTCCAAAATCAACCCCTTAAAGGCCTATGATAGGGTCTCATGGATTTATCTTCGACTTTTACTTTTTCATATTGGCTTTGAGTTTCAAATGGTTAAGTGGATCATGTTGTGTGTTACTAATGTTTCATTTTTGGTTCTAATCAATAGATTTGGTTCTTCCTTCTTTAAAGTGGGTTGGGGGCTTCGACAAGGATGTCCCTTGTCTCCGTACCTCTTTCTTCTAATAGTTGATGGTCTCATCCAGGCTATAGCAGAGGCAAAGCAAGTGAAATCCTTTCAAGGGATCAAGATGGGGTCACACATTAATATAACACATTTATTATTTGTTGATGATGTTCTAATCTTTTGTTTTTGTGCGGCAATGGAAGGTATGGTCTTGAAGAATATTGTCTTTGTTCTGTGAAGCAATGGGTATGAACATAAATGTGAACAAATCAACAATATTTCTTTCGTTTGAAAGGAAAGATTACCTATTTTTATAAATAGATCTATTCAATTTCCCAGTTCAAGATCTAAGTGAAGGAATTAAATATCTTGCCTTTAGACTCAAGCCAAACCAATATGGAACTGTAAATTGGTCTTGGATTCTATCAAAGGTTGATCATAAAATTAACCATCGGTGCAATAGATGTATATCTATAGGCGAAATATTGGTGCTTATCAAATCAGTGATAGAAGCGATTCTTGTGGATTGGCATCTTCTATCTCTTATTCCAAAAGGAATCTAAGTCGGATAAGGAATCTCTATTTTAATTATTTGTGGAAAGGGAGCACAGAATACCAAGGGTCGCATTTGGCAAATTGGAGAAGTTTATCAAAACCTAAATCCTTGGGAGGTTGGGGTTTAAAGGATGGTTCGTTGTCTGGTCTTTTCCTGGCCGCAAAACCTTTGTGGGTGTTCTTGACGTAAGATAGTCTCTGAAGGAAAATCCTTATTGATAAATACATAGTTCCTACTTTAGTTGTGGACTGGATTCAACAATAGCGTAAATCTACTTTAAATGCTTCAACTCAATGGAGGGCTTTTATTTTGGCTTTTCCTATTATTGGAAGATTTATGGCTTGGAAAGTTGGGAATGATTCCCAAATGTGAATTGGAACTAATGCAATTGTTGGTTGCAAGGAGGGTGTATTTCTTCTAGAGGTTTTGGTAAACACATTAAGGATGCAAGGTATCTATACCTTGAATAGATTAGGCAATGCAATGGTGACACCTATCTAGAGTCAAGGATGGTGTTCGACGATGGATCTGGGTTTGGATACTAATTTGAACCAAGCTTGATCTAGTTTTATAACAGAGCCACATAGGGTTCACATTCATTTGACAAGCAATGAAGATGAATTGGCTTGGCATACCAAGCTCTCAGGTGGACAGTGTTTTGCAAAATTGGGATACCAAGCTATGATAGAGACGGGCAATGGAAATATTCTCTGGTGGTACAAAAAATTATGGAAAATCAAAGGACCTTTGAAAGGCATCATATTTTTCTAGTTGGTCCTCAAGGAGAAGGTTCTTACTTGGGATTGACTCCTATAGCAAGGCAAGCAAGGGTCGAGATATTGTTATCTTTGCAAAGACATTGAGGAGACAAATGTTCATTTCTTCTTGGAATGTTCGTTCTCCCGTCAGGTTTGGTTGGAGGTTGGCAGATAGCTAGGGATGTGAACTATGTGGTCAAGGGACAATGTGTCAGATTGCTTCAAAGAGTTTTTCAATTCAAGCACATTTATAGAGAACATAATAGGTCAATGGATGTTATATCTAGAGATGCCCTAGTGTTGAATGGAAATGTATTGGTTTTGGAGGAATAATTGGAGGGGATCCTAACATCCAAATTAGAAGGGAGTTTTTTCTAGATTTAGTCTTGCAAAAAAAAATTGAAATTAGTGGCTTTCCTGGAATGGTCTAGGATTTAGTAACAAAGATCTTTTTTGTAATGAACCTCAAATTTGCCATAAAAAAAAATAAAAAAAATTTACAACATAATTTCTATGACATAATTCAACCTCGTTTAAGCTTAGAATTTAAGAGAAGGTAAGTTTCAATTCAATCCATAAAGACATCATTACACCAGTATAGTTTACCTCGAACAGAAAATTGTCAAAGTAATCAGTTCAACACATTTCATTATGCTTGTGATTGCAAGTCTGTATCTTCATGATTGCTAGAACAATAGGTAACTTGACTGTCTGCTATGTGCGCATGTAACGACGAATATTATCGTTTTTATTGTAGAAAAAATTCTCTTTAACTCTCTATTAACATCTGTACTTAATTTCCACCTACAAGTAAGTACATATCTATATCTTCTCCATATAATAACTTAGTTAATTGTCATGCCCGTACAACAGTGACCTGTAATATGAACTGTTATTATTGTACATCTATCCCGGATGAAGATCCTCCAACGTTTCTACCAGTCCATTCATTACAGTGTTTGAGTTGTTCCTATAGCAATAATTCCTACTATGTTCCTACAGTTTTGTGAAGGAACAAAGTTCAATCGGGTTTCGGTGATCACAAATGCTGAATAAACAAAGGACCCCGCTAATTGCCGAAATTCGAAATACGGAACGACTCTGGGCCAGCACTTCGGGATTTCGGGGTTTCACGAGTACAAAAGTCAGACATCAACACACCACATTTCCTGAGATTGCAAAAAGATGCCGAGAACTTAGGGATTTCAGGGTTCGGGATTTCGTGAATACAAAAGCCAAACATCAACACAAGACATTTCCCGAAGTTGCGAAAAGGTAAAGTGGGATCAACACTTCGAAGTTTTGGGGTTCAAAATCCCGCGACTTCAAAAGTCAGAACATCAAAACACCGAAATTTCCGAATCACGAAAGGAAAGTGGAACCCGCATTTCGGGGTTTCGGGGTCCGGGACTTCGTGACTTCAAGTACCCAACAACAACATATACAAACTTCTGAAATGCGAAAAAGAGAAAGGTGAGACCCGCATTTTGGGATTTCAAGGTTCAGAACTTCACGAGTTCCGATGTTCAAACCTCAACATATACAAACTTTTGAAATGCGAGAAAGGGAAAAGGTGAGACCCGCATTTTGGGATTTCGGGGTTCGGAACTTCGCAAGTTCCGATGTCCAAACATCAACATATACAAACTTCTTAAATGCGAAAAAAGGAAAGGTGAGACCCGCATTTCAAGATTTTGGGGTTCAGAACTTCGCGATTTCCGGTGCCCAAACATCAACATATACAAACTTTTGAAATGAGAAAAAGGAAGGTGAGACCCGCATTTCGATATTTCGGGGTTCGGAACTTCGCGAGTTCCAGTGCCCAAACATCAATATATACAAACTTCTGAAATGCGAAAAAAGAATGGTGAGACCCGCATTTCGGGGTTTCGGGGTTTCCAATGCCCAAACCTATCCTGCAACAACTCTTGAAATGTGAAAGAAGGGAAAAAGGATTAGCACTTTCGGGTCTCGTGATTTCCTAAAATTCGTCATAAACCTTAACTGTGGAAAGGGTAGACCATTTTAAACAAAACAAGGAAAGCAAAAAAAAAACTTCTGATAGGCGTCAATTCTCATGATTGTTTAGCATTTGATAAACAAAAGGGGGTTTCCAGATCTCCTTAACTTTCCGAATTTTTCCCTTTACTGGTGTCCTTACTTTCGATCTGTGAGACAGTAGGTGTGGAAGGATTCAATATCCATTTACCTAACATAATTCCGAAGGTCTAACTAATGAGTTTTATACGCTTATATTCTATAAAAGGGTACAATAGGATAACAGTTTTCTGTATAAGGTAATTTTTATTATATTCACTTAGAGCCGCTTTTAATCAATGTATTATACGTTAACAATACTAGATCTGTGCATCTAGTATATACATGAATGTGAATTTTATTCCATAAGAGTTTGGATGTCTATTACGAATTACATGACGACAGATAGACAAATTACATTCACGAAGGTAATTTCATCTTCCGCAACAAATATATATATACTTCAGCAGTCAGATGTGAACATTCTCACAGACGTATTATAACTATATATAGATACAGATTTCCTTCACACATATTCCTCACACAAAAATATATTATCATTCAATTAGTTTACTTTAACGCAATTAGATATAATCACCCAACAGATACATGATATCAATTAAACGTAGCCATTCAAATAGAGAAGGGTAGATCGACATATCTGAATCCAATCCATGGAAAGACAAAGGGAACAACCACGTTCTTCCCAGCCGTAGAACAGGGCAGCAAAAGTCACTTGCCCGATTCACCCCTTAGCCTGACCATGAATCCATGAGGGAGAACTTGGAAACTCCTCCCCAGCAATGTCCTTCAATTCCAACAGTTATCCTCTTGCCTCACACTTACTCAACATTGCTCATAACAGGAAGGCGAATCTGTTTCAGCAGGCTCCTCTTGCCTCAAACTAAATCCGTAGTGTTCATAACAGCAAGAGAGCTCAAAAATGTTTTCCCCAGCATACTTGGCAGCGTCCTGCCTCCTCGCATATGCTCTTTATCCATTTTTTTTGCTCGGGTCTTTTTCCCTCCTTTGGGGATTCCGTAGCTCTCTTAATCCCTGATTTTCATGGGCTGCCAGTGGCCAAATCTCTGATTTTCCACTTTTCATAATCAGCCTAGAGGCGGTTCCAACATGTTCCCCACTCATGGAGTCATGGTCAGCTTATTTTTAATATGGTTGTTCCATTTGTCCTCCTGCAATTAATAAAAATACTCTGTTGTGATACAAGTGTCATAGTCAAATAGTTAGTTGAGTCCAAATAGATCTCTGCCCAACAGTCAAAATAATTAAATACAATTATTAAATTTGAAATTCGAAATTGCCATAAATGGAAAAAAAATTCCAGATTCGAATTTGCCAAAAATGGAAATAAATTTTCAGCACCTAAAAATATTTTATTTTTGGGGAATGTCACATCCTTTCCCCCTTCAGTAAAACACTATCCTCAGTGTTTGTTCCTTTCCTGGAACAGGATTGGATGAGATTTCCGCAAATCCCCCTCCAATTCCCAAGTGGCCTCCTCAGGACTAAGGTGCTTCCATTGCACCTTTACCTGAGCGACGGCTCTGTTCCGAAGTGCTATTTCTCTCTAGTCTAGAATGCACAGGGGTTCCAACTGGAACTCGCCCTTGAGTTCCACCTGCACCAAGTTCCAATCAATCACATGAGTAGGGTCATGAATATACTTTTTCAACAAGGAAACATGAAATACATTATGAATTCTGAGATTAGCTGGAAGTGCAAGTTGATATGCTACGAGTCCAATTCGAGCTAGTATCTCGAAGGGCCCACAAAACCTGGGTGTCATCTTGGCACAGTTCCCTAACTTCAGCGAGCTTTTTCGGGCTTTGACCTTCAAGTAAACATGGTCTCCCACTTGAAATTCCACGTGTCTCTTTTCTAATCCGCATAGCTCTTATGTCTATCATGTGCTTCTTTCAAGTTATGTTGTACCTTCCTTACCATGTTCTCCATTTCTTGGAGCATCTCTGGTCCAACCATGAGTATGTTAGCCGGGTTATCCCAGCTAATTGGAGTTATACACTTTCTGTTGTACAATATTTCAAAAGGGCTCAACTTAGCCGAAGTTTGGTACCCATTGTTATATGCAAATTCTACCAAGTGTAGGTAGTCTTCCCACTTGTTCCGCTTTGTTCTTACATACATGCGGAGCATATCCTCTATGATTTGATTTGTCCTTTCAGTCTGTTCATCCGTTTGTGGATGATAACTCGTACTGAAATTCAAATTAGTATTTAGCCCTGCAAACAATTCCTTCCAAAAAACGGATGTGAATTTTACGTCTCTATCTGAAATCACCATTTTAGGAATACCATGCAGTATAAAAATTTCTTTCATGAATATTTAAACAATGTTAATATCTTTAAAAGTAGACTTTACAAGAATAAAGTGTGCAGACTTACTGAGTTTATCGATTACAACCATGATAGAGTCATTATGTTTCTGAGTTTTAGGCAAACCTGTTATAAAGTCCAACGATATGGTCTCCCAGTTCCATTCTGGTACTGGTAATGGCTGTAATAGGCCAGTTGGATGATGGTGTTCGGCCTTAACTTGCTGACAATCTTGGAACCTAGCCAAGTACTCTGTTGTTTCTCCCTTCATGTTAGGCTAGTAAAACAGTTTTCTGAGTGTTGTTATTGTTTTTTAGTAGCCGGGATGGCCAGAATATGGTTTCTTGTGCACTTCGTCTAAAATAGTTAATTTTAGCTTTGTTGAATCTGGTATGTAAAGTCTGTTTTTAAATCTTAATAGTCCCTCATTGTTGATACTTATATCCGGTTCATCTGAGTTTGTGATACTTTTTTGCAATTCTGCCATCATCTTAGTGTAATTTCCGTCATTAATACGTGTCGTTTTTATTCTTTGTTCCAAATCACTTTCTGCTCTACTGATATTTATCTCAAATAACCCATGGATTCTGTGGCTTAAAGCATCTGCTACTTTATTTTCCTTACCCTTGATATGTCTGACCTCGAAGTCGAATTCGCTCAAGAAGGCTAGCCACCTTTCTTGTCTCGCATTAAGGTCTGGTTGGTTAAACAGATATTTCACTCCGCTATTATCCGTGAATAGTAAGAATTTTCTGTCCATTATATAGTGTCGCCACATTTTCAAGGCATGTATTATTGCTACCAATTCTAATTCATGAGTGACATAATTTCGCTCGTGTTCCTTTAATTTTTGGGACTCATAACAAATCACGTGCCCTTCCTGAGTTAGAACACCACCTAGTCCCTCTTTACTTGCATCAACGCATACTGTGAAGTCTTTATCTGGGTCTGCTACCTTCAAAATGGGTGCTGATGTCAATATTTCTTTTAGCTTGTTAAAATTGTCTTGACACTTTTGTGACCAGTTAAACTTGGTCCCTTTCTTTTGTAATGACGTGATAGAGTAGGCTATCTTGGAGAACCCTTCTATAAATCTGCGATAATATCTAGTGATTCCCATGAATGACCGGATATCTGCCACATCCTTAGGTACTGGCCATTCCATAATGGCTTTTATCTTTTCCGGGTCTACGGAAATACCTTCCGAGAAAATGACATGTCTTAAATATCGTATTTTTTTTTATGAAAATCACATTTGTCGAATTTTGCGTATAGTTTGTGTTTCCTTAGTGTTTGCATAACTATTCGTAAGTGTTCATCATGTTCCTCCTCCGTTTTAGAATAGACCAGAATATCGTCAATAAATACTACTACAAACTTGTCTAAGTACTGGCTGAAAATGTTATTCATCAAGCACATAAATGTGGTTGGTGCATTAGTGAGTCCGAAAGGTATGACTACAAACTCGTAGTGTCTGTATCTTGTTCGAAAAAATGTTCTGTTTATGTCCTGGTCCTTTATCCTAACTTGATGATACCGGATCGTAAATCCAATTTTGAGAAAATCTTGGCCCCACCAACTTGATCGAACAGATCATTTATCTTGGGTAAGGAGCATTTGTTCTTAATGGTCACTTTGTTTAGTTGTCTATAATCGATACATAGTCTTAGAGTACCGTCTTTCTTTTTCACAAAGAGGATTGATGCTCCCCATGGCAAGACACTTGGTCTGATATACTATTTATCCAACAATTCTTGTAATTGTATTTTTAATTCTGTCAGTTCCAGCAGACTCATTCGGTAGGGTGCTTTTGAGATAGGGGTTGATCCGGGTAGTAAGTCTATGGAGAAATCTATTTCTCTCCTAGGAGGAAATTCTGGTATCTCATCAACAAACATGTCTCTGAATTCACGTAGGACAGCAAAGTCTTCTAACTTGGGCTTATATTCTTTTTCTAATAGATTCGTTACTTGGATGGCGTAAATTTGACATTCCTTTCTAATACATTTCTTGAATTGCATCGCTGAAACTTGTCTAACTGACACAGGTTTTGGTATACCTTGGGCTGTTCTAACAATGCCAAAATTATCTTTATAGCTAAGTATCTTTGTATAACAGTCTAGTACCGCTTTGTGTTATTCCAACCAATCCATCCCGATAATCATATCATAAGATCCTAGTGGTAGGATGTTTAGATTGGTCCTTATCTTTTGACCATCTAAGCTGAACTCAAGATTAGAAATAAAGTTAACTACTTTTCTTTTACTACATGTTGCTAGTTGTACAAGCCAAGATTTTTTGTGCTTTTGTTTCTTAAGTTTATTCAACTCTACTACATCGGGAGTAATATAACTTAACGTAGCTCCAGGGTCAATTAAAACAGAAATTCGAGTGTCATGGATTTTACCTTCGATTTCTACCACCGAGGACTGGTGGTCATCTTGTTGACCATCTATGGCTGCATTTATCCGATGCAAACTTCTACCCATGCCTCCCACTGTCGAGGCTTCCTGTAAATTGTGAACAACAGTTTTGTTTGTTGTAATTAAACGTGGACAGTTCCTCCTTAGATGAGGCTCTCCACACTCCCAACACTTTAATGGCTCGCGGGAGTTGTCCCCAAACTTCTTTGTTCCCAGGTTTACCGGTTTACCACTACCTTGTGTATTCGGATGATTGGAGTGAAAATCCTTCCTTGGGAAACTTTTTGTTGCATTCCGATAAGGAGCTAGTTGGTATCCCTTATTCCGCTGGTGCATTCCATCTCGCTTCTTATCCTTCCAGGTCTTGGGAAACTCTACCCGTTGTGTATACTGGTCATAGCACATTCATGCCTTCTTGAATGCCTCACTCAAGGATTTGGGGTTGTCAAACTCAATTCTGTCCCTGTAGGACTGTGGTAAACAGCTTAAGAATCACTGGATTTTTACCTTATCCTCCCAGATGTATGGTACGAACCTTAGTAGTTCCAGAAATTTATTTATAAGGTCCTCCATCATCATTTGTCCGAGTTGTAACTCATAAAATTATTTCGTCTTCCTTTCATAATAGCTTTCAGAAAGGTATTGTTTCTTGAAATACTTCTTGAAGTCGAACCATTCCAACTGTTTCTCCTTTAGGCCCTTGGCCAATTTCAGGTCCTGCCACCAAATGCTGGCCTTCCCCTTCAGATTGTAGATGGCCATTCTGACCTTCATGTTACTGGAATAGTTGTAGATTTGGAAGTATTTTTTGATGTCCAACAACCATGCCTCGGCTTCTTCTCTTGTTCTGGATTCTCCATCAAAAGTAGCTAGTTTAATCTTTTTAAATTCTCCTTCAAGGTGGTCTATTTGTTTTCTTTTTCTGTCTAGTATGGTTTTGTCTTCAGCTGAAGGTGTCCCTTCAGATGAACTGTCTCATTTTTTTGTTTTCGCACCAGAGTTCTTGGAGGCCCTTTTGCTGACCTCTTCCTCATGGTTATCATCCTTTGGGATTTTCTTGGTTACTATACTACGCAACAGAACTTCATTTATCTCTTGTTGTTCATGTTGTGCCTTCTTCAATTTTTCATTGTTGGCCTTAAAAACCTATAGTTCAACAATAAGGTTCCTCATTGTTTCCAACACCTCCGTGGGTGAGCTTCCATCACTGTTCTGTCTTGGATCTCCAGGAGGTCCTTGTTGCGGATTCTCTTCCACCCTGATTTCTGCACCTTCTTGAGATGCCATTATTCAACACAGAACAGAAAAGCTTTATGTTTGTAATCCACAAGATTTATTAGTTTTTTTTATAAATCTGAATATATACTAAGTAATTAATGTGGCCCTGTTCAGGCCCAATGTTGTAACTCTTGCTCTGATACCATATGTAATGAACCTCAAATTTGCCATTAAAAAAAAAAAAAAATTACAACATAATTTATATGACATAATTCAACCTCGTTTAAGCTTAGAATTTAAGAGAAGGTAAGTTTCAATTCGATCCATAAAGACATCATTACACCAGTCTAGTTTACCTCAAATAGAAAATTGTCAAAGTAATCAGTTCAGCACATTTCATTATGCTTGTGACTGCAAGTCTGGATCTTCATGACTGCTAGAACAATAGGCAACTTGATTGTCTGCCATGTGCGCGTGTAACGACGAATATTATCGTTTTTACTGTTGAAAAAATTCGCTTTAACTCTCTATTAACATCTGTACTTAATTTCCACCTACAAGTAAGTACATATCTATATCTTCTCCATATAATAACTTAGGTAATTGTCATGCCCGTACAACAGTGACCTGTAATATGAACTGTTATTATTGTACTTCTATCCCGGATGAAGATCCTCCAACATTTCTACCAGTCCATTCATTACAGTGTTTGAGTTGTTCCTATAGCAATAATTCCTACTATGTTCCTACAGTTTTGTGAAGGAACAGAGGTCAATCGGGTTTTGGTGATCACAAATGCCAAATAAACAAAGGACCCCGTTGATTGCCGAAATCCGAAATACGGAACGACTGTGGGCCAACACTTCAGGATTTCGGGCTTTGGGGTTTCGCGAGTACAAAAGCCAGACATCAAAACACCACATTTCCTGAAATTGCGAAAAGATGCCGAGCACTTCGGGATTTCGGGGTTCAGGGTTTCGCGAATACAAAAGTCAAACATCAACAAAAGACATTTCCCAAAGTTGCGAAAAGGTAAAGTGGGATCAACACTTCAGGGTTTCGGGGTTCGAAATCCCGCAACTTCAAAAGTCAGAACATCAAAACATCGCAATTTCCGAATCGCAAAAGGAAAGTGGGACCCGCATTTCGAGGTTTTGGGGTCCGGGACTTCGTGACTTCAAGTACCCAACAACAACATATACAAAACTTCCGAAATGTGAAAAAGGGAAAGGTGAGACCCGCATTTCAGGATTTCGGGGTTCGAAACTTCACGAGTTCCAATGTTCAAACCTCAACATATACAAACTTCTGAAATGCAAAAAAGGGAAAAAGTGAGACCCGCATTTCGGGATTTCGGGGTTCAAAGCTTCGCGAGTTCCGATGTCCAAACATCAACATATACAAACTTCCGAAATGCGAAAAAAGGAAAGGTGAGACCCGCATTTCGAGATTTCGGGGTTCGGAACTTCACGAGTTCTGGTGCCCAAACATCAACATATACAAACTTCTGAAATGCGAAAAATGAAGGTGAGACCCACATTTCGGGATTTCGGGGTTCGAAACTTCGCGAGTTCCGGTGCCCAAACATCAACATATGCAAACTTCCGAAATGCGAAAAAGGAAGGGTGAGACCAGCATTTTGGGGTTTCGAGGTTCGGGGTTTCGGGGTTTCCAATGCCCAAACCTATCCTACAACAACTCCCAAAATGCGAAAGAAGGGAAAAAGGATTAGCACTTCAGGGTTTCATGATTTCCTAAAATTCGTCATAAACCTTAATTGTGGAAAGGGTAGACCGTTTTAAACAAAACAAGGAAAGCAAAAAAAAAACTTCTGATAGGCGTCAATTCTCATGATTGTTTAGCATTTGATAAACAAAAGGGGGTTTCCAGATCTCCTTAACTTTCCAAATTTTTCCCTTTACTGGTGTCCTTACTTTCGATCTGTGAGACAGTAGGTGTGGAAGGATTCAATATCCATTTACCTAACAGAATTCCGAAGGTCTAACTAATGAGTTTTATACGCTTATATTCTATAAAAGGGTACAATAGGATAACAATTTTCTGTATAAGGTAATTTCTATTATATTCACTTAGATCCGCTTTTAATCAATGTATTATACGTTAACAGTACTAGATCTGTGCATCTAGTATATACATGAATGTGAATTTTATTCCATAAGAGTTTGGATGTCTATTACGAATTACATGACAACAGACAGACATATTACATTCACGAAGGTAATTTCATCTTCCGCAACAAATATATATATATATATATATATACTTCAGCAGTCAGATGTGAACATTCTTGCAGACGTATTATAACTATATATAGATACAAATTTCATTCACACATATTCCTCACACGAAAAGATATTATCATTCAATTAGTTTACTTTAACACAATTAGATATAATCACCCAACAAATACATGATATCAATCAAACGTAGCCATTCAAATAGAGAAGGGTAGATCGACATATCTGAATCCAATCCACGGAAAGACAAAAGGAACAGCCACGTTCCTCCCAACCGTAGAACAAGGAAGCCAAAGTCACTTGCTCGATTCACCCCCTAGCCTGACCATGAATCCATGAGGGAGAACTTGGAAACTCTTCCCCAGCAATGTCCTTCAATTCCAACAGCTATCCTCTTGCTTCACACTTACTCAACAGTGCTCATAACAGCAAGACGAATCTGTTTCAGCAGGCTCCTCTTGCCTCACACTAAATCCGTAGTGTTCATAACAACAAGAGAGCTCAAAAATCATTTCCCCAGCATACTTGGCAGCATCTTGCCTCCTGCCTCCTCGCATATGCTCTTTATCCATTTTTTTTGCCCGGGTCTTTTTCCCTACTTTGGGGATTTTCGCAGCTCTCTTAATCCCTGATTTTCATGGGCTTCCAATGGCCAAATCTCTGATTTGTCACTTCTCATAATCAACTTAGAGGCAGTTCCAACATGTTCCCCACTCATGGAGTCATGGTCAGCTAATTTTTAACATGGTTGTTCCATTTGTCCTCCTGCAATTAATATAAATATTATGTTGTGATCCAAGTGTCATAGTCAAATAGTTAGTTGAGTCCAAACAGATCTCTGCCCAACAGTCACAATAATTAAATACAATTATTAAATTCGAAATTCGAAATTGCCATAAATGGCAAAAAAAATTTAGATTCGAATTTGCCAAAAACGGAAATAAATTTCTAGCACCTAAAAATATTTTATTTTTGGGGAATGCCACATTTTTGAACAGAATCATTTTTAGAAAAAATGTTGTCTTGGTTCGGTAGATGTTCTTTTTGAACAACTTCATAGTCTGACATCATGTTGTTTTTGTGTGTGCTTGTTGCACCTTTGGAATGTACCTTCTTTTTCTTTAATAGAAGTTGTGATTTTTTTCTAGGAAAAAAATGTAGGTAGATTTACTACCAAAAAAATTGTCATTATGAAAGTCGCTAATCAGGGGTAGATTCACTCTCACAAAAACTGGGATTATGAAAGTGACTAATAAGGGGTAGATTCACTCCCACAACAACTTGGAATTATGGAAGATTAATATTTGCAAGGACAATTCATATAAATCATAATGATCACACACAATATAAGGTATGGGTGATAGAATACTATTACCCTAAAGTGATTGATGTATCAAAGGAAATAGGTAGAAGTTTGCAAAAGGAATCACAAGTGAAGAAATAGAGAACCTACTTGCCTACTAATTAGACATACCAAAATTGCTATTGTTAATTATGTAGATTAACTAGGGGGATAACATCAAAAAAGTAGAATACACACATAATTGTCGATAGAAGAAGTATTTGGTCTTAATGTGAGAATGTTGAGCAATTAATTGACAAGGTGAGGACTTAAAACAATATCAAATTGTTGGATTTCTTGAAAGGATGAAGCAACTCAAGACATTTACGAAGTTTAAGGTATAAGGATGAGTAATATGAAAATTAGATACTTAGACTTAAAAGTGGAGAACTCATAAGAGTTGGATGGAAGAAACTAAAGCCCAATGCAAAAATAGAGAAAATGTCTTTAATTTGCTTATAATTTTATTCATAATTTATAATACTAGACATTAAAGAACAAAGAAAAATTAAATAAATCTTTAATCTGCTTATAATTTTATTCATAATTTACAATACTAAACATTTTGGGTCTCTCTAGTACAATTAGCGAGAAGTCCTAGTCACTTTGCAACCTAAGCCTATGGTGGATGCCATCAAACAAATGGATGGTTTGAGTTAGTCAATGCAATGTGTAAAGCTAAGAAGGACCTACCTCTTATCTTGTAATTTTGCAAATAAATTAAGTGCACAAGATTTCAGAGACACTTGAAAGTATTGCATGACTATCTAGATGAATATAGAGTCAAGTATGGTAATTATTTCTAGGCGCGACCAAGGTAAGAAAGACATGTAAGGCAAGAGGGTTTCCTTGTCCCACAAACAAGGAGGTCTCATAGTGTCTCGCTATGTTGTGACCTTAAAATTAAATTATTATTGTTGTTATTATTATTATATCCCTTAAAATTAAATTATTATTGTTGTTGTGTCACCAAATTCCCTTGAATTAAACACATTGTATAGCATCCATAAATGTGGAAAAACATCATGTAATTTGCCTTAAAAATAAAATAATAACCTTTATTTTTATTAAAAAAAATAAACATTAGCAATTAAAAATGTTTTTCATAAATATAGAAAAAAATCCCTTAAATTAAAAAAAAAAAAAATAATCCATTAATAATAATAAATTACATTTATTTCCTAAAAAAATTAAAAAAGAAAAACCTCATCAATTTTTTTATAATAATGTATGCTTTCACTTTGGCCTTCTAAAACAAAAAAGTTCTTTCTTTTTAATTAAATTTGGAAAACAAATTACATTTATTTCCTAAAAAAAAATTAGAAAGAAAAAGCTCATCAAATTTTTTATAACAATGTATGCTTTCACTTTGGCCTTCTAAAACAAAAGGTTCTTTCTTTTTAATTAAATTTGGAAAACAGATTTGCAAAGTATTTCCCCTCCGTATGCTACAAGATTTTCTGAGTCCCTAACAAAAATGCAAATAAACTAAGACGTGAAATAGATATAACTAGTGAGATTTTTTATAACATTGTATGCTTTCACTTTCACTTTATTCTTGAAACTATCATCGTATTGACTTCTAATTCCTTTTTCACGGATATCGTTTTTAAAATAACAGAGGTTTGTAAGAATGGAACGATTAAATATATATTCTAAAGACAAGAAAGTGACGAGAGGAGTTATATATGGCATAGGTACAGGAGTTATATATGACATAGGTACCAACGGGTAAAAACATTTGATCCATAATGGGTGCTCAATAACGTCCATCAAGCTTCTATGGTCCTCTAATTGATCCTTGAAACTCCAAAGGATGATATAGAATATCTACCCATTTCTTTACATTAGGAGCTCTTGCTTTAAGCTAGATAATATATATCTGTATTGCAAATAAGTGGCTCAATCAATTCACTTCACCTGAAACATAATACAAAATTATCTAATCAGCCCTGTTAAGTAAAAGTGGCAGAAATTTCAAACATTACAATGGAAAACCGATTGATTTTCATTTTGAGCTGGGAGACTCACCAATTGATTTTGGAGTAGGATAACAGGTCAATTATTTGCACTTTTGAATTTGCTCTTCTTGGATTCGCCTTCATTGCAATCTTGCAATCCAATCTTTTCTTCACTGGAATCTTGCAATCCAATCTTTGCTGAAGCTTACTATGAAATTAACCGAAATTGCAGATTCTGATCACACAAATGAATGTCTCAAAAACCCCTACTGCATCTGGATTATGCAATCTATGAATCTAATATGTGTAATTTCAATTGAACAAAACAATTTTACCAATCCGTCAAAAATAGCCGATTTGGCGTCCCATTATTTTTGCTGGACCGAAAAGGGCAATAATGTTACCCCATTATCCGATTTGGCCTCTCATTATTGCTGGACCGAAACGGGCAATAATGTCACCCCATTATCCTACTCTATGGATTTTGATTTGAGCTGGGCGGACACTGCACTCATTAGGTACCCGCTTTCTCTTCACTCCTTTGCAAAGGCAATGCAATCCAACAATCCGAGCACCACTTGTCTTTGAATTTTGATTCACTGCCTCTGTGTCACCAATAATCGCCACATGAACACCGCCCGTCCCTAAAATGATGGAAACGTTTAGCATCCCTCACAACTACGTCTCTGGCAACAATCTTTGAGATGAACTTGGAAGCAGAATGGCAGTCACCACAAATGCGAAGATTCTTGGAAAAAATGTTTCCCCATCATCCTACTTCATGGATTTTGATTTGAGTTGGGCGGACACTGCACTCATAAGGTGCCCTCTTTCTCTTCACTACTTTGCAAAGGCAATGCAAGCCAACAGTCCGAGCATCACTTGTCTTTCAATTTTGATTCACTGTCTCTGTGTCACCAATAATCGCCACATGAACACCGTCCGTCCTTGAAATGATGGAAACGTTTAGCATCCCTCACAACTATGTCTCTGGCAACAATCTTGGAGATGAACTTGGTGGCAGAATGGCAGTCACCACAAATGCGAAGGTTCTTAACAACTGTTATAGATGTCCCAGGGGACAGACTGATAAGCCCAAATGCAATTGCTAGTTTCTCGCTGTGGTAGAAGAGGGCATGTTCCTTTTGTTCCTCCTCCAAATCATGAAACACAAAGTCTGTGTCAGGTGCATATCCTGCATCCTTCATCTGCCCATACAAGCTCTCCAACTTTTCATAAATTTTTTCAGTTTGTTGATGTGATTTGTCACCTACAACAAAAGAATGCACTCTGTTATTGACCTCGATCCAGCTATACCCTGGCATCTTCTTTACCCTCCTCTCTCTCATCAATTTTCTCACTTCCTCTATGCCATCCCACCTGCCAACAGCTGCATAAATATTCGAGAGCAATACATAATGGGCAGCATTTTTTGGATCAGACACAAAAAGGTGCTGGGCTACACGCTCTGCTAGCTCTACGTTGGTATGGATTCTACAGGCACTGAGCAAAGATCCCCACACAGCATTATCCGGTTTTATTGGCATTTTGCAGATAAAGTCATATGCCTCATCCAGGTGCCCAGATCGGCCAAGAAGGTCAACTATACAGCCATAGTGTTCAACAGCAGGTCTGATGCCATAATCTCGAGTCATGCTATTAAAACATTGCCAACCATCCTCCAACAAGCCTGCATGACAGCATGCAGACAGAGCACCAAGGAAGGTGACATGATTTGGCTTCACACAGCAATGTCGCATCTGTTTAAGGAGTTGAAGAGCCTCCTGGCCAAACCCATGCATAGCATATCCCACAATCATAGCAGTCCAGGAGACCACATCTCTTTCAGGCATTTTTTCAAACACTTTGCACGCATCCTCTAAACTCCCACATTTAGCATACATGTCTACAAGGGCACTCTCCACAAAAACATCCATCTGCCACCCACCTCTAATTATATCTGCATGGACTTCCTTGCCTCCTTGCAGAGCTGCCAAATTCCCACATACGGTAAGAATGGTGGCATACGTTTCCAAGTCCAGCCTTATACTGGTTCGCTGCATTTGTTGGAAGAACTCCAATGCGTCAGCAAACTGCTTATTCTGTACAAACCCTGCAATCATCGCAGTCCAGCAGACCACATTTCGTTCACGTATTTTGTCAAACACTCGCTGAGCATCCTCAATACTCCCGCATTTAACATACATATCTACAAGGGCACTCCCGACAAAAGCATTACAATGCAACCCACTTGCAATTATGTCTTTATGAATCTCTTTGCCATGTTCTAGAACTGTCAACTCAGCACATGCCATGAGAACACCCGTGAAAGTATATAAGCTTGGTTTAATGCCAGTGCGCTGCATCTGGTTGTACAGCCTCAAGGCCTCCTTGCCATCACCATTCCTGGCGTAAGCCGCGATCAGGGTAGTCCATGTGACCACATTTCGTTCAAGCATTTTGTCAAACACGTCGCGCGCATTTCCCATATCCCCGCATTTAACATACAAATCTACAAGGGCACTTCCAACAAATAGATTTGATTGAAGCCCACTTTTCATTATCTCTTCATGGACCTCCTTGGCTCGCTTTCGAGACGCCAACCAAGCATAGGCCGGGAGAATACTAGCAAATGTAAACTGATTCGGCCGGACGCCGGCTTCCTGCATTTGATAAAACAATTTCAGAGCCCCCTTTGCATGCCCGTGCTTGGCATAAGCTGCAATCATGGCAGTCCAAGAGACCACATTTCGCTCGGGCATTTCGTCAAACACTTGGCGGGCATCTTCCAGAAAGCCGCATTTTGCATACAACGTCACGAGTTTCGTGTCCAACACCACGTCTGAATTAAAGCCCGTTTGAATGATGTGGGCATGGACTAGTTTTCCCTCTGGCAAGTCACTCGCGTTGAGACAGCCTTGAAGGAACGAATCGTAAGTAGAGGGTTTGTTGGCATTGGCAACCCGAACTTGTTCTCGGTGTTTAAGAGCAGCAGCGACGGTGTCTGTGCTGGTGGCAAGAGTGTGTTTTGCTGATCGAAACAGATTAATGGACTTCGGCTTCAAGTTTAATGCGATACTACTCATCATCTTCCTGTTCCATGACGCTGGTTTCATTAGAATACACTACAAACATACGTAAGGTAGGTTAAATCTAATAAATCCCCTTCAATTCTTGCTCTTCAACTTCCTTTTCCATGATGCTGGTTTCATGGCCGAGTCTCATTGAAATACACTGAAGACATGCCTAGCGCATGTAATATTTGATAAATCGTTGAATTCTTAGACAGTACAAAGCCATGAATAAAGCCGGTTATATAGGATAAATGGTTGAACTTTGATTGCGTAACCCATTACGGGTTATATTGGTAAAAGTTACAATTTTTTTTTGGTTGGTTAGAAATGTGATTGTAATCTTTTGGGCAAGCATATTTGTAATCATTGGATAAGAAATCACATCTCACTAGGTTTAGGTCAACAACTTTTAACATGATTGGATTTTTAAAATATCTCCTCTATACTTCACGGAGAGAGTTATAATTTTTTTATTAATTATAATTAAATTAACAAAAATTATGATGTTTATGTTAAATTAATTCAACTCTATCCAAAGATATTGCAAATTATCATTTACTATTCATTATGCTTAAACATTTTGAAGATAAACTTCTTCCATGTTAAATAATTAAAATAACAAATTCTCTCAATAGAGGAGGTTTAAAATACGAGTATGTAAGTGTTCATTGAGGATGGGTTGACAAGCATTAAAAAAAATATTTTAATATCCAACTTAAGTGAAATAATTTTATATCAACTTTATAGAGAGAGTAATCTAAAGTAAAAAAATCGTATTCCCTGCACAGGTGATTTCTACTTCTCCATATGAGGAAGATGTGTAATCCCTTCAATGTCTAATATGGAGTTAACACATGTCATTTAAATATTTTAATATATATATATATATATATATATATATATATATATCATGCGCCTATAGGCATCAAATCAAATCCCTTGATATGCTACAGAACTCATTTGCATCTCGAATGATTTGATGCCTCTCAGCACATGATAGATTCAAAGTTAAGATGGATCTACGTTGGTAGAGGGTTATAATGATGCTTGAACTTTTTGGAGATAAACTATGTAAAAAGTTTTAGAAACATCCAACATTTTGAGCTGACACTCCACCCATTATCAGGGACAAAACAAGTTAAAATGATAGAAAAGAGTGATGGGTAAAGATTAAGATTAGCAACTCTTTTTAGCATTTTAACTATGAGCTTTTCAAAACTATGGGTCTCCTTAAGACTCTCTTCTCCGTAGGGGTTTAAAATACGAGCATGTAGGTTTTCACAGTTAGTCTTGAACTTTTTGGAGATAAATTATGTAAAATGTTTTAGAGATGTCCAACGTTTCGAGTGGAAACTCCACACATCATCAGAGACAAATCAAGTTGAAATGATAGAAAAGAATGTTGCGTAAAGATTAAGATCAACAACTATTTTTAGCATTTTAACTCTCGGGTTTTCAAAAATCTTGGTCTCCTTGAGACAATTTTCTCCATAGAGATTTAAAATATGAGTATGTAGGTTTTCATAGTTAGTCATAATGATGCTTAAAAAAATGTGGGATAAAGTGTGAATTTTTTTTTAGAAACGTCCAACAATTCGAGTGGACAATCAAACCATCGCCAAAAATAAATCAAGTTGAAACGATAGAAAAGAGTGATTGGTAAAGATTAAGATCAACAACACTTTTCATCATTTTAACTTTGAGCTTTCCAAAAATTTGGGTCTCCTTGAGATAGTCCTCTCCATACTTGCATTTTAAACCTCTATAGAGAGGACTGTCTCAAGGAGACCCTGATTTTTGAAAAACTAAGAGTTAAAACGTTGAAAAGAGTTGTTGATCTTAATCTTTACCCAGCACTCATTTCCATCATTTCAACTTCATTTGTCCTTGATGATGGGTGGAGTGTCCACTTGAAATGTTGAATGTTTCTAATTTTTTTTACACAATTTATATCCAAAATGTTCGAGTATCATTATGACTAACTGTGAAAATCTACATACTTGTATTTTAAACCACTATGGAGAGGACTATCACAAGGAGACCCAGATTTTTGAAAATCTCTAAGTTAAAATGATGAAAAGAGTTGTTGATCTTCATCTTTATCCAACACTCTTTTCTATCATTTCATCTTGATTTGTCCTTGATGATGGGTGGAGTGCCCACTTGAAATGTTTGATGTTTCTAAAACTTTTTACACGGTTTATCTCCAAAAAGTTCAAACATCATTACGACTAATTGTGAAAACCTACATACTCATATTTTAAACCTCTATGAAGAGGATTGTCTCAAGGAGACACAGATTCTTGAAAACCTTAGAATTAAAATGTTGAAAAGATTATTTAATCTTAATATTTACCCAAAACTATTTTCTATCATTTCAGTTTGATTTGTCCCTAGTGATGGGTGGAGTGTCCACTCGAAACATTGGACGTTTCTAAAACTTTTTACACAATTTATCTCCAAAAAGTGCAAGCATCATTATGACCAACTGTGAAAATCTATATATTTGTATTTTAAACCTCTATGCAGAGGATTATCTCAAGGAGACTCAGATTTTTGAAAAGCTCAGAGTTAAAATGCCAATTTAAAGAATTGTTGATCTTAATCTTTACCCAACACTCTTTTCAATCATTTCAACTTGATTTGTCCCCAATGATGGATGGAGTGTCGACTTGAAACGTTGGATGTTTTGAATTTTTTTTCCATATTTTATCTCCAAAAAGTTCAAGCATCAAAATGACTAACTATAAAACCCTACATACTCGTATTTTAAACCTCTATGGAGAGGATTGTCTCAAGGAGACCCAATTTTTTTTAAATCTCAAAGTTAAAATGTTAAAAAGAGTTGTTGATCTTAATCTTTACCCAATACTCTTTTCTATCATTTCATCATGGCTTGTCCATGATGATGGGTTGAGTGTCCACTCGAAATGTTGAACGTTTGTAAAACATTTTACATCGTTTATCTCCAAAAATTTTAAGCATCATTATGAATAACTGTGAAAACCTACATACTCATATTTTAAACCTCTATGGAGAGGATTGTCTCAAGGAGACTCAGATTTTTTAAAAGCTCATAGTTAAAATGCTAAAAATAGTTGTTGATCCTAATGTTTACACAACACTCTTTTCTATCATTTCAACTTGATTTGTCCTTGATGATGGGTGGAGTGTCCACTCAAAACATTGGATGTTTCTAAAAATTTTTACACAATTTATCTCCAAAAAATTCAAGCATCATTATGACTAACTGTGAAAACCTACATACGCATATTTTAAATCTCTATGGAGAGTATTGTCTCAATGAGACCCAGATTTCTCAAAATCTCGAAGTTAAAATGATGAAAAGTGTTGTTGATATTAATATTTACCTAGCACTGTTTTCTATCATTTCAGCTTGATTTGTCCTTGATGATGAGCGGAGTGTCCACTTGAAACATTATACATTTCTAAAATGTTTTACACATTTTATCTCCAAAAAGTTCAAGCATCATTATGACTAACTGTGAAAACCTACATACTCATATTTTAAGCCTATATGGAAAGGATTGTTTCAAGGAGACCTAAATTTTTGAAAAGATGAGAGTTAAAATGATGAAAAGTGTTATTGATCTTAATCTTTACCTAGCACTCTTTTCCATCATTTTATCTTCATTTGTCCTTGATGATGGGTGGAGTACCCACTCGAAACATTTGATGTTTCTAAAACTTTTTACACAATTTATCTCCAAAACGTCTGAGCATCATTATGACTAACTGTGAAAACCTACATACTCATATTTGTAACCTCTATGGAGAGGATTGTCTCAAGGAGACCCAATTTTTTGAAAAGCTCAGAGTTAAAATGTTGAAAAATAGTTGTTGATCTTAATCTTTACCCAACACTCTTTTCTATCATTTCAATTTGATTTGTCCCTAATGATGGGTGGTGTGTTCACTATAAACTTTGATTTTTCTAAAACATTTTACACAATTTATCTCCAAAAGGTTCAAGCATCATTATGACCAACTATGAAAACCTTCATACTTGTATTTTATACCTTTATGGAGAGGATTGTCTCAAGCAGACCCAAATTTTTGAAAAGCTCACAGTTAAAATGTTGAAAAGAGTTGTTGATCTTAATATTTACCCATCACTCGTTTCTATAATTTCATGTTGATTTGTCCCTGATGATTGGTGGAGTGTTCAATCGAAAGATTGGATGTTTCTAAAACTTTCTTAGTTTATCTCTAAAAAATTCAAGCATCATTATGACTAACTGTAGAAACCTACATACCTGTATTTTAAATATCTATGGAGAGGATTGTTTCAAGGAGACCCGTATTTTTGAAAAGTTTGGAGTCAAAATGTT
>ML784657.1:226203-249355 GCA_009831015.1 Picea engelmannii | reverse complement strand
GTATCCAACTTAGCTTCCATTGAATTCATCTTAGTATCCAACTTAGCTTCCATTGAATCCATCTTATTTTGTAGTTCATTTATGTCCCTACGCATTTCTTCACCTTCATCAAGAGTCCAAGTAGGATTTTCTGGAGGCTTATTGTTAATATTATGGTAGCTTCGGGAGGTATGAACCTCCATTATGACCTATGATGAGTCTAGAATCCTCCGGAAGGAAGCAAAGAATTGAAGGAAACCCTAGACAAGTTGTCGACTGAACAAATATAATTATATTGAATTTATTGATGCCTAGAAGGAGAAGTCGGCCCCAGTCAGACTAGCCAGTCCACTATAAATATAGGGCGCCAGTTTCATTATTACACATCTCAGCAGTTGCAGTGAGAGAAAAATATGCGCAGGCAGTTGCAGGCAGCAACAGTTTGGTGTGCAAGTTTCTGGGAGAGATGGGAAAGTGGTGCGCTAGCTTCTGGGTGCGATCATGTGTTCAGTTTAGTTTCTATTCTCTTGCTTGGTGCATTTAGCCTCTCTTGTCTATTGATTGCAGCCAGAATTCTCTTCTCGGTCAAGGTCAAGGTGCTCGGAGGGTGGCTTCGGCCTGTGGTTGGGTGACGAGGGCGTCGTCAATGGTTAAACAAGAACAATACTCTATATTCTAATAGGTTATGGGCTCACACCCACTTCAGTCAGCGTAAAATGCTGGAAGGAAACATAACCGCTAGGTATTTAGCTCATTAAGGAACTGTCGCTAGGGTTACTAGTAGGAGCAGCTTCCAAAGTACTGAAGCTAGGGTTACTAGTAGTAGCGGTTGCATAAACCCTAATTCTCAGATCTGGCACCTTGTGATGGAGCATCTTGCTCAAGGAGAACATATCCAGATGCGCCCTAACTTAACGCACCTATTGACTTTCTCAGAAGAGAGAAATGATGCAGTTGAAGTTTTGTATCAAGGCATGACTAGTTATCATTCAACCGAAGACATGTGCAAAAAAAATCAGTCTCTTACATTACTCAACACTTACCGGGACAATTGAAGACGATATGTGGATAATCAACAGTGGAGCTTCCAGGCACATGACGGAAGATCAAGCTAGACTCTCAGATCTAAATGAGAGAAAGACATCGTACAAAGTGGAGCTTGGAGACAAAAGAACCTACTCCGTCGAAGGATTTGGACAAGCCTCCATCAAATTCGAATTAGGCAATCATGTTCACTTAAGAAATGTTCTATATGTACCTGGTTTAGAAAAGAATCTTGTATCAATATCATGTTTAGAAGACAAAGGAAACATAATAGCCTTCATAGATGAAAAGGTGTTATCATGGCATAAATATTCCAGCATAGAAGATGCTAGGGTTATTGGAAGACGTGAAGGGAATCTATATAGACTACTAGAACGAAATGAAGAAGCCCTAGTACATGACGAAGTCAACCCTAATGAGCTTTGGCACAGAAGGTACACTCATATCAATTATCAAGCACTACCTTTCCTCGGGAAGATGGTCGAAGGGATACCAGAATTGAAGTCTACACACGAAGGAATTTGCAAGGGATGTGCCCTTGGGAAGAACATCAAGAAACCATTCCCAAGCAGCAACAATAGATATAAGGAAATCCTAGATCTAATACACTCAAATGTTTGGGGTCCAATGCCAGTCAAATCTTTAAGAGGATCTCTCTACTATGTAACATTCATAGATGTATATTCAAGGAAGATGTGGCTATACCTACTGAAGTCAAAAGATGAAGTATTTAGCAAGTTCCAAGAATTCAAGGCAGAAATAGAAAACCTTACAAACAAGAAGATCAAGACATTAAGAATGGATAAAGGAGGAGAATACACCTCGAAGGAGTTCGTTACATTCTGCAAATCAGCAGGGATTAGGAGGGAGCTAACTATTCCTCATAATCCTCAACAAAACAATGTAGCAGAAAGAAAGAACAGGTCCATCGAAGAAACAGTAAAATCCCTATTGAACAATCAAGATCTATCCATGTTTCTATGGGGAGAAGCAGCAATGACGACAATATACGTACAGAACAGAAGCCCTCATCACATATTAAAGGACATGACACCAGAAGAAGCATTCTCAGGTAAGAAGCCTAACGTAGAAAACTTAAGAATATTTGGATGTCAAGTTTATTCTCATATTCCCAAAGATAAAAGAAATAAACTAGAACCTTTAGGAAAGAAAGGAATATTTGTCGGATATATTGATTCATCCAAAGCCTACAGAATATATATTCCAGAACAACACAAGATAGAAGTAAGTAGAGACATAACATTCAATGAAAGAATGGCCTTCAGAAAATCTATTGAAGAAACTATAGAAGAAGTAGAAATTGAAGAACCAAATGAAGAAAACACAGAAGGTGAAAATAACGAAAAGGATCAACCTGATCATCCTATGGAGATATGTGAGAATGTTGATCCAGATAATATACCAAAGAACAAGAAATGACCATCTTGGCTTGAATCCACCTTACAATACGTAGAAAGAATCAAGGTTCCAGAAGGAACATCCAGGAAGACTAAAAGACCAAAAAGATTCTCAAGTTATGCAGCATACATGTAACATGACAAAGATTCTAGATGAAGAACCTACTACGTTTGAAGAAGCATTTAAAAAGGTACAATGGAAAGAATCCATGGTGGAAGAACATCAGTCCATTATGAAAAATTAAGTATGGGAAATTGTACCCAGACCTAAAGAGAAATTAGTTGTAACTTCAAAATGGGTATACAAGATCAAACATGCAGCAGATGGAAGCGTGGATAAATACAAGGCAAGATTCATGGCCAAAGGGTTCTCCCAGAAGGAGGGAGAAGACTATGATGAAACATTTGCTCCAGTGGCAAGGTATACCTCCATCAGAGCTATCATATCTCTTGTCGCTTCCATGGGATGGAATATACACCAGATGGATGTAAAGACGGCCTTTCTCAACAGAGCTATTGAAGAAGAAGTATATATTGAACAACCTCAAGGATTCGAGGTACATTCTAGAGACACTCATGTTTGCAGATTGAAGAAATCTCTATATGGACTCAAGCATGCTCCAAGGGCTTGGTAAGCCAGAATGGACAGTTATCTAACTAGACTTGGCTTCTCCAAGAGTCATGTAGATCCAAACCTTTACTACAAAGTCATGAACAATGCACCTATAATTGTACTATTATATGTTGATGATCTATTCATAATAGGTGAAGAATCTCTAATCATCCAGTGCAAGAAGGATTTAGCCTCTGAATTTGATATGAATGATCTAGGTTTCATGCACTATTACTTGGGACTAGAAGTATGGCAGAAGCGTGGTGAAGTATTCCTTGGACAAGGAAAATACGTAATAAAGATCCTTCAGAAGTTTGGAATGATGGAATGTAAGTCCATGGACACTCCTATGAATGCGGATATAAGAAAAGTGAAAGTCCCAGATTCTGATCCAATAGATCCATCTCTATATCAGCATCTAATTGGATCGTTGATGTATTTGGTAAATACTCGACCAAATATTTGCTTTGCTGTAAATACATTAAGTCAGTTCTAGGTGGAACCTAAACAAGAGCATTGGATAGCTGCAAAGCATGTCCTAAGATACATTCATGGGACAATAAACTATGGCTTAAGATATATCGCATCCAATGATATCCAACTTCATGGATTCACAGACTCTGATTGGGCAGGAAGTACAAAAGACAGAAAGAGTACTTTAGGTACGTGTTTCAGCTTGGGCTCCGCTATGATATCTTGGAGCAGTAGGAAACAGAAGTCTGTCAAACTCAGTACAGAAAAAGAAAAGTATATGGCAGCTTGTGAAGCATGCACAGAAGCAGTATGGCTAAGGAAGTTAATATCCGATTTATTTGATCAGACTCCAGAATCGACCACAATATATTGTGATAATCAGAGTTGTATTAGATTATCCGAGCATCCAGTGTTTCATGAAAGGTCGAAGCACATTGAGATCAAATACTACTTTATCCGAGATAAATTCCAGGAAGGAGAGGTAAAGCTCGAGTATATCCCTGTTGATGAGCAGACAACAGATATCCTGACAAAACCTCTTTCCAGAATCAAGTTTTCATATTTTCGAGAGAAGATGGGGATCATGGAAATAACTCCCTTAGTTGAAAGGGAAGATTCTCTAGGATAGAGAAGGTACGCAAAAATATTATTGAAAAACATTTATTTTGTGATTAAAATAACTCTCCGGTTAGGAGGGAGCATTTATCTTTGTAATAGTCCATATTGGACAGATGTTTTCCTGTTCGGAAAGTGGATTGAAATTTCTGACGGACAGTGACTTCCCATTGTAGTTAACATGGGAGGCAGACTGATTGCCAATGTATCATAGACAATGACTTCCAATTATGGGGAGTGGTCTAGGACAATCATTCTTCTTGACAGTCACTTGAGTAGTGGTCAATTAAAATGGTCTACCTCGTTGGGCAGTCATTCTTTTGAAGTTCACAGTTGTGAGCAGTTTCGAAGAATCGTCCGTTTTGGAGGTTGATGCAGGACAGACATTCCTCGAGGGTTATACATTCTCTCCAGGTTACACTTTAGTGTCGGAGGAATGGCCCAGGGTGGGGAATGGTCCGGAAAGTTACTCCTCGAGGGCAGACTCATTCTCTCCAGGTTACACTTTGTTTAGTGTTGAAGGAATGGCCCAGGGTGGGGAGTAGTCTAGGCTCAGCAATCAGGGACAGTTATTCCTAGAGGGAAGACTCATTCTCTCCAGGTTACACTTTGTTTAGTGTTGGAAGAATGGCCCAGGGTGGGGAATAGTCTAGGATAGTCATTCCTTAGGGAAGACTCATTCCCTCCAGGTTACACTTTGTTTAGTGTCGGAGGAATGACCCAGGGTAAGGAATGGTCCAAACATTTCTCGAGGGCAGACTCATTCTCTCTAGGTTACACTTTGTTTAGTGTCGGAAGAATGGCCCAGGGTGGGAAATGGTCCAGGCTCAGAAATCAGAAAACAATCCTTCTTCCTTGGTTGAGAAGAATGGGGCAGATGGCCCATTATTGATATTCTATATTGAGGGAAAACATTCTTTCAGACCTCACAGATGTGAGTGAAAGATTGACCCAGATGTTTATTGTTGATATTCTATACTGAGGGAAGACACTCTTTCAGATCTCACAGACGTGAGTGAAAGATTGGCCCAGATGATTTAGTTTTTATCACAACATTGTTTCTATGTAGATGAAGACTACTGTGGTGGCAGACATTCTTTCAGATCTCACAAACATGAGTGAAAGATTGGCTCAGATGATACATTTTTTATCATAACATTGTTTCTATGCAGGATGCTCTCAGATATTTGTTATGAAGAATGAATGACAGTAGATATGCTATTGTTTGTGATTGTGTTTCACAAGATTGAGTAGTTGTGTACTACCGGAATAGACACAGGTGTGTTCTATTAATTGATATTGTACCAGTTGTCATAGGAGATTATCCAGTTGGATAATAATGACAGGTGCTCGTGGTACTACCAGTTGAATGGTCTATTGTGCTCAAGACCATACCTCCCTAGCTAGGAGGGAGTGTTAATATTATGGTAGCTTCAGGATGTATGAACCTCCATTATGACTTATGACGAGTCTAGAATCCTCCGGAAGGAAGAAAAGAATTGAAGGAAACCCTAGAAAAGTTGTCGACTGAAAAAATATAATTATATTGAATTTATTGATGCCCAGAAGGAGAAGTCGGCCCCAGTTAGACTGGCCAGTCCACTATAAATACAGGGCATCAGTTTCATTATTACACATCTCAGCAGTTGCAGTGAGAGCAAAATCTGCGCAGGCAGTTGCAGGCAGCAACAGTTTGGTCCGCAAGTTTCTGGGAGAGTTGGGAAAGTGGTGCGCTAGCTTCTAGGTGGGATCATCTGTTCAGTTTAGTTTCTATTCTCTTGCTTGGTGCATTTAGCCTCTCTTGGCTATTGATTGCAGCCAGAATTCTTTTCTCGGTCAAGGTCAAGGTGCTCGGAGGGTGGCTTCGGCCTGTGGTTGGGTGATGAGGGTATCGTCAATGGTTAAACGATCACAATCCTCTATATTCTAACACTTATTTGGTGTAGAAGTTCCCTTTTTAGGTGGCATGTTGGCCAAGTATCACTTTTGAACCTTGATTTTGAGGTGGTTTTGCTAGACAATATTTCTTCTGTTGTATCTCCCAAGTTTTGGCCCTTCTGGGTATGAAACTTTATTTTATGTATTTCTATGATATTTCTTCTCTGCAATGCCATAGGTCTGATCAAAATTGGATGTGCCAAGTGGAATTTACGGTAACTTCCCCACAACTTGCCGATTTTTGGCCTTTCCAGGAGATCTCACTTGTATAGTGTGCCTCGCACAAAATAATTGATATAAAATTCTAAAAATCACACCCAAAATACTAGAGATTGTCCATGATCCAATGCAACCAATCCCATGTAATTTGGATACTCTAGGAAGAAGTTATGATTGTTTTACATGGAAAACCTTCTTGAGACTAGTCAATAGGACTAGTTAGATACCCTATATTACACAGGGTGTATCTACAAATTTAAGATGACCCAGAAGCTGAAATTTTTACCATAGATACCTTACTAATTTCTGTAAATATCCTCCAGATATTAGGTTCTGAAACATTACATAAAAGTGGTTATAGCAAAAATTCCGCAATGACTCAGTTCAGGATGATTCCAGAACCCTATCTTGTACATAATGTATCTCCTAAATTATAAGACCTCGGGAGCTGAATTTTGAACCCAACATACCTTGATTTGTCTACTAAATATCCTCCAATCCGTTCCTTTTGAAACATTGTAGAAAAAAAATTATAGTGAAAATACCAAGGTATCTCAGATATAACAGCGAAACCCCAAGACCTTGAGCTCTGATACCATATGTTAGGAACCAAATATCAATATAGCATAGAAAATCCTCAGAAAAGTACTCAATGGCTTGAAAAAGAGAGAATTTCAGATAATAAGCCTCTTCAAGGGGGCAACCTCCTTTTACCCCACTTAAATGTTCAAGTACAAGATGATTCAAAATGAAAATGTATCCTTGGTATATATAGGAGACTAGGAGTTATAATTACAACTAATGGCCCAAAACCGACATAAATAAAATAAAATTACTAATATAATATGCCCCAATTAAGGGGTAATGAGCCAATATTAGGGCTTAACAATGGGTCCAGGAGATTTTTCAGAAATCCAATGCTAAGTACAAGCAACGCCATGATCAACACAAGCTACCACACTAGTTTCAGGCTAGCGACAAAGTCTGGTTACATCTGCAGAAGGAGCGTCTCACTTTTCCCCATTGGAAGCTTCGCCCACTTCATTATGGGCCTTACACTATCCCCAAGGTTTTGGGTAGAAATGATTTTGAGCTCAACACTCCACCCTTCCTTGGTATGTATACAATATTCAATGTGGACCTTGTTCGACCATATTTTCCACCATTATTGGACACTTCTAAGATCACAAAACAACTAACACCAACATAGCTCAACCCTAACTGCATGGAACAAGCATCCACTGATCAGATAGTGGACACATAGGTCAAGGGAACTCGCCAATAGCAGATCCAGCTTTATCAGGTTGTCAAGGCAGGGAAACTCCTACACCAAGGAAAGAGGCTCACCCGAGGCCAAATCCAGTAGAATTTTCCTCACCTAATGGGAGAACTCAATGCAATGGATACCATTTCTTCCTAAGGGGGGAGGATTGAACTAGGTGGATACTGGTGGCCACCCACCTATTCCAACTGGATCCTCGTGTCTGTTTTTGTTTAGTACGTTCTTTTGTACTGCTTTTTGATTGTGGGTTCTACACTTTTGGGGTTGTCTGAAGCCCCACACATCCTCCAGGTGGATACGGGTGGCCTCTCTCCTAATCCAACTACCTTATTTTGTATTTTTTCATCTCAACACATCTTGTTGTACTTTTGGGGTCATTTTTTGGGTCCTAAACGTTGTTTTTTTTGTCTTGCCACTGTCAAAATATAGACAAAGTCATATTTTGATGATGAAATGTGTAGCTCTCTGAAATACCTTTCCAACGGGCTATCACACGCCTAAAACGGAGGTCGTATGCAAAAGTTACGACCCTAGGAAGTTGAGGTACCAAATTACACCAACTTACCCATAGGGCCCACATGACTTTTGGAATTTCACCTTATAGGGTTAAGTTTTTGGATGTATATGGTTTTGACATTCATGAGTAATATCCAAAAGGCCTATGGAGCCTCATTATAATCCATTATTCTCAGACAGATGCACATAGTAGCCACATCTCTTCTCAAAGATAGCTACCACCATTCGAGCAAGTTTTAAATTATGCAGTTTTACAATTTCAACCTATTTCATTATTTAATAGAAGACCTTGTTCGGATATTTGTGTTATTCTCCATATATCTATGTTTATTGTATTCAATATGTTAATCAGTTTGTTCTTCTCCTAAATTTGGATCAATCAAACCAGTGCCATAGCATACATCATGAAGAAAAAGATATGTCAACAACGAATAGAGAATCATGAACAAAACTTCAACCATGTACATCATGTGCCATATTGTGTGCCAACCATGCACAACACCCATGTACATCAACCATGTACATCAATACCATACAATATAGCATAAGATATCATCAATGTTGTGTATCAACCATATTGCAAGAACATGTGCCAATTGTGTACCAACCATATGCCTCTACCAACATGCCAACCATGTGCCTCAAACAAGTGTCATATCACTCATGATATGCCTCTACCATGAACCAAGTGCCAGAACCATGTATCTCAACCATCAATATATCAACCAAGAATCATAAAAAGTTTCTCAGCTATATCATCCAATACATCATGTACCAAAGCAAGTGCATCAACCATGCACCAAAACTCAACAAGATGAAATACAATCAAGATGTCTTCCCATACATGTATGCCATATCAACCATAAACTATGTGCCAATCATACTTCTATCAAGTTCCTCTAACAATGTACCAAATATGTACCAATCACGCATCAACTATAGATCAAGCTATGAATAATCAATGATGTACAACATAACCACCTCATCAACTCATCAACTACATGTCCCAATATGTAGCTCAACCACATGGCAAATTCATGCACCAAGACATCCAAAAAATATGCATCTAACAATACATCATAATATATATCAATGAAGCTCACATATGTACCAGCCATGTACCATGGCAGATCTACCTCAAAAATCATTCACTACAACAATTACTAAGCAACCAATAGTACCTCTAAACATGTACTAAGAGTGTCCCTCAATAGATGAATGATATGTTTCTAACTAACATCACATCAAAATGAATTGTCCCATAAACAACATGCCATATCATCACTGGCATAACCAACACTATTCCTCAACAATAAATGTCTCAATTCACACTCTAGGGCTAGTACCATGCATCCAAGATAGAATTTCGACACTCAACCATATGTCATCACCATACATACATCAAATATGCATACCAACATATAATCCTGAAAACCTGTTATAAACCATGTCAGACCTACAAAATAGAGTTATACCATCAAACCATGTTGCAACTCATCTGCATAGCCTTATTTTCCAAGGATTTTACTACAGGTACACGACCTGTTCTACAAACAACTCACATATGTATGCGACCTTTCTATAGGTCACCTTGCATATGCATGGAAATTCTCCCACAGGAGCCTACATATGCTTCAGAAAAAATAAGACTTGAGCTTGCTTCATGGCTTCCATTCTATTCTGGTTGTTCAGTCTTCTTCACCCACTTCTGAAAGTCTCCCAACTTCTCAAAACTTGATCTCTGATCTTCCATCTTTTCAAAATTGTATTCCTTGCTAGCTTCATGTGTTATTATTGTCATGCTATATGAATCACTCCTCATGGAATGTCTTCTTGTGTTCCAACAATATTGGGATTTGTGGCCAAACCCACTACAACTATAGCATCTCATGGTGTGACAATGAGCAACAATATGTCTCGGTTGATTACATCTCCAACGCCTCAAGGTGTTATGAAACCTTCCATTATCTTTCTTTGCATAATGTCTACAATCCAAAGCTTTGTGACCATATTCATTACATGAGTAGTAGTGACCATGAAAAACATTTTCATACCTTTGCTTTGGTGTCCATCTTGAAGGTGTCTCTCTTTTGAATTTGCTTTGAGGTGTAAAGACGGCTTCTTGATGTCTTCCTTTCTTTTTTCTTTTGAAAGTTTCCATGCTTTGTGTAGATGGTTGACTTGCAACATTACTTCCACCTTTTGAGAATGAAGGACTTACCTCATGGTTTTTAGAAGTGTTAGCTTCAAGATGTATATCTTCTTTGTTGTATCCAAGACTTGATTTATCATTTGGAGATGTTTGGCTATCTAGGATCTCATCCAAGATTGTTGAGTTGTTCATGAACTTGATGTGAGTGTTTGACTTCTCTACTTTCTTTCTAATATCAACAAATTCAACTTCCAACTTATGGCATGACTCTTCCTTTTCATTTACTTGATTCTTCAATAGTTCCTCTATTCTTTTGGGTTCTTCAATTTTGGTCTTAAGATTGTGTCACACACCCACTACAACAATTTAGATTTTTTTTCTTTTTCTTCAAGGAACATAATCCTCGAGACTTCTATGGGGTCTAGCGCAGACCCTCTCTTCCCTTATCCTCCTCCAAACGACCACAAGTTGGCCTTAGCGCAAGTGCCTTTCGCAACTTGTGAGTCGGGAATCAAGACTCTCAACTCCCCTTTCTCCAAACACCGATACCTGAGATACTATACGAGTATGGCTCCCTCCTCACTAGCGCCTGCTACATGTAACCGTAGGCTAAGCCAAACACTAGCACCACTTCGCAACCTTGCCAATTAAGGTGTTGAGCTCTTGTGCTCCTCCTTCACGAATCCATGAGACGCGAGCGGTCAATGTTGCATGGACTCTGCCAAAGTGACGTGCACACACCACTTATCAACCTCGCTATACTCTGCTCATGAGCTGTGTTGCTGCAACCCGTCACATGAGACCTTGGCTCTCAGCGTTTCACAACCTAAGCTATCAAGGTGCAACTTCTTCATCCTGCGAAACCCCAAGCCACGATAAGTCAACAGTGGGTTGAATCTTTCCCAGTGTGACACGTGTCCACCACCAGTCACCTGCTTCCTAGGCTAAATACTAGTGCTACTCGCATCTCACGACTTCGCTAGTTGGAGTGTTGAGCCCTCATGCTCCTCCTTTGCGAGTTCTCGAGATACGATAAGTCGACAATGGGTTTACTCCTTCCTAGGCGACATGTGTCCATCACCTATTACTCGTTCCCACCTTTCTCTGGGCACTTGTTGTTACGCCACCTATCAACCACGTGGTCCCCACTTACAGACGGGTCACGTGTTTGCACGAGCCCTCGACGCTCGGCACTTCGCGACTTCTACAATTGAAAAGAAACTCCCTCAAGTTCTAAACCCCTGATAGGTGATAACCACAAAAGTTCTGATCCAACGGTTCTATCGTGCCTTGGATAAAATGGTCACAATCACGTCGCAATCTCACGAATCATGAGTTCATTCAGCCCTACCCTTGACCACTCCAAGTCGCGAGTTAGCGAAATTCTACTCTCTTGCCTATACAAAGGCTAAGATTGATGGTCAATAGGGCTCCGTTAGATCCTTGGATCTATGGTCCAAGATCCCATCGCTACATGCGAAGGATGAAAGGGTTGAGATGTTAATGTCTGCGCTCCTTCTCTATATCCATCGGTCTTGATAGGTCTGGGGTATTCTCGAAAGGATTCCAACCGTTCGTCTACCAAATGATAAGGTATTCTCTCTTTCTATAATTGGGCTCGCTATCCCTTCTGAGCTTGAATCGTGAAATTCAACTTCTTGGGGCTTCAAAATCCCACGACTCCGAGACCTTATAGAGCTATCCTTCCTTACATAAAGTTTCTAGACCTAGATCACATGAACCTTCAGACGGTTCTTGGGCAATCATCCTGAATCTTAGTCGAGTCTCTGGGTAAAGGTTTGGCATGGTTCCAAGGTTTATGGGGTAATCCCCAGGGAAGAGTACTCTTGAGGAGCCTTCCTGGAACATTACGAGAGTTAAGAAAACAAGATGATTCTCAGTGGAGTGAATTCATGCCCCAACCTTAATCCTTTGTACATAAATTGACTATGGCATGTAAGCATACACAGGCATCCATTATTTCCAGTCTAACACACCATGCAATCATTCTACATAGAAATTATTATGGGCATATAAACATAAGCATGTATTCATGATATTCAGTTCGAAATACAAGGTATAAAACACTTATTAGATCTACCAGATATGATGCAATTGCTAAGAGGGGTGCTCGTTTCCAACCAACCGTAGGCTTAGTGACTCCAAATGGATTTACCACTAGCCACCCCCGAGCTAGACCACGATGCTTTGAGGTTCTGTTTCCTACTTCCAGCTCAACAGAAATCAAGGACGAAGGTTACTCTCCTTCTCCTGATACAGGAAAATAATCCAGGACGAAGGTTACTCTCCTTCTCTTGGTATTCAGAACTCCCTGCATTTCCATGGTTTCTCCAGTCTCTTTCACGATCCCTGTCGCGCACACTGCTCTCTTTTTCCTACCACATCTCCTCTCTTGCCAATTTTTGTCTGCAAGGTTGCGTGTGGCGCGAATTCCACCGTCCGTGGTTATGTTTGAGGGATGTTACAGATGGGCGGTTCACCCCCATCTCCTCATTAACTCTTGAGGAGCCTCCCCACCTACCAATCTGATGGGAAATCCATTCCCGGATCAGAGAGCTACTTGGGTTTGTGAGCAAGTATAAACCAGTACGGTACTGGCTCGGTGGAAGTTAACGCAACCATTCCAGGTCCCTTCCACCACCTCTCATTGGCCATTGTGGTCTCTTTTAGCACATCCCCCTCTCAACAGTCATGCAACACATATTCATTATATAATTTACATTCATCGACCGTTTATGCAAAGGTCCATCAAATCAAACATTCACATCTTTGAGTTTGCCATAGTTCTTGGCCAACATAGTTATTTTTACAGACTGGGGGAAATAGGGTGTTACAATTCCCTCCCCTTTAAAGGAACGTCGTCCTCGATGTTCTATATATCAATATGATGTGTATGTTCAGAAGTAAACAAAATCGAATATGCTTGTTTCATGGCATCTTCCATTTCCCACGTAGCCTCATTTGGGCCAAAATGTTTCCACTGCACCTTGACCTGTGCAATGGTTCGGTTTCTGAGTGGGATTTCCTTTCTGTCCAATATGCATTGAGTTTCTGGTAGGAATTCTCCCTCCGGTTCCACCTGGATCACAGACAAATCAATTATATGATTAGAATCATGTACATATATCTTCAATAATTAAACATGGAAAACATTATGTGCTTTTACTGTGGGAGGAAGTGCTAGCCTATAGGCTACAGGTTCCACTCTATCTAGAACTTCAAAGGGTCCACAATATTAGGGTTCCAACTTGGCACAAGCTCCCATCCTCAGGGAACTCTTCCTAGGACTAACTCTGAGATATATGTGGTCTCCCTACTTGAATTCTCTCATATTTCTCTTTCGGTCGGCGTAACTTTTCTGTCTGTTCTGAGCGACCTTTAGATTTTGTTTTATCTGAGTCACTTGTTGTTCCATTTCTTTCAACATGTTGGGTCCAATAGTAACTCTGTTCACGGGATTACTCCAACTGATTGGAGTATTGCACAGTCTACCATAGAGGACTTCGAAAGGGCTCATCTTCAGGGATTCTTGGTAGCCATTGTTGTAGGCGAATTCCACCAGCGGCAAGAAATATTCCCACTTCTTGGGTTGATGCATTATACGCATTGTTAGCATGTCTTCCAATATTTGGTTCACTCTTTCTGTCTATCCATCGGTTTGAGGATGATAAGTGGTGTTAAACAGTAATTTGGTCTCTAGACCAGCCATCAAGGATTTCCAAAAGTTGGAAGTAAATTTCATGTCTCTGTTAGACACGATCTCTTTAGGCATACCATGTAGTCTGAATATCTCCCTCATGAATATGCTGACAATATCTATTGCCTTGCAAGTCAATTTGATGGGGATAAAATGGGCAGACTTGCTCAATTTATCCACCACTACCATGATGGTGTCATTCTGTTTGGTCGATGTTGGTAATCCGGTGATGAATTCCATGGAAATGGTTTCCCACTTCCATTCTGGGATTGGTAGAGGTTGTAATAATCCTGCTGGGTGTTGGTGTTCTGCTTTAACATGTTGGCATTCTATGCATTTGGCTAAGTACTCAGCTATGTCTTTCTTCAATCTAGGCCAATAGAATTGTTTCCTGGTAGCCATGATCATCTTCTGGTATCTGGGATGACCAGTATATGGTCTTTTATGTAGTTCATCCATTATGAACCTCTTCAAGTCATCACATTCTGGAATATACAAATTTTTTTGTAAGTTAGCAGACCCCCATGTATCATCTGGTAGTCTTCATACTTTATTCCTGTGGGTTCTTGCTCCAGGTACGAGGTCACAGTATGGAAGAATGTGTCTATTTCTTGTGCATTCCTGACTCTTTCCTTGACATTCGTCTCGCAGGTGCTCACCGCTACCAGATGAATTGTTTTCATACTTCTGCTAAGGGCATCGACCACCTTATTTTCCTTTACCTTGATATGTTTGATTTCAAAATCAAACTCACTAAGAAGGGCCATCCACCTAGCTTGTCTAGCATTGAGTTTTGCTTGGTCAAATAGATATTGCAATCCATAGTGGTCTGTCATAAGTACAAATTTTCTTCCCAGGAGGTAATGCCTCCACATTTTTAAGGCGTGCACTATGGTGGCCAGTTCTAGATCATGGGTCAGATAGTTGACTTCATGCTCATTCAATTTTTGAGATTCATAGCAGACTACACTTCCTCCTTGCATAAGGACTCCTCCAAGCGCTTCCTTCCAGACATCTGTGCACACGAGGAAGTCAGATTTGGGATCGGCAATCTTCAACACGAGTGCGTGGGTCAGTAAATGTTTTAGGGATTGAAATCTTTCTTCACATTCTTGTGTCCACGTAAATTTAGCTCCCTTCTTATGGAGGGCAGTGATTGGACAACCAATCTTGGAGAATCCTTTTATAAATCTCCTATAGTATCTTGCTAAGCCCATAAAGGATCTGATATCTGAAATGTCCTTTGGGGTAGGCCACTCCATGATAGACCTAGTCTTGTCAAGGTCTACTACTATTCCTTCTTCATATATGACATGGCCCAAGTAATGTATTTGCTTCTGGAAAAAGTCGCACTTGCTAAATTTGGCATAGAGCTGATGTTCTCTTAACACTTGAAGCACAAGTCTAAGATGTTCCTCATGTTCCTCTCTATTCTTGGAGTAAATTAATATATCGTCAATAAAAACTAGTACAAATTTGTCTAGGAATTTGCTGAGCACATTGTTCATCAAGCACATAAAAGTGGCAGGGGCATTGGTTAATCTGAATGCTACTACCACAAACTCATAGTGACCATATCTTGTCCTGAAGGCAGTTTTATGGATGTTTTCACCCTTGATTCGGACTTGATGGTATCCAGATCTCAAGTCAATCTTTGAGAAGATGGAAGCACCTCCCAATTGATCGAACAGGTCATTGATCCCGGGTAAGGGGTACTTGTTCTTTATGGTTACCTTGTTTAGTTGTCTATAATCTATGCATAGTCGAAGGGTACCATCTTTCTTCTTTACAAACAGAACTGGTGTTCCCCATGGAGACACGCTAGGCCGGATATAGCCTTTGTCCATCATTTCTTTTAGTTGTAATTTAAGCTCAACTAGCTCGGGTGTGCTAATCCTGTAGGGTGTCCTAGACACTGGCACCACTCCCGGTGCAATTTCTATCGAGAATTCAATGTCCTTTCTCAAAGGTAGACCCAGTACCTCTTCCGGAAATACATCTCTATATTATCTTAGTGTGGGGTGGTCTTTGAGGCTAGGTTTGTCATTTTCAACTAATTCCAACACCTGTATCGCATAAAGTAGACATCCCTTTCTGCAATACTTTCTCATTTGAAGGGCTGATATTTGTCTCACCAAGACAAGTTTTTGGATCCCTCGAAGGGTTATCCTTCTTCCTTCTTCACCTACACATTCTAAAGTTTTATGGTAACAATCCAGTCTGGCTTTATATGTGGCTAGCCGGTCCATTCCAATCAACAGGTCATATGATCCTAGGGGTAGTATGTTAAGGGTTGCTTGGGTGGGGAATTCACCCATAGTGAATTGGCAAGCTAGTATGACCTCCGCTACCTTTCTTTTGTTTCCATTGGGTAACTGTAACAACCATGGCTTGGCATGTTTATGTGGCTGTAATTTACACTTATCAACAGCCTTAGGAGCTATATAACTCAAATTTGAACCAGGGTCAATTAGAATAGACACTAGATGGTTGGTGATCATACCTTCCATCTCCACCACTGAAGCTTGGTGGTCATCTTGTTTATTATCCAAGGCTGCATAAATTTGTGGCACACTCATGGCCACGTCATTGACGGTGGTAGCTTCTTGAACGTTGTAAATTCTTTGACTGGTCTGTTGTCAGTGCGGGTAGTCCCTCAGTAGATGTTCTTATCCACAACCCCAACATTTCAAGGGTTCTCTCTTTGGGTTATCAATCTTTCTTGGAGTAGATACAGAAGGTTTATTTCTGCTCTGGGAGGGGAAATTTTGTTGGTGTACACTTCGGGTTGGGAAGCTCATCCTTGAGTCATTTTTATAGTTTTTAAATCTTGGGGATTTAAACCCCTTTTTCTGGAATCCCAAAATATTCTTCTTCTTCCAGTTTTCACGAGGTTCTTTCTGATGCCCCAGTTGTTCATAACAATATCTTGCCTTTCGGATAGTGTCTTCTAGGGTCTTTGGCTCATCAAACTCAATCATTTTCTGATAGTCCTTAGGTAGTCCACTGATGAATTGTTGCACCTTTTCCTTCTCTACTTTTATATAGGGTACGTACCTCAGCAATTTGAGGAATCTGCTGACATATTCCTCTATGGTGCGTTGCCCCAGTTTGAGTTCATAGAATTCTTTAGTCTTTTCGTCGAAATACTTTTCCGACAAATACTTCTTTCTGAAGTATTTCTCAAACCGTTCCTAACATAGGTCCTCTTCGTGAATCCCTTTTACATTCTTAAGGTCTTCCCACCAAATGGAAGCCTTTCCATTCAAGTTGAAAGTGGCTACTTGGGCCTTCAAGTTTTTTGAGAAATCATGGACTCTAAAATACTTCTTTAGTCCAAGCAGCTAGGCCTCCTCTTCCTCCCCTTTCTTTATTTCACCGTCAAAAGAGGGTGGTTTGGACTTCTTGAATTCTTCAAGATTGTGACTTTTGGAATGCTTTCGCTTCTTCCATTTTCTTTGGGAATAAGAACTAGTTCTGCTACTAGAAGATCCCTCTAAGTCGCCAGTTTCCTTTCCAGAGGAATCATCTGACGCTTGTCCCTTATCTCTGGGGTGGAAATTTCTTGAGGTGCTCTTCCCAGCGTGGCCACTTAAAAGACCATGTTTCTGTATCTCAAGTGGACTTCGACTTTTCTTTGTCTGTCGTCGGTCCGCGTGACTAGTGTCAGGTTCATGCTGCAATTGTCTTTGTATGTCGGATAAACTTTGCAACAAGACTACATTAATTTCTGTTTGCTTCTCTTGCTCTTTTATCAACCTCTCGTTGTCGACCTTGCAGCTCTGTAGTTCTACCATGAGGATTCTCACAGTCTCATCTAGATTGGGAGGGGTCTCTACCACTCTCCTTTCATCAGACTCTTCGTCTCTGTTGTGGGAGCCATCCCCCACTTCATGGTGTGTCACCATTCTATGCGTCTGTAGTTTCCTGTGGTTGAGCGTTCGCTTGTTGTGCAATAAAAACACTTATTGTTAGTCAACATTATATTCATTCACAATCAATGCATAATTCATATTTTTCAAATGCATACACACAATAGGAATTTTCATTCATAACTTCGACTTTTGCTAAAGGAGTTAAGATAAAATGTTACTCCTTTTAAGATTACTTCAAATGGAGTTTCTGCGCAACCCGTTCATGAGTCCAAGCAGGCCAAGTGTTGTAACCATGCTTTGATACCAATTTTTCACACACCCACTACAATAACTTAGATTTTTCATCTTTTTCATCGAGGAATAGAATCCTCAAGACTTCTATGGGGTCTAGCGCAGACCCTCTCTTCCCTTATCCTCCTCCAAACAACCACAAGATGGCCTTAGCACAAGCGTCTTTCACAACTCACAAGTCGGGAATCAAGACTCTTGACTCCCCTTTCTCCAAACACCGATACTCGAGATACTATATAGGTATGGCTCCCTCCTCACTAGCGTTTGCTACATGTAACCGTAGGCTAGGCCAAACAATAGCACCACTTCACAACCTCGCCAATTGAGGTGTTGATCTCTCGTGCTCCTCCTTCGCGAATCCCCGAGACGCGAGAGTTCAATGTTGCGTGGACTCTGCCAAAGTGACGCACACACACCACTTGTCAACCCCTCTATACTCTGCTCATGAGCTGTGTCACCACTTCCCATCGCACGAGACCTCGGCTCTCTGCGTTTCATAGCCTTAGCAATCAAGGTGCAACTTCTTCATCCTGCGAAACCCCAAGCCACGATAAGTCAATAGTGGGTTGACTCTTTCCTAGTGTGACACATGTCCACCACCAGTCACCCGCTTCCTAGGATAAATACTAGCGCTACTCACATCTCGCAACTTCGCAAGTTGGAGTGTTGAGCCCTCATGCTCCTCCTTCACGAGTTCCCGAGATACGATAAGTCAACAATGGGTTTAATCCTTCTCAGGCGACATGTGTCCATCACTTGTCACCCATTCCCACCTTTCTTTGGGCACTTGTTGTTATGCCACCTGTCAACCACATGGTCCCCACTTACGGATGGGTCACGTGTTTGCACGAGCCCTCGGCGCTCGACACTTCACGACTTCTACAATCGAAAAGAAACTCCCTCAAGTTCCAAACCCCCGATAGGCGATAACAACGAAAGTTGTGATCCAACGGTTCTCCCGTGCCTTGGATCCAACGATCACGATCACGTTGTGATCTCGCGAATCATGAGTTCATGCAGCCCTACCCTTGACCACTCCAAGTCGCAAGTCAACAAAATGCTTCTCTCCTGCCTATGCAAAGGCTAAGATCGACGGTCAATAGGGCTCCATCAGATCCTTGGATCTACGGTACGGGATCCCATCGCTACATGCGAAGGCTGAAAGGGTTGAGGTGTTAACACCTGCACTCCTTCTCTAGATCCATCGGTCTCGATAGGTTTGGGGTATTCCCGAAAGGATTCTGACTATTCGTCTACCAAATCATAGGGTATTCTCTCTTTCTATAATTGGGATCGCTATCTCTTCTGATCTTGAATCACAAAATTCAACTTCTCGGGGCTTCAAACTCCCACGACTTGGAGACCTTAGAGAGATTTCCTTTCTTGCATAAGGTTTCCAGACCCAGATCGCATGAACCTTTAGACGGTTCTTGGGCAATCATCCTGAATCTTAGTCGAGTCTCTGGGTAAAGGTTTGGCACGGTTCCAAGGTTTATGGGGTAATCCCCAGGGAAGAGTACTCTTGAGGAGCCTTCCCATAACATTACGATAGTCAAGCAAACAAGATGATTCTCAGTGGAGTGAATTCATGCCCCAACCTTAATCCTTTGTACAGAAACCGACTTTGGCATTTAAGCATACACAGGCATCCATTATTTCCAGCCTAACACACCAGACAATCATTCTACACAGAAATTCTTATGGACATATAAACATAAGCATGTATTCATGACATTCAGTTTGAAATATAAGGTATAAAACACTTATCAGATCTACCAGGCGTGATGCAACTGCTGAGAGGGGTGCTCATTTCCACCCAACCGTAGGCTCAGTGACTCCAAACGGATTTACCACTAGCCACCCCTGAGCTAGACCATGATGCTTTGAGGTTCAGTCTCCTACTTCCAGCTCAACAGAAATCAAGGATGAAGGTTACTCTCCTTCTCTTGATACATGAAACAAATCCAGAATGAAGGTTACTCTCCTTCTCCTGGTATTCATAACTCCTTGCATTTCCAGGGTTTCTCCAGTCTCTTTTGTGATCCCCATCACGCACACTGCTCTCTTTTTCCTACCACATCTCCTCTCTTGCCAATTTATGTCTGCAAGGTTGCATGTGGTGTGAATTCCACCATCCGTGGTCAGGTCTGAGGGTTGTTACGGATGGTCGGTTCACCCCCATCCCCTAATTAACTCTTGAGGAGCCTCCCCACCTACCAATCTGATAGGAAATCCATTCTCAGATAAGAGAGTTGCTTCGGTTTGTGAGCAAGTATAAACCAGTATAGCATTGGCTCAGTGGAAGTTAACGCAACCATTCCAGGTCCCTTCCACCACCTCTCATTAGCCACCGTGGTCTCTTTTAGCACATCCCCCTCTCATCATTCATGCAACACATATTCATTATATAATTTACATTCATCGAACTTTTATGCAAAGGTCCGTCAAATCAAACATTCACATCTTTGAGTTTTCCATAGTTCTTGGCCAACATAGTTATTTTTACAGACTGGGGGAAACAGGGTGTTACAGATTGACATTAACTTCAAGAATTTTGATAAGTTCATCATCTACCTTCTTCTTTTCTTCTATTTCATTCTTTAGTATTTTGATCTCTTCTTATTTTACTTCTAATTGAGTCTGTTTACTTTCTTCTTGTTCTTTGAACATTTTCTTTAGTGCCATGGTATATCTTAGGTACTTTTATATGACAGTTCCTTGGTGTATTTTTCAAGATACTCAAAAGCAATTGAGTAATGTCCTATTTCACTGCTAACATTATCTAACTCAGATAAAACTTTATCTTTAAGATTCAACAAATATTCCTCTTCATCTCATAACATCTCACAAAATCATTCGAGCTAGTTTTTATTGGTCAATGCTATTCAGAGATGTACATGCTTTTGTAAGAAAATGTTTACCATGCCAAAAATTATTTGGAAAATAGAAGAGGGTTGGTATGCCTTTGAATACAATCATTGTGGAAAGTCCTTTCACACAATGGGGTTTGGATGTTATGGGCCCCATAAATCCAAAATCCAGCAAAGGCCATTCTTACATAATAACGATCACTGATTATTTCACAAAATGGCCTAAAGTAATAACTTTAAAAGAAGCTAATACTAAGCATATCATTCAACTTTTACAAGAGAATATTGTATCAAGATTTTGATGTTCCAAAGAATTTTATCACAGATAATGGTTCTATATTCATCAGTTCAAATTTTACAACCTTCTGTGATAAATTTGGCATATTAATGGTACAATAATCAAATTACTATACTTAAGTAAATGGATTGGCTAAATCAACTAACAAATCTCTGGTGAAGATTCTCGAAAAAATAGTTACTACAAACCAAAGGGACTGACCTTAGAAACTTCTAAATGCATTATCGACCAATAGAGTAACACCAAATAATAGCATTGGACATTCTCCATTCTCATTGGTATATGGAAAGGATGCTTGATTACCAGTACATATAGAGCTAAATGCATTGGCCATTTCCATCGGGATTGAAGATGAAGAAGGGACTACACCAATTCAATATTCATTTTATCAATTCATGCAATTAGAGGAACAAAGAGAATATGCATTGATAAATATTAAGAAGAGGCAAGAAGCAGTGAAGAAATATTTTGTTCAAGGTGTCACAGTTAAATATTTCCATGAATATCAGTTTGTCTTATTGTGGAATAAGGAAAAAGAAAAACTTTCAATACACTTAAAGTTTGATTCCCTATAGATTGGACCTTACCAGATTGAAAAAAATTGTGGTTTCAACTCTTAATTAATAAAAGGAATGGAAGGCCAAGTTTTAAAACCGCTCATCAATGGGAAATGTTTGAAACATTTATTCTCCTAATCTTGACTATTTTTCTAAACCAATGTATTATAGTCCACTCTGTATCAGTTCTATGTATAGTCACCATGTCTAATCACCATGTGTAAATACCTCCTCGACTCCATGCCCAGTGAACTAAGGTTGTTAGAAAAACAGGACCGCGGAGCAATAAAATAAAACGAATGCAGAAACAAAAACACAGAAGACACACAATACAAGAGAGACACAGATTTACGTGGTTCACCCAGTGTGGGCTACGTCCACCAGAGAAATTTCCAGGTCCTTCCTTTATTATTATCCAGCAAATGAAGGGATACAACCTACAACAAAACCTGTTGTAACTTCCTCTTCTTTCTCTCGCAGTCTCCTCTCTCAGAATACAATATTCACCCTCGTCCATAGCCGCAATACATTTCCCTCATAAAAGAGGGTTTCCTTCTAGGGAAAAAAACCTTAACATAATCTCTACCGTTAGATCTGCGACCTTATAATGAACGGTCCAGATTTACAATGAAATTACAATATACTTTTATAAGGAAATTTTTGCTTCGGGGGCTTCGCCCCCGAACCCCCGCTTGCCCCCAGACCCCCCAATCGGGGGGATGGACCCCACAGAGGGGGTACCCCCCCTCTGCACTCCCCCGCGTGGAAGAGTGTACATACTTCTGGGGTGTAAATACTTCATGGGGTATAGACACTGCTAAAAGAAAGGACCTCTGCATCAAGAAGATAATCAGGCTCCACAACCAACAATCTCCCACTTGGAGACTGATCTCAACAACTTCACCGCTGCTATATATGCTGGACTTTGAACCTTCTTGGACCTGGCAAATTTCTCATCTTCATCTTCAATCTTGAAGACCAACTGAAACTGAGCAAGAACTCAGTTTCTCCCTGGTTACTCCCTTTGTTAACATGTCAGCAGGATTCTGGCTCGTGTGTATCTTTTCCATCTTCAATTGTCCATCTTCCAAAGCGGATCGTATGAAGTGGTACCTAAACTGTATATGCTTAGTATTCGAATGGAAGGCTGAGTTCTTTGCAAGGTGAATGGCACTCTGACTGTCACAGTACCACTTGTTGTTCTCCTGCTTCTTTCCCAATTCCTCCATAAACCTTTGTAACCAAATCATCTCTTTACTAGCCTCTGTAGCAGCAACATACTCTGCCTCTGTT
>ML784657.1:208596-219904 GCA_009831015.1 Picea engelmannii | reverse complement strand
TGAGTCTTCTTTTCCCCCCCATAGACACAGGAGTTCCTCCTTTGCACAAAAGAAACAAGAATCAAATATAAGTAGAGAAGAGAATAATGAAGGATGTACTACAGGAGATGATGAAGATGATCCACCCCTTGTTAATATTTAAAGAAGACATACAATATCTCAATAGAAAAGGAAGAGAAGATCAAGTAAGAAGGATTCATGGAATTCAGGAATCCCAAGGAATGCAACTGATATGGAAATAGATAGTGTTATTGTACCCTATTGGGTATCCCTTCGAATTGCTAAAAACCAGAGAATTGTAGACGATTTGGCTCAAGAAGAGCCAATAATTTTTTAAGAGTAGTCATTAGCATTGCACAATGTGCAATACAATAAAGAAGAGAAAAAAGTTGCACATAGAAAAAGTCCAAGTTAAAAATACGAAAGTAACTCAAAAGTGGAATTTTGAGGTTGATGTCTCAGGAGGCAAACCCTCAGGACTCCTGAAATTGCATATCACTATTGAAGATGCTCTTTCCCATTCCATTTCAGAACAGGAGTTGGAAAATATTAGGTTGAAAAGAATAATAAATGAACTTTAGGATGCATTAAGTCCCAAACCATTTATTCTCAGAGCAATTGGCCATTATGTATCTAGATAAAATGCCTCCAAGTACACTAGGGGCATCAACATGGGTAAGAAAAGCCACCAAATTGTTGTGTGGAGTTAGATTGTATGTCACAGAAAATATTAATAAGCGACTAAATGTTATTTCATAAGTATGGCAAGTTAGTTCAAGCCTATGAAATTTGTCATAAAGGATCACCAAAAATGAATATTTGAAAAGGGACTTGGAACAAGATGAAGAATTTTATAAAAATGATTTAAGTACCTTTATTGTATAGTTTTATCACCAAAAAATTGCTCAACAATCTATATAGGTGATCACCAAAGAAGTCATCAGTTTAATACACCAAATGGCATACTCTCAATATTAACAGGCCTTATTCAACAAAGAAAAAAAATATGGAAAGTGGCTCTTTATGAGTCCACGTGAGCTACCAAAACACATTCAACACCACTCATGCATGCCAACATGGGATAATGAAGAAAATTTGACACCATTGATGCACTTCAATGCAACTGTCACCGTCAAAATCCACGTTGATCTGACAGACGATGCATTAATGAGGTCGTTCGAATCTCTCATAACCTCAATTCAGGTGTACCTGAAGGGGCTGACTCTTTGTCTCTAAAATAGCTATAGGATAACTCAAATTGTAGGGGATTCACCCCTATGAGGGATCCCCTTTCACACTTGGAGATAGACAAGTAAATACTTGAAGAATTATATATAAGAAGGCCATGAGTATGCATTGAAGGAGAAGCAATCAATATATTATTATGTTGTTGGTTTCAGCTTAGATAATACTCTTTTTATCTTAAGTTCACTCACACATTCATAACTAATCTTATTCGGTGTACCAAACCTCTCTCATTTTGAGAGCTTGGGTACATTTCTTCACACCGTTTTTACTTTGTTTTTTGAAAGAGAGAAGAAAAGGTTCTAGTGTGCACAAAAAAGACCCTCCCAAGGAGGTGTAGGAGAGCCCATTTGTGATCATACTTCCCTCTTAGGTGTTATCAATTAAAGCCTTCTCCATTGGTAACCACTCTTGATCTTATTAGTTTTTCTATCCTTTTTGTTTTGTTTCATGCACTGACTTATTTATCTTTATTTATATTACATATATTTTTATGGTTCACTAACCCTCTAACTCTACTAATTGTGGTGTTGATCCACATGGATCTCAGTTTTCCACATAATTTTTGGGTTTTTTAGTTTCGTTCCAAAAGGTAGCTGATAGGTTTTATTTTAGTGCACTTTGTAAAGATCACAAGTCACACTTTGAGTACCTTATTGCACAATAAGTTATCCAAACTAGATATCAGGGAAACTAAACAGAGCCATACATATTTTTATGTTCACCACGTGGATGGCTAGTTGAAGCATTGGCACTCTTAGGTATATTTGATTTACCACTCATTTCAATTTTTGGGACTAAGAAACATCTCACTCACATCCTAGTATGATGTTCACCTCACATTCCTTTGAGTGACCTTGGTGAATCATGACAGGGTGTATAAGTTGTTCTTCCATCTCCCTTGCAACAAACAAACACTTAGGAAGTTTAAAATATTTGTAAGGACACATACATGTCCATATTATTGTGCAAATTAGAATAGTTTACTTTTCATAAGAAATAGTTAGGAAGTTTTAAAGGATTTGAAAGGACCCCAAATGCCCACATTTATTGCAATCTAGGCCTAGGTTTTCAAATTTTAGAAGGCTTGCACAAATTTAGTGGTTAAATTAAAGAGTAAAGGACCCCATGATGTCCACATGCTACAAACATAACAAATCTTTATGTTTGCATTCATATTTTGCACAAAAAGCACCTCTACACATTCGACAAACGTGTATAAGAGTTCATTTTAGTCTTAGTATGTTGTCCTCCCCACACTCACAAGAAATCTAGGAGTATCATAAAATACTTAAGTATTCTAAACAATACCCTTTCCACACCCTTAAGCAAACAAGGATGGTCCAGGACCCCAGTCTCAAATACTTTTTAAAACATAACCATAAGAACTCACTAAAATCCTCCACAGGAGGTCACAAAATAATATTTTAGTATAAGTTAGGATTTCAGGGGTAGGCATCCAAATAGCCCCCCATCATATCTTTTCATACAAAACTTAGTTGTTAATTGTTTAGGGAACTTCAAATCCTATGATTCAAGTGTTCCTACACCACAAGGTATGGAGATACCCATGAAGGAGAAAGTGCCAAAGTCCAGTTGTTTCGCATGTTCCTTCTTGAGCCACCCATCTCTTGTGAGGTTTCCTGGAATGTGATCACTTTTTGAGGCCAAGAGTCCCCCGTTGCACTTAAATGAGGTAACCTAGTGGTAAAAACCTAGTATTTTCTACACAGGTTGTAGTTGTGGGATTCAACTACACCTAAATCAATTTTTTTGTGGCTATTGGGAAATATCACCAGCTCTTTCGGGATATTCCCCCTTTACCCTTCATCATAACTGATTTTTCACACCTTCACTAGTTCCTCTTCTAGTGGTTTCATGCCCCATTGTTGAGTGTTATTGGAAGGCCCATTGTTATTTGAGAGGAAGGAAAATAGATATATAGGACTCACGCATTTTTTTTTTATTCCCCATGTGAATAATACACCAACCTACCCAACCGACATTTTTACTTTACATTTTTACATTATGTTTATTCATTACTAACCATATGAAATTATTATCCCTTTTGTTAAGGAAGGAAATATTCAACATTGGTTGAAAAGAACTTGTAGTTGTTTATCCATTCACCTTACCCATATCACACACCTTATTGCTAGTCTGGAATCATAGGGGACCCAATAAATCCTTGGCGATCTAGACACTTCGCCTCCACTTTTCTAGTTCAACCTCCCCACTCACCTCTATGTGAAACGATCTTTAGATTGGATTTTTTTTGTTCTACCTTTCTCGGCACAACCATCCCAAATAACTCATCTAGTGACCCTTCCTCTCCAAGAATTGGCTCTCGACATTCACACACAATAGCTAGGACACCACCAAACTTACTATACTTTGCTTCATTAAATCTTCTAGATTTGACAAAACTTACGAAAGATCCAATCTTACATGATGCAACTTAACCAAACATGCCCACCAAGATTCCATTAGACATTCCCAAGTTTGATGTTCAACCATGAGAAGACCCATCCAACCATATCATGATGTTTCACCTCTAGTGATCATCCAACATTATCACTAATTATTCCATTCAAATACGACTATTTCAAAGAACCTTAACTAGTAAATATGTGGAATGGTATGTAGACGAAAATTCGTAGTCCCATATGAACTTTGTGTCTTTAGCCAAAGAATTTATATCGTTGTTCCAGTTACAAGTATACCATGACACAAGATTTGAAATTCTCTCATATTTCCTCCAAACTATTTCTACTCATGTCATGGATCACACCCACGAGTGGTGTCAAAGGTGAATCTTGTGTAAGATTGAAACTACCAAAGAACAACAATTAGATTGGTTCCTCAAGTATCTAGTACCCTCCATCGCAAAATGTGTGGCCACTATCATGCCTCAAAACGAAGACAAGGCTATCACCAAGGCCCAACACTTTGATTTGATTTACTCGAAATCAATATACCTATATATGGTCCTACCTGATGCCCCTCCTCCCTTTCCATTTGGTCAATAAAGGCTCGGAGTATCTCATTCGGCAGATGGGATGATTGGATCCATTACCCACTTCAACCCTTATGGTCAACCCATACCATCATACCAACCAATATCCAAAACATTATAGAGGATAAATGTATTATGATTCTCCTATGAGTGCACCCTATGTACCCAATCCCACTTTTTTCGATCCTCCTCAAATACCTAGGGGAACAACCTTATGCAAACCCATGAATCCATTACACTAATCAGGCATGTAGATTCAAGGACAAACACGGGGGATGCCATACAACCCAATTAGTGGGGCAGGAACCTCAATGCCATATAACCCCTATGGACCTCCATAATAGATTAATCCATATTATCCTTTTCCTGATCCCCCTTGACCTAATTCCCTGCCACCACAAGGGAAACAAAAAGCAGGGGTCAAATTTGCCATCCTTCTTCCATGCAACATGTTCAATATTTTGAACAACTTAACACGTTAAATCTTTCCACTTAGAAAAATAATTCCAAAAGGAAAGGGAAGAATAAAGATGATGAAAACCAGGGATAGGGGGGGACCCTCAATAGAAAAACCCTCCAATAGGGGGAAATCCTAATTCTCATAATAAAAACCAGAATGAAAGCAACACTAACAGACAACAACAACAAGGAAAGAACAATGATCTCAAAACTAACTTTCCTTGTGAATTATGCGATGAGTATAGGAATTACACTCACCAATGCCCCCAGATCGTTGACTACATGCGAATAAAGGATTTTGTGAACACTCTGAGACCCCCTACCTTCCAAGGTTCCCCATAACTTCCACAAAACTTCCTTCAACACTAAACACTAGTAGTTCTATAAAACCCAATCCCTTACCAAGTAGTGATCACCAAAAAACAAGAAGTGGGTCCTCCTATACAATAGATTGGTCAGTACCCTATCCCAGGATAGGATCAACCTGGAAACCCTGTAGATCACAGTATCCTCCTCACAATAGAGGAAGTGATCCTCATCCAAAATCGCAGTTGTCAATATCGCATGCCTCCTGATTCTAGTCTGACCACATTGGAAGTACCCCAGTTACCAAAAGGTCAACCTTTGATGATCTCACATCCCAATAGTGGCCCCACCCCATGTGTACCCTAAGAACCTCTAATGAATAATGATCATAATTCACATGCCAGGGTAGCACATAGATAGAGCCTTATCTATTATTTGTCTCAATCCCCTGCATCTATGTTTGTACTAGAGGTATTGCAAACCTTTCCTTCATAAAAGAAGGCCTTGCTATCAACATTGGGGGCATTCGACCATTTATATTCCTACCTCATTACTTTGAATTTGGATAACTTAGATCCTTGTCTCAGCTCATTGGTATATCTCTATATCCATGTTACAATTTGAAACATCATAGTTCAAAACTATTTGGAAAAAACTTGGCTCCCCTAAGCTCGCCCATTCTACCATCACCCTTCAGGCATACAATGGTCATCAATCCCAATATGAATGCCTCTTTCAAAATGTCCCCATCGATCTAACAGGAAAAAAATTATTAACTGACATTGAGTTCATAGACACAAAAACTCCCCTTTGGAATATAACATCTTGCTCAGATGTAGTTATATGTATGCCATGAAGGCAATGGCTTCATCTATTTTTCATGCCATTCTCTTCCCCTACAATGAGAATATTGTCACAATTGACCAACACATTACGAGCCCTGTCCTTCTACAAATTTGGATAGTATCCTTCCCATCATAGGGGAAAATTTGGATATCTCTCCAGTCGTAGAATTAGGTCCAGGATTCTTTCAAGACCCATCTCTTCTAGGCACTTATCAGGTAGATCCATCGCTTCTATTACCCACAATTTTTTCCCAAGTGTGCATGATCAATTCTATCACAATAGAACCAACCGATCAGTCCCCTCCTAAGACACCCACACCTCATCCTATCCCTGATATATCCATACTAGATTCTCCTCAAGGGACTTTCCTTATGAATGGTCAGCCACCAATTTGGAAAACGCTTCCTCAAGCCTTAACCCAAATACTATTCTTTTGCCCATCACTAGGAATAATGACTTATCATGTTGGAACTACCCTTACCCTTCCTAACATGGTACTAACAATCCTTGTTTGGTATCTTGACCCATTTTCTATGGTATCCATACGGTCACTTCCCCCTAAACAAATGCATTACTCATGCATACCTTGGTTTAACCACCAGCGCCTCAACCTAGTCACGCAGCTTGGCCCAAGGATACCAACACTGGGGGGGAAATAAGAAATTTTAGGGAACCCCTCACATTGTTCCTAGAGTTCAACCCACATATACACTCTATGAGACACTAGGTCAGCCCAATAATTTATGTCCCACCCTTCCAAAATTATGGAACCTAATCCATATCCCCATGGAAATACCACTACTTCCCACTCTGATAGCTACGACCATCAACGCTATTCTGGATTCTACCACCACACACTATAAAACATTGTGTACTAACTTTGTATGTGCCATATGCTCACTATATGTCCATTAGACCCACCATTGTCCATATCTACCTTGATTTAGGGAGACACTATTAACAATCTGTTAAACATCCCTACCGAAACCCACTCCAACAATACAAAAACCAACAACACCCACTGACGCCAGTTCTCTCAGCATTTTCTATGTCTCCACTTTGTTAATTGCAATTCATATGTACCCATGCACACTATGTGGACAATGGGAACATATCACTTACATGTATCCCTTGTTCATCGAATATCAAATTCATTGAATGATTTATTTCCAAGATAGTATGGAAACCCTCCACTCTCTAGTGTCCCTTACCATTATGTCCACCCCCTAGGGTGTCTACCACACCTACTCCAAAGAAGGAGTTTCTACCTCTTTTCTTCCATGCCATCCCATTACAGCTACGGTCGGAGACCAATCCTCCAACCCCACCTAATTCACCAATAAATCATTGGAAAGAGATTCTCCCTCCTCTTTGAGATCATGATACACACACGTGTGTACATATCTGGTACCTTTCTTCCAGTGAATAACTACCCCCCTTAGTTGAACCAACCATCCCTATTGAAAATAGAACCACTACCTCACAAGCACCATCCTCTTGCACTCCCTCAACAACTACAACCTCTTCAACCCCCAATATTATGTCCAACTCATGTGAGACATATAACACCATTCATAACTCTAACAAGTATTTCTTATCATATGTATTTCATTCCCATGAAGACAATTTAGAGGTCGTGATGGACCCTGACTATCCCTGGGATGCAATGCACCATCAGACATTCTTCCTACCATAGGATTATTTTTAACCCACTACCAACACCAACATATGTGCAGTGGAAACCAAAGACTTCATTCCTTCATGGCACATTGATTGGTGCAAAAACCCAATTCCTTCCCCTGACACTTTTCAAGAAGGGAACATGGCCAAGATTTCCCAAACCATAAAGGTGGACATCCATTAAAAATGCATCATCAAATAAATCACTCTCAGTGTCGCATGCTCCACTGAAGAATTCCTTGCCTACAAAGCTCTTTTTCAAGAGTATTAGAATATTTTTACCTGGTCGTACACAAAAATGCTTAGTCTCAACCCAGCCACTATTGAACATCAAATCAAAATTTGGTCTGATGTTTCACCTATTCACCAAAATAAATGACCTTTACATCCTTTTAAATCCATGGATATCAAAGTCAAAATCGACAAATCACGCACTCAGGGTTCATATACCCCATCGAATATACTCCATGGATCTCTAACCCCATCCATGTTAACAAAAAATAGGGAACCATTTGCGTATGCACTAAATTATGAGACCTCAACCAAGCTTGTCCTAAGGACAAATTTCCCACTCCCTTCATCGATCAATTCATTGATGCATGTGTTATACATGAATCTTTTCCATTTATGGATGAAATCTCTAGCTACAACTAAATTCAAATATGCCATGCATATCAGTACAAAACAACATTCACTACACCCTAAGGCACCTTCACATATCACATAATACCATTTGGTATAAAAAATGTTGGAGTCACATTCCAATGGGTGATGACATACATCTTTCATGATCTCACACACCTCATCCTGGCATACTTGGATGATCTCACTATTCATTCCAGAAAATGATCCCAACACTTATAGGATTTGTGGATCATATTCCAAAGATGTCATCAATACAACATTCATCTAATCCCCTCAAATGCATTTTCTATGTCACTGATGGGAGATTACTCAGTTTCATTGTATCACAAGAAGGAATCATTGTGGACCTCCTCAAGGTCCAATCCATCAATGAAATACCCCCTCTTAAAACCTTGTGCCAGCTACAAATCCTTCAAGGCAATGCTAACTTTTTACCCTTGTTGGAGAGATCAATCAATAAATTGATGTCATTCTTAACTGACAACCCTACCTTTTTATTGTGAATATCAAAAACTCAGTGATATGCACTCTACATCCCAAAAAGGAAGGTTAATAGGTCCTCCTAGGATCACAATGGTACACACTCCAAGAACTTCAGTAAGCCAAAAGTAGCCAACTGATAAAAAATAAAAAATAAAAAACCAACATCTCTCGCCACCTCTATGGGGAGGGACTCTGGATATTTCTCTCTCTAGTGTATTGGCATGATGGTTTTCCTCATGCAATCACAAAATACACAAAAAAACCCATGATTAGCTAGTCATCTTAGCAAAAAACTAGAAATTCTAATAAAAAATATATTGTGTGATTTGCGTGTCTGTTAGGAAAAAATATGCATTGATCAATGCAACTGTTGTATGAATAGTTGCAATAATCAATGAAACTATTCCTATTACATACACATAGATATCGACATGATTGTTGCACTCACATATGTGTATACTGACATGACAGTTTCCCTAACAGTCACGTTGATCAACATACAAGATCACCCTTTAGTCATGCCAATGACAACACAACTATGAGGCCATCACCCACGCCATATTGTGCAGGAGATTGAAATACACATGTTCTAATTAGTGTAGGTATCTTCCGATATCCCATGCATATGGCCCCTTTTTTATTCATAATTAGGTGTTCGTATGACCATCCATACAACCCCAAGCAAAAAATTAAAAAACCCAAAGTCACCAAGAGTTCAAGACCCCTTACCTAGTCCTCTCACAAATGAAATTTAATGTCCAACAACAATGCAACGAAGTTTGAACTATATCCAATCACTCAGGAACATGTCCTTCCATGTCACAACAACTACAACTGATGTGTCATAGCGGGCCCCACTACTATTTATATGCCTAGGCCCAAACTTTCTACCACTCATACGAGAGTTGAGAAACTCCATTTTTTGAACCGTTTGTACCATCAGGATCACCAATTTCCATTATAAACAATGGTATGATATATTTCACATTTCACACATATTTATTGAGACCTCACTCTAGCGCCCTAGGTAACAAGTATACTTGTTCACTATCATTTTTCAAATTCTCACATTATGTTCTTTACTATCAGGTATTTTTCACTTCGGTTATTTGGTTTTTGTGTGTAGGTACCCATTAGTAAGATCACAACACTTCCAGTTATATCCATTCCATGACCTCTTCAAGTATATGTTTAAAAAAATGGCATGTATTCACTCCCTCTACAAATAATTTCATTCACCAGTATCATCCCCTGACATTTTCCTTTAGTTTTGCAGTACTCAGTATCATGACAAATTCGCCCAGTTCCACTTGCATCTGATTTTTGTTTTCTGATAGTCATCCCACTTACATGGGTTGTCTCGTGATTTTTATCCCCCTCTCATAATGATACACATGTTGTTTCATCTCATTAATTGGGAATCTAACACAATTCACACTCCCCAAGATCAGTTTCCCATCTATAGTCCAATCCACCATCATATCACCCACACAGAGACCCACCCTTGGTGCCCACACCTTACACTTCATTTCAAACACTTATAGCTCCATAGGCCAAGCCACCTTTTCACTAGGGCACCCATCTCTGTACATGCAGATTCAACCCAAACCATTTTTTATTCATTTGGTAAGTGTGTAAAGTACCTTTTGATTTCCACCAAGCAAGTATATTAAGGTCATCACATTCGATGACATCATTTTTACCTAGCGAGTTGGGGCACTCATCTTAAACAAATATTTTTAAATATCCATCTCACTGGACAAACCTCGAGTATCCCAAAACTCTTTATCTATATCTCTGAGTTTTTACCTATAAGCCACCCATTTTTCATCCTTGTCACCTTCAAATATCAATCGGAAAAACTTAGCCAATATCTCACTATCCCCCTAACATCAAATTACGTTTTGTGATTGTTTTTGTTTCCCTCCATTACTAATACTCCAACTAAGGGAATTTTTTGAGTCTTGTTTTTTCTCGACCTTATCCATTTTTACTGGTCAGTCAACCCCTTTACAAGTTAGTACCTAATACCATATTGATCAGTTGATTTCAAGGAGCACTTTACCCCTTATAGTCACGGCTCCCTTCATGTTGACCTCATGAGCAATAGTTTCCAGGAAGGTTGTAGTATCTTAGCTCTCATTACTCTACAAATGATAAGCCTCAGATGAGAAAGAGAGAGTCATCATTATTCTCAGCTTCCGTTGACCCTCTTGATATTCGACATCAACATATTTTCATATTACGATGGGTCTTATGTCATGACAGTTGCAATTCTCAATAAAAGCAGAAGACCCTTGAACTTAGCAGGCCCTCAACACTTGTAAGACTTGAACAAACTAGCATATGTGTTCACTCCAAGTTTCAAGAAAATTTCTCATTACAAAACCATTGTTTGTTGTTACCAATGCTCCTAAGGGCATTGCAAATCTCTACTCCAACAAGTTTTCAGTTATAGTTATCATTGTAAATTATTTATGGTTTTGGCATGAATATAAGGCATGTCTTCCTTGTTTGTATAAATATCCTTATTCGTTTTTAGGGTAGTATTTTACAAGTTGATCTCTCCTCCTACCTCTAAAGGATAGTCCTTGATTCTCTCTCTCTCTCTCTCTCTCTCTCTCTCTC
>ML784657.1:162140-205788 GCA_009831015.1 Picea engelmannii | reverse complement strand
TCTGGCTGGGTGGCTGGTCAAAGACCTAAGGGTGCCCTAAATGGCCCCTTGTTCACACTAAAAGCTAGTTGAATAATGACTCAAAGTTATGCTATCAAAGGAAGCCATGGGTGCACTACATTTTCAAGGAATTCATTTGTATTTTTATGCTACTGATATTCTCTTGGAGGATCCCCTTTCCTCATCAAGATTATGCTAGCACCATTGCACTTGGCCATTCATATCACCTCTAGAATGAATGTGCTTTGGATTCTCTTCACCATTTCATCCTAGTTCCTCATTTGTAAGAAGAGATCAATATTTGGGGGTCCAAGAGCCCTACCCTGGAGGAAGAGGGGACCCAAAGTCTCCCTTTCTTTCTGGTGTTTTCTTTCCACTAATACAATCCTTTCCATTGGTGGCATGATTCTTGTTTGTTCCTTGTTCTTATGTTCTTATGCACCATAGTTTAATTTTTTTTATCATTCTTAGTTTAATTCTTTGTTTATCTTTTATGCTTTATCTTTCTAACCATTTTCTTACTGTTGTCTTTCCTAGCTACCCAATTGGGTTTGTAAGCATCTCTATTTTCCCATTTAGTGGACAAAAGAGGTGCAACAGATTAGCAACCATACTGGGGAAAGGTATCAATTTCCTCCCCCATTTGGGTAATTTTAGCTCTTCCTTTTGTTGAGAGAATAACTGGCCCAAGCTGACCTATAGAAAGTATAATTCAAAGCTGAGTTGAGAGAATTTCATCCGGAATTTTCTTCACGGTCCTGTGACAGATGTGTGCAGGTTTAGTGGCCCACAGTTGTGCATCATGCACACGTGCGCCAAACCCCTAGTATTTCTCAGCACCCTCTGCGCACCTATGCCCATAAAGTGTTTTTAGTTCACGCATTGGCGCTCACAGCACCTCTATCTACTCTGAGACCCATGCATCTGCTCAGAAAATTACACATTGTAAGTTTTTTTGTGATCTATGGAGGGCCCATAGCCTTCTTAAAATTGATTTTATGCATGTTGTAATCTGCACCACACTTACATGCCCTCTCCATATAAAGGGATTAGTCAAACACATAGGCACTTAGGGGGTTAAAAATCATTATTTTTTCCTCTTTTGCTTTCATGTTGCCACATGGATGGCTTGCTTTGATTAAAGTTTAAGTTGGAATCATTCTACATCACATATAAAACTTGCATTGGGACTAGAAATTGGATATCAATCGTTGAGTATGATCTTCTCTTGCGCCCCAAAGCGATCTTGAGAATCAGAAAGAGGTTGAAGGAAAATTTCATCTCCCTTTAAAAAGACAAAATCTTTAGGAGAGGACAACAGCCCCCTCGGGACTCCTCATAGTTTATTTTTCAAACACATCTTAAGATTTTAACGGGCCCATACATGCCCACATGCTACAAATATAGGATAGTGTTGAAATTTACTTTCTTAGATTAAATCACTAGGGAATTTTTAAGGTTTTGTAATGGGCCAATACATGCCCACATGTACACAATCTAGGATAGTTTCAAAGCTTTCTTAGATTAAATCACATTAAGGAGTTAAAGGAATAGTAAGGACCCACATGTCCACATGCTAGTTTCCTAGGGAATTTAAAATTCCGCAAGGTTGTACCAATGACATTTAGTTAATTAGGTAATCAAGACTTGTAAGGACCAAGAGAAGTCCACATGCAACAAGGTGACACCTAATTTATTAAAAATATTGGCACACTTTCACTTGTTCGCACACAAAATTCACTACTCACTCTCATAGTTTTCATCTTGAAACATGGAGGTTGAAGTAAGTTTCCTCCAAAGGGATTCTGAAACACCCCACCCTTTTCTTGACGAAACTATCCACTCCCACTTAATTTCAAAGAGATTGACTCACACCCCCAATCTCTCAAACAACCACATCTAAGAAAATTCTAAAAACTCACTAAGTTTTCCTCCACAGGAGGTGCCAAAAGAAATTTTTTAGTCTAGGTAGGATTTCGGGGATAGGCATCCAAATGACTCCCTGTTATCTGGTTCTCACGTCTTCAAACAATAGAAGTTGTCAAATAGGGAACTTTAAATCCTCCAAGTCAAGTGTTCCTAACACCATAAGGCAGGGAGATACTCGTGAAGGGTTGAAGGCCGAGGTCTGATTGTTCTGTGCGTCCCCCCTTGAGGCACCCACCTCTTGGATGGGATCCAACCCGTGACCCATTTCTTAGGCCGAAAATCTAAATGTCGCACTTTGACCGATGTATACCTAGTGACCACATTTTAGGACATCTACCCAGGTGGCAATTGTGAGGTGCAATTGCACCTTGATCGGATTTTGTGTGGATATTGGGAAATATTGCCAACTCTTTCAGGATATGCACCCTCTACCCCTCATTATAACTAATTACTTCATCCTTCACTAGTTCCTCTTCTGGTGGCTTCAAACCCCACTGTTGAGTGTTATTGGAAGGTCCAATGTTATTTGAGAGGAAGGACATTACGTCTTTTAGGACACGAGCATTTTTTTTCTTTGTTCTCCCACGCAGACAAAATCCACCTACCCACATCTATGCTTCTTTTGATTTATGTATGTTGTTCTTGTGATTACATACAATTGTGAGATATATTGTGACGGTCCAATTATACAAAGTCTCTTGTTCATTAATTGCTCTCATCACCATTTGCACACATCCACCTTGCTAGTCGGACATCATAGGGACCCACAGAACCCCCGTAGTTCTGAATGCTTGCTAAATCTCCCTCCCATTCTAGGGGGAGTTCCTAGTCTTTCCAAATCATCAACCATACTTCCCCACACCCCTTTGAGTGCTATTGTCTTGGGATCATCTATTCTTGGTTCCACTCCACTTAGGTCCACTTCCCAAGGTCAAACACCTCCACAATCTCCTTTACACGGAATTAGGGGGCCAACTTCTTCTCAAGGGGGAAGTACAAACCCACCTAGTCCCCCTCAAGGGTCAGGTATGCAAAACACACACACTATGGCTGGAACTAGTCCTCCGCCACCACCTTAGATGCCATACTTGGCTTCCCTCAACATATTGGATCTGACTAAACTCACCAATGATCCTATATTTCACAATCCCACATGGCCAACAATGCCTACCAAACTTCCTTCATACATCCCCAAGTTTGAAGGAAAACCGGGAGACGATCCCGCCCACCATATCATGACCTTTCACTTATGGTGCTCTTCAAACAGCATCACGGATGATTTCGTTTGATTAAGGTTATTTCAATGTACACTCACTGGCCCATCAACTAAGTGGTATGTAGAAGAAAAATCTAGGTCCCACCTGACCTTTGAATCCTTGGCCAAATCATTCTTGACCTTCTTTCAACTACCAATTCATCATGACAATGGCCTCAAACTACTCTCGGAATTTAAACAAACCTCTTCCATGCACATGGATGACCACATTCACGAATGGCGTCGGCGGCGTAGTCTCTGCAAAGATGAAGCTACTCCACAACAATGTCTCAAATGGTTCCTCAAATTAGTTGTTTCCCTCCTTGCCAAATATGTGACCACCACCTTCCCCCAGTCTGAAGAAGAAACCATTAGCAAGGCCCAACATTTCGAACTTATTTACTCACAGTCAGGGTACTTGTATATAGTACTACCTGACACCCCAAGACCTGTGCCATTCAGCAAGACAAACCTGGGATGTCTCACTTAGTGGATGGATTGATTGGTACCACCACACACCAAAATTCAAATCCCCAACAACCACCAATGTATGGAACCCCTCAATATCCACCTGCATACGACAGACCCCCTTATTATAATCCCCCCCCTTATCCACAACTAAACCCCTTGACCTTTCCTCCACCCACCAACGGACCACCAACAGCATGCCCTATAGCTCAACCTAATTCTGGTACCCCCTCCACCTCTGCTTACAGTAGTGAAACCACCACACCTTCCTATGCATCCTACAGATCATTACCATAGAATAATACTTACTTTCCATTTCTTGATCCCCCCCAGCCTATTCCTTCACCACAAGGACAACCACATGTTGGGGTTAACTTTTTTCAACCATATCCCATTCAGCAATACCAAAATTTTGAACAACTGAATACGGCTAATCCATCCCATCATCCGAACAATGCCAAAAAGAAAGGGAAAAATTGAAACAGTAATAATCTCGGACCAGGAGGAAACCAAAACCAACCCTAGCAGAACCAACCTACAGGGGGAAAATAGAACCAGGGAAACCAAAACCCTCAAGGGGGCAATAACAACAAATGCCAAGGAAAGAACAACAACAATATTCGGAAAAACTTCCCTTGTGCCCTTTGCGGTGAGTATGGCCATTATACTCACCATTTCCCCCAAATCGTAGACTTCAAATGGATGAAATAATCCAGTAATGGACCACATCTTCCAGCCCTGCCTGCCCCCCAGCAAGCCCCACAACAATATGTGCATCACCCACCCCCAACTGTGTTGCAAAACCCCATACCACATCAAGGGGTGATGAACACCCAACAAGAGATGCACGCTGCCCCACCACATGCAGGACCATATCACAACCCAGGCACTTTGGCAGATCGAACTATCCTCCTCACTAGTGAGGAAGAGGTCCTTCTACAAACACGCAGTCATAAATACATTTAACCCCTGACCCAACTCCCACTACCTCGGAGGCCACCCCAATCATGACTAGCCCACCTTTGATGATTTTTCCCCCTAATACTGAGACACCTCTTCACATCCCTCGCATCCCATTGCGAAGGAATGTCCATAACCCTCAAGCTAGGGAAGCCCACAATAATAGTCTGGTCGATGACTTGGCCCAATCCCCTGCTGCCATGTCAGTCTTATAATTTCTTCAAACCTGTCCTACTCAACGGAAGTCATTACTTTCCTCTCTAGGGGCAGTTGACCCTGTCGATACTCGACTCATCATATTTGATCTCGACAGTGGAGAACCCTGTCTCCCTGCTCTTGTCGCTTTTCAAATATCGATTAAAATTTGGAACATCATCATTCATCGTTGCATCATTGAAGAAGGTGCATCCACATGCATCATTTCCAAAATTGTTTGGCAGAAAATTGGCTCTCCAGAGCTAATACCATCCACTATTACTCTGAGATATTACGACAGATGACCCTCGTCTCTTGAGGGTCTCTTCCAAAATGTCCCCATCGAACTTGGGGGAAAAACCATCCTTATAGACATTGAGGTTATCGATGCCCCACTCGACTATAATATTCTTTTTGGTCGTAGCTACATGTATTCCATGAAGGCAGTCGCCTCTTCCATGTTCCAAACCATGATGTTTCCCCATAATAGAAAGATCATTACCATTGATCAGGTATCACATTATGAGCCTAACCCTTCATCCAACATCAAAAATATCCTCCCATTTGTCCACACTAATCCAGACACCTATCCACTCATCGAGATGGGCCCCAAAATTTTTAAGGACCCATCCTTGTTAGGGACATACCATAGAGCACCACCTCTCATCCATCCCTCAGCACAAGTATGTGTCATTTCCACCAAAGGAATGACAACTGAAGATATTCTCCCTCCCACCGAGGCCTCTTTTTTCCCTGACATCCCATTACTCACAGAATACCTCCCTCAAGAATCTCTTGGAACTTGTTCAGCTCTACCTGTTCCTAATCTTCCCCTCCCCCGGGGCCATATCCCGATTTGGGAAACAGTTCCCCAAGACATTACCCAAATCCCTTTCTTCTACCCCCCACCAGGTGTACAAGCTTTCCAGGTAGTCACAACACTCACCCTTCCTAACATGGTGTTAGCAATCCTAGTATGGTATCTCCATCCACCTAAGATGGTCCCTCAACCATCCCTCCCTCCCCAAATAGAAGGAATCTCGATGCAGATTCCCATACTTACCCCCACCGTCTCACCCACACCCCCACTCGTTAGCACCCTTGCTACAGTTGGGCGAAGACAAAAAAGGAAGGAGCCCATTGATCCACTTCCCCCATGTGTCCAACCTCCTTGTGCACTATGCGAGAAAGACGGACACCCCACCAACAAATGCCCATCTCTCCCTGAGTTACGTAATTTCATTCAACTCCCTCAAGCACCACCACCGCTCATCGCTTCCTCCATTACTAGCGCTATCTCCTAGAACACAAGTAGCAAAGGACTGCGAACCAAATTCGCATGCGCCATCTGTTCAGAATATGGCCATTACACACACCATTGTCCAGTGTTACCTCAGTTCCAGCAGTGTTATCTCTTCGTACACCAAAGCTTTTAGCAAGAACCCACCCCAACACATGTCACTGACATCCATTATGTCACAAACTCATTCAACGATTGTATGTGATGTCCTTTCTCTCTATGTGAATCACTTAACCATTTCACATATCAATGTCCTATGATCATTAAATACAGGTGTCACCAATTGGCCCTTATTCAAAATCATACACCCCCTCCTCCAACAAAAACAGTAAGTACCCTTACCCCATCACTTGATATGGTTCATATCTTTTCACCAGAACCTGAGGCACTCCCTACTCCCCCATGGTTCCTAGATTATTTATATGAGGAGTTACCCCCAAATCCCCTCAATTCTCCAATTCATTTCCCCACGGAAATTCTACGCCGACTACCATTTTTAACCTACAATATATTGATATTTGGTTTATGTCGAGAGAACCATCGCAACCTCCTTATGATACCCCCTCTACATCGTCACCACCAAAGAACAACCCCATGATGACAGTCACCACAGTCACTTCTTTTGATCCCCTATATTCTCGACAGTTTCACTGCGACAAAGACATCCTTAAGGAGTTAACTAAACCTGATTTCCCATGGGACGTGCTCCACCACAGGGCACTTTTTCCTTCACAGGAAGTCGTCGGGTCTCCTAAACAAAATCCCATCTACGCAGTCGAAACCAAGGATTTTCTCCCAACGGGGCCTATAGATTGGTTCAACAACCATATCCCTGCCCCCGGTGCTTTTGAAGAAGGAAACATGGCCAATATTTCCCCCACCATCAAAATCGATATTTCCATCAAGTCTGGAGTCATAGAGGAAATTACCATTGGAACCACATGCTCTCCTGAAGAAATCACTGCCTACAAAGCTCTCTTCCATGAATATGAGGACATCTTTGCCTGGTCTTACACAGAGATGCCCGGCCTTGATCCCTCTATTGTCGAACATCATATCGACACCTGGCTTGATATCACACCTGTCCATCAAAAACAACGTCTGTTACACCCATCCAAAGCAGCGGCCATCAAGGAAAAAATTGAAAAATTACGCATTGTAGGGTTCATCTACCCCATCGCATATACGTCATGGGTCTCCAACCCCATCCCTGTCAACAAAAAACAGGGCACTATCGGTGTCTGTATGGACTTCCACGATCTCAACCACACCTATCCCAAAGACAAATTTCCAATGCCCTTTATCGACCAAATTATTGATTATTGTGTCAGTCACGAGGCTCTATCCTTCATGGACGGTTTCTCTGGCTACAACCAAATTCAAATTCACCCAACCGATCAATACAAAACCGCATTCACTACCCCCTAGGGCACTTTTTATTATTTTTTCATGCCTTTCGGCCTCAAGAACGCAGGAGCCACTTTCCAACGCACCATGACATACTTTTTTCATGATCTTGCTCAAATAATTCTTGCCTACTTGGACGATCTCACCGCTCGCTCCCAAAAACGCTCCCAACATCTTAATGATTTACGAATCATATTCCAATGGTGTCGTCAGTACAACATCCGCTTGAATCCCCTCAAATGCTTGTTCTACGTCATTGTTGGCTACCTCCTTGGGTTTATCGTTTCCCAACATGGCATTACAATTAACCCCCTCAAGTTTCAAGCCATCACGGAAATTCCCCCACCACGGAATTTACGCCAACTTTAGAGCCTACAAGGAAAAGCTAACTTTTTACGCCGCTTTGTCCCTGATTATGCCGCTCGGGCACATGGTTTCCTTCACCTCTTACATCACGATATCCCATTCCAATGGGACAAACATGCCCAAAATGATTTTGATGATCTCAAAACAATCCTCTCCAACGCCCTGTTGATTAGTCCACCCAACTATAATCACGACTACATCCTCTATATCTTGGCCTCAACTGTTTCAGTAGCAGGAGTTCTCGTCCAACTAGGGGACGATGATCATGATCATGTCATTTACTACATTAGTAAAAATCTTTCAGGGATACCCCTGAAATACAACCACGAAGAAAAACGGGCTCTTTTAGTTGTCCTCGCAGTCTAGAAATTGCGCCATTACATCTTGCTTCGAACTACCAAAGTCATCGCAGATTCCAACCCAATGCGCTACTTGCTCAACTGCAAGCAAATCAATGGCAAATTTTTCCGATGGATCGTCATCCTTCAAGAGTACGACCTAGAATTTTCAACACCCAAGAGCAAGAAATCCCTCGTCCTCGCTGAACTCATTACGACATTTCCCTTCGATACTACCAATACCTCCATCAATACAGACTTCCTCGGTGAACATCTCTTCTACATCCCCTCAGATGACCCATGGTATGGCGATCTTCTTGTCTACCTCTGAACATAGAAATTCAAAAACCACCTTTCTCGAGACGATCGTCGACGCATTCGTCACCAGGCCCCCCGCTACCTACTTATTGGTGATATCTTATATCGGCACGGGGTCGACATTGTACTCCGTCGATGTTTGACTATTGATGAGGTCGATCGAGTCTTGAACGACTACCATAGTGGCACCGTCGGGGGGCACCTCTCAGGAATGTCCACTGCTCAAAAAATCATTCACACCGGTTACTTTTGTCCTACATTGTTTCACGTTGCATCAATGTTGTGAAGCGATATAACAACTGTCAACTTTATGCCAACAAAGCACGAGCACCACCTGCTCTTCTACACCCAGTCATTACCACAGGCCCATTTTGCAAATGGGGCATCGATTTGATGACTTGCAACCCTCCATCCAGCAATGGACATAAATACATTGTCGTTACCGTAGATTACTTCACCAAGTGGGCCGAAGCTATGCCCACCTTCAACAACACCGCTGACACTGCAACGCATTTTTTCTTTAACCACGTCATCTCCTACTTTGGAGTACCACTCCAATTAGTGTTCGATCACAGGAAACAATTTGAGAATGAGATTTTCGTCGAACTCTCATCCAATTCAGGTTTCTCCCATGAGTTCGCCTCCCCATACTATCCTCAGTCCAATGAACAGGTAGAGGCAGTCAACAAGGTCCTCAAAACCATGTTTCAATGCACGGTTAACAAACATAAAACCAATTGGCATCATATGTTGTTTCCCGCATTGTGGGCTTATCGCACAGTAGTTAAAACTGCCACTGGTTTCACACAATTTCATCTAGTCCATGGCGTCAAAGCTACTCTCCCCATTGAATGCAAAATTCCTACCTTATGCACCACTATTGAGATATTACCCGACATTGCTCCAATGGAGCAACGATTGTTGAACTTAGAGTCACTTGATGAAGATCGTCGATCTTCATTACAGAACAACGAGGCAGCTAAAAAATGGTCAAAGGCCACCTTTGATCGCCATGTTAACCTTTGCTCATTCAATGAAGGTGACCTTGTCCTTGCTTACGATATTGTCCATGATATCGTCGGCCATGGAAAGTTTGAGTCATTATGGCATGGACCTTACATCATTCAACACTGCCTCACTAAAGGCACATACATTATGGCATCCCCCGAAGGCCACCCTCCCAAAGAACCCATCAACGGGTTGTACTTAAAGAAATTTTACACCTAAACGTAGCTAATATACACTAGGCTTTTTCCTTTTGTATGTTTTTCTTAGAGTTTTTAATCTTCCTTTTCACACCTTGTGTCTAAATTACCATTTGAGTTATTAAAAGATTCCTCCTCCATCGGCCTACCACATCGTTTATGCCGACAGAGCCATCCGTTGGGCATAGAATATCACTTCAGCCGCTTGGGCTCTCTATTCCCCTTCACACAAACTGCTCCACTCTAGCGACATATGGCTGGGCTCAGCAACCAACAACCAAACCGAATACACCGTCGTCACTAATCTCCTCGCCGAGGCTAGTCATCATCACATTCGTCACCTTAGCGTCTTACTAGATTCCCAACTGGTCGTCCTCTAGCTCAACAATGTGTACCATGTCCACAATCCTTGCCTCTTTCGCAAATACCTGCAAGTTAGACTCTTATCTTGAAATTTTAATTCCGTTACATTTACACATATCCCAGACAATTTAATCAAATAGCAGATAACATAGCTAACCTAGTGTTAGACTGGCATTTATCACATCAAGTTACCAATATGCATACATCAAACATCAATAATCTATCATAGCATCTAAATTAGACATCATCAACAAAACCATAAAACACATGTGAACATCACAAAGATCCCAAAATATATATATATATATATATATATATATATATATATATATATATATATATATATCGGTCAAATGTGCCATCAAAATGTTTACAAAAAATATAGTACATTCATAGGCCATTGAACCATCTCGCCCCTATAGATACAAAATTGGTGTCACCACATCAAGTAGGCTCACGAGCCTATATAAATACCAAAAATAAAAAGATACATACAGAGACAATTATGGTGCCTCTATCCCACCACCACTCGGTCCTCTCTCGGGTGGAGGTCCCCCACAAGCTATCGGTCCCTCTGGACCCAGAGGCAACCACCCAGTCATCACAACACCTACTACCGATGCTCTCTGGACCACGGTCTGCCACACCAACAGGATTCCCATGCACTGATCCAAGACTCCCTCGTCCTAAATCCGTGACCACATGCTCTCAGGCATTCTTTGTAGCACCACCTCCAGGCAACGACAAATGTCCTCGAACTCTCCCCTGGCCTTGGTCGAAGGAGCATGTGAAGGCCCTACCCCCGGATCATCAAAACGACGCCTCTGGCCTTCTCTCCCCCCCTCAGCCAGTCCTACAACACCCTCATCCCACCATCATCTCTCCCCGGCCCGTGGCTCTCCCCATGGCGGTCTCACTGGCTCTCTAACCAGCTCAACCTCCCGGCCGCGTGGTCCCACATCTACACACACAACACACAAATGATAGCATCAATGTCCATCCACACATAAAACTATATATGTTATACTATCTAACTCATCAAAGAAAATATATCCACATACCTCTCTGATCGAACACCTTGCCAGGGGGAAGCACCATCTCTAGGTCCTCCCAGAAGTCTATCCCACTATAAGGATATTGGAGAATAATTTGTGGCATCTGACGCCACACTCATGCAATCTCGGGCGTAAAATAGTGCCCCCCTTCCCCAACACCGTGGTGAACCAAGATCTCCCCCCACCGCCTCAGTCACAACTCTCGCATCCCAGGTGCACCCAAAATCACTCTAGGGCGTAACATCGGCACCCTCTCTAATAACCATGCCACCAAGATAGACCCAAGGGCGAACTCCCCTGAGTCTGCAGCATGATACCTATCAAGCTACCCTACCATCTTGGCGTGCAACATCAGGCCCCAGGAAAAATGCTCACTCGTTAGTGCCCTCTGCATTACCCTCAGCTGACCCCCACTGATCCACTGAGTCGCAAGAGACCCATATACTCTCACTATCATCGCTGCCACGCAATGATGTGCAAGGGCATCCATCGCCCCAATACTAACCACAGAACCTGACATGAAGTTCTCCCCTAGACAGTACCTCCAAGCTAGGGTGACCAACTGCCCATCCCCCGGTAGCATAGGATCCGCCAGTAATAGAGTTCCTCGAAAAGGGAGCCTAGTCAGAAAGTATATATCCTCCACCACAATGAAGTCCAAATCCTCACCTTGCACCATGAAGCAATGTTGATCCGGATCCCACATCCTAATGAGGAACTGCAGTAAAAAATCTTGGGCCTGTATCAGGGGGCACTCAAAGAACTTCAACATCCCACAAGCTACCAAAGTATCATGAACCGTCAGCTCCTCATTGGTCACTGCCTCCCTCAAGCATGACCAATCCCTCTCCCTCCAGTGAACCGACATCATCTAGACTGGTCACCTGCATCCACATAGACAGTACTCGATCAGTACACATCAACCATAAAAACATCTGCAAAATCTCCCCAAAATAAAAATAATATTTTTACACTTTCCAGCTTTTCCCCCAAGGCGCAGTTGTTTTTCCCCACAGGCGCACACATATGCGTGCATGTTTATCCCACAGTCGCGCACTCATGTGCGCCTTTCGGTGACACAGAGGAGCACACATGCATCATTGTCACATAAACAGTTGTGCCTTAGGGTGCGATTGTTGGTCACACAGTTGCGCATGCATGCGCACCTGTCAGGAACATAGTCGCACATGCATGCGCACCTGTAATTCACACAGTCATGCACTCCTTGTAAGCTTGTTCTCCTCCCCTACGCGCTCCCTTGCACGGCTGTCCAAAATACATTCGCACACTCATGCATGGGCATCCCTTGATCGCCTGCACACTAGTGGGCCCATACTCACTAAAACCCCCTGTACGGCGCCCGTACAGCCCTGCCCAAAAAACAAACCCCTAAGTCCTATGCAGGAGGATACGGCAAATAACCTGAAACTCGCAGATCCTAGAACGACTGTCTCGATCACCCGAAATCTCCAAATCTCCTCTCAAATTGCTCAACCACTCACTAAGACACCAGGTACAAATGAGGTGGCATTGTGGGCCCTACAGTTATATATAGTCTATTTTGCCAAATTTCCAGACTCAATTCCGGGAGCTCTGAACGTCCATTTTTCGATCCATCTTCAGCCATGGGACTAGAATCCCCTCACCTACACAATCATATTCCCCCAGCCACTTTTCACTCCTAGCCCTCGAGGAGCATTTTTTTTACCATACTCACACTCAAGTACGCATGCTCACATCCACCTCTTATTGAATAACTGTTAAATTTTCTTTATCTTTAGATATTATTCACGTCGAGTATTCGGTTTTCATGTGTGCAGGTACTTGGTCATCCCACATCAGCAGTATCCTTCCAGGTATCTAATCGACACTAGCATGTAGTCATTCTTTCTAAATATCAAAATGCATCTCCCAGTCACACCCTCCGATCTTTACCTCTAGGATCCCTATATCCGGCTCTGCAATACTGTCACCTCCAGTGCATTATGGTACTGACAACCGATAGCACTCTCCCCCACATGAGTTGTCCCATTTATAGTCCCCCTAACACTTTGACACTCATGTTGTTTTCACCCTTTAGGGATGGGAGTCCCAATAGTCTTACGCATCGTCGAGAACTAACCACATCCCCCTTCTCCTCATATTGTTAACCTACCTAATGGACTCCCGAATTCCTTCATCATGGTTCTAGTTTTGACTGCACCTCCACAGTATCATTAACCATCAATTTCACCCACCATCAGTTTTCCCATCTGCATATTGCCCTCCATACATTTCCCTAATACAAAAACCCGCCTATGGGCCCCCACCCTCCACTTGTTTTTCAAGCAGCTTGCGCCCTCCTCAAGCCAAGCCATATTACACTGGGGCACTCGTTTCTATATTTGCAAGTTATCCCAACTTATTTTTTATTCTTTTGATAATTTCACAAACCCTTTTTTTGCATTTTCATAGCTTTTTGTTGTCACCTTTAGAGACCTTCCTTTCCCCCGCAAAGCAACCCTTGTCGCCCTTGGTTGGGGCATTTTCTCACTTCCTCTCATCAATGACATTATCCATCAAACCCGAGTATCGTATAGTCCATACACCTTTTTGATCTCTATGTTTGTCCATTTTTGTCACGCCTCTGGCACAACTTACCCTCATCCAGTCGTCCCCCTGACACTAGAACCAGTTTTACAGTTGTTGCCACTTTACATATCTCCCCAACCAAGGGAAGTCTTGAGTCTTACCACATCTTGACTTCGTTTGTGTACCTCATCAGTTCCTTCTCTCATCCAGTCGTGTCTCCCTTTCTGTCGACATCAGCACAATTTCTAGAAGGGAAATAGTATCTTGACTCTCATTAAAGTTACAATGAGGAGTCTCGGATGGCACATGGAAAACCACCATTGTTCTCTAGTATCGTTGACCCCCCTAACATTCAACTTCAATAACTATTTCATGTTACGGTGGGTCTTACTTTGCGACTATTGCAGTTGTTTTATCTTAGCCGAAGACCTCTGGAAATTGATAGACTATCAATGTCTACATATTATCGAAACTTCTCACAAGTGTCCTTATCCTTTTTCAAAGTTTTTTTCACCATCAGAATTATCCTTAGCCATTATCAAACCACCCCCAAGGGCGCTGCAATCATCTACACCAACACACAGCTTCAGTTATTGTATCACACATTTTTTGAGTTACAGGACACAAGCATGGGGCATGCCCGCCTCGTTTGTACACAGTTTTCTTTATCCACACCTCGAGAAAAGGTTGGATCTTATAGGTTCCCCTCTCCTTCCAATGGATCGCTCTTGACAATCCCCACAATGCTCTTTCTTACAAAGGTACTCTCAGTAGAAGAAACATTGATGAATTTCGGCTATACATATGCTCCTAACCTCATCCATCAGGGGGCATCTGTTATCACTGGAATTTTGTTTGCAAATGGTTACGGGAATCCAGCATCTTCAAGACACATATTAGTTCACCCATGGACCAAAAATGCATTTCCAAAAGGCCCAAAACTATACAATCAGTAATAAAATCAGCATGCGCTAAGACTACACAGGGAGCGCACACACATGCGCATTTAGAAACGCAGGAAAAAGTGCACATGCACACGATGCACAACTGTGGACGCAAAAAACCTTGCATCCCTCAAAACAACGCATTTATGACATTGGTTGGCCTCCCACCCACTTCTTGTTCAGCTTCCAAGTCGATTTGACACTCAAATCTTGGCTAAATTTGGCTGGGTGGCTAGTCAAAGACCTAAGGGTGCCCTAAATGGCCCCTTGTTCATGCTAAAAGCTGGTTGAATAATGACTCAAAGTTATGCTATAAAAGGAAGACATGGGTGCACTACATTTTCAAGGAATTCATTTGTATTGTTATGCTACTAATATTCTCTTGGAGGATCCCCTTTCCTCATCAAGAGTATGCTAGCACCATTGCACTTAGCCATTCATATCACCTCTAGAATGAATGTTCTTTGGATTCTCTTCACCGTTTCATCCTAGTTCCTCATTTGTAAGAAGAGCCCAATATTTGGGGGTCTAAGAGCCCTCCCTTGGAGGAAGAGGGGACCTAAAGTCTCCCTTTCTTTTCAGTGTTTTCTTTCCACTAATACAATCCTTTCCATTGGTGGCATGAGTCTTGTTTGTTCATTGTTCTTATGTTCTTATGCACCATAGTTTAATTGTTTTTATCATTCTTAGTTTAATTCTTTGTTTATCTTTTATGCTTTATCTTTCTAACCCTTTCCTTTACTGTTGTCTTGCCTAGCTACCCAACTGGGCTTGTAAGCATCTCTATTTTGCCCATTTAGGGGACAAAAGATGTGCAACAATGTGCAAGCAAACTGATATTTCCAACTAATTTCATCTTACACCGCTTAAGAGTGGTGTTCTACATACATACACTTTAGAGATGTTGTAAGATGCAAGGTACGAAGGCCATAAGAGAGATATATCACCATGGAGAATCAAAGATGCCACTCGAGAGAGGCCACAAGAGATGCGTATAGGTGTGATACTTTGGCAATCATGTCCCTAGACTTGAACTGACGAGAAGTGGGCCCATGGCCTTTATCTTCATGTTTGAAATCTCTCCCTACTTAGTTGAGCCCTTCTTCATACACAACCTAGTAAAATTTTACTAAATATGTGAGTTACATCTAACTCTTTATCTTCATGTTTGAAAGCTCTCCCTACTTAGCTGAGCCCTTCTTCATACACAACCTAGTAAAATTTTACTAAATATGTGAGTTACATCTAACTTTTTATTGCAAAATTGGAAGTTTTCCACCCTAATATCTTCAATTGCATCACATATTTTTTCCCTCGGATCGCCCCACCAAACCTTAGTTACAACAGTTGCCTGCAAAAAAAAACAGTAATTTGTTAAGAAAAACTCTATGGTGCAAATCTCATTGAGGTCTACGTGCATTTAGAATTTTAAGAAAATCTCTTTGGTGAAAATATCATTGAGGTCTGCGTGTGTTTAGGCTTGTAATCCTTCTTCAGGTATTACAAATTCAAATGAATTTATGCTAGTTTGTTGAAATATTAAAAATAAGCAAAGCATTCAAATGACTTTATGCTAGTAATTAATTAGGGTTTATGTTATTTCCTAAGACAACGTTAGAGTCGGATCTCATTTTCTCAGGAAGTGTTTAATTTTACCTAAAAGCTCAATGTCGGTTGCCATCATTCCCATGTTCTATAGCGATCACACATAGAGATTGTTGAGTTTGGTTTGAGAGTGAAATATTGGTGAGCGAATGATAAACCTAGACTGTCAACTTGATTTGCAGATCTCATCAATATTGTGAATTCTGGTATATGCATTGTTGGGTTCCCTCGTTTTCATTTTTCCTATGATCCAAACTTTAAACTATGTCTGAACATCGATAATACAGAGTTTCCATAACACAGATCCACTTTGTTTCTAAGTAATATAATTTATTTGTATTGTCATGGTGAAATCGCATACTGGAAAACGATACATGGGTGTGGGTTCATGATATAAAGGCATTCAAATCTGTCGAACTTCTAGTGTCAAGCCAATTCATAATATACTTATCTCATGTTGTAATTTGAAAACCTAAATGATGCTAGGTTATGCGTTGAGGATCTTGTTACAACAGTAACCATTTGAGTGTTTATCTTAAATTGCTTTCTGAACATACAAAATGTGATAGAACATTGTTCACTCAAAGTCGTTGTTTGTGGTCGATTTTCTAAAAAATATCAAGGTACTGCAGTCGATGCACTGCAAATCAAAGAATAATTACAGGTTACTGTAGTAGATGCACTGCAATAGAATTATAGGTTAATGAATTCTATACATCATCCTATAGTTGATGCATCATCCTCCCTTTAAAGTGGTTTGTATACTGATCATGCGGAGCATCCTTCACATTCAGTTCACCCTTTATGCACCGTATCTTCTCACACTAACCTTACATTGATCCTCTAAAACCATACTTTGCTCAAACATCTCCATTAAGCCTCTAAAACCACACTTTGCTCGAACATCTCCCTTCTAGGGTTGTTAGTTCCATGGTGGAATCACAAACAAGATCTTTTGCTTCTTTGCATGTTAACGACAAGCAACATACCGAGCTTGCCCATACGGCAGTCAAATATCCTTTAATGGAGCCTCCCAGAAGTATTTATCTGTAGGAATGGAACATAAACACAGAAGAATTACTAAGGCATATTGTGATGCCCAAATATTTGAGACCCTCCATGGTCGAGTCCATTTGCTCTAAAGGATTTGGGTTCTGTTAATTCAATATTTAGAATCACACTAATATTTAATCATTTAGCTAGGTTAGTCAGTGTAGATAGAACATAAACCCAGAAGAATTATGGAGTGATTCCCAGATATTTGAGAGCTTCCATGGCCAAGGTCATTCGCTCAAAGAGATTTGTGTACAAGTGTAATACAAAGAACTTCCTTGTTTCTTTCTTTTAAAATTGTTTTCATCTTTATAATATTTTTGTGTCATGTGGTCTTTGGGTTCTGTTAATTCAATATTTAGAATCACACTAATATTTAAGAATTTAGCTAGGTAATTCATTGTAGTTATCATTTTGCATGATATTTGTGCCTATGCCTAAGTTCTCAGTTTAGTGATACATCGATGATGCATAATTACCTTAAAGTGTTGTTGTTCCTCTATATTGCTATTATTTTTAGCTTCAATATTTGATTAACTAAACAATTCCCAAAGCATAGGACGTGCATCCATCCTGATCAGTAATTATTCAGTCAATACTTTTCCTTCCATCTTAGCCTTCCCACATAGACGCAGAATATTCGCTGAAGTGAGTGTTTTCTACCAAAAAATGAATTTCCTCGCCTGTAACTATTTATCTTATGCATGCAACCAATAAAGCACGCATCACAACCATTTTCAGACATAGAAAATACATCGTTCAAGGCCCTTATGCTAATTTGATCTGCCTAGACATTGAGATATTAAAAATTTTCACTTCTTTGCGACTATCAAAATGTCGAAGGTATGTACATTGTCCATATTATTAATTTGTTATAGTTATTTTTGTAATTGATTGAAGATTTTGTATGGACGTGATGAACCATTATGTGAAGAAAATGGTGTTTAAATCGATCGTGGAGGATGAGAAAATCAAGAGAAGGGCTATGAAGGTTGTTGCGGGTTCTAGAGGCATGAATCTTCATTACCTCTATTTATGACATTACATGCCATTTTGTATGTGTTTGTGTTTTTGTATTGGTTTCCTAATTTTACGACTGCTATTTTTCAGTGGATTCCATTGAAGTGAATAAGGAGGGAATGTTAACTATGGTGGGAGATGTAGATCCTTTGGATGTTGCTAAAAATATAAGGAAATCGGGGTATAGAGCAGAGCTGCTCAGCGTGAGTTCTGGGGGGAGGATAAAATACTTTTACCGGATGCATCTTGTACTCAAATATACACAATTCTTATCTGTGTCTCTTTTTTGTGGCATAAAGTTGGAGATGGAGCTTTATTATAGATTGGGAGGACCGAAATAATTGTGTTCCATAACTAGAAGGACCTGGATTTCAAAGGATTTCATGAAACATTAATTAAACCATTCATCGTCCCTCTTTTCAATGATGGATTTGATTAACGAGAACTACATTTTCTATTTTAAATTGATAAAGCTCAGTATTCGAACATAGCTTCAAACATAGTAGCTACAAGTGATGTTGAAGCATATGTTGGGAGAATACCTATTAAATTCCCTCATATCATTATATATAAGATATAAGTGACTAAGTTGTTACAAATTTAAATAAAATAATAATTATGGTGGTTTTATTTCAAAGTTTCAAAGCATGTTTCAATCATGTTTCATTGGTGCCTCTATAACTAGATACTTTTCTAGTCTTTCCAGGTTACTAAATTTATATTTTTGGTTCTCCATTTTTAAAAATCTTAGAAAATGTTTTTCACCTCACAAGCTCCCATCATCTAACTTCCATTGTTATTGCTCATTTTCAGACTTGTCTGACAGGGACTATGCTGCCATGCAACCCTTGTTGGAGTATGACACTATATAAACAAAATTATATATGATTCTTCTGTTTAATAGGACCAATAACAATATATAGCATAAAGATATCAATATTATTGATTGTTAACTGAATTATATTGCAAGTCTAGTTTGAGCTCACCAAGGTTTGTTTAGATATCTATGATGTTTAGAGTATTATTTTGATTATGTGAGTTGTAATTTTCTCATGAGTTTAATTAGAATTATAATATTGAGAAAAAAGATAAATAAAAAATGAAAAGTTTATTATGAAGTTGAAAACAATTATAAATTAATGGACCTTTCATTATGGGATAAGAATAAATTCCATTTTGAGATTTTTGTTATTTATATTATCTTATATGGTTGTGAAGTTTGGGGCTGCAACATCTCTATAGAATAGTGAAAAGGGATAGAGCAAATCCAAAAGTGTTTTATAACTTATAATCACAAAATTAAAGGCAATATACCATATCCTTGATCCGTAAATGAAGGACTTATAACCCACTCACTTCACCAACATGAATATTTGCTAAATTAAACTTATTTTATTTGTCTTATCTTTGTTCTCAAGCTTGTACATAGTGATTTGACTTCTAGAGGCTACTAGGCCTCTATCCGATGTCTTCTTATTCTTCTTCTAATGATTGTAAGATTTGTTCTCAACAATCAGCCAATTTCCCACTGTGGCCTAGTGTAACCTGAACACCACAACTAGCTACACATGATAGTTAGTTGTCTAGTATATCAATCTCCAAAACTTCTTACAACCCCTCTTCCATCTACTTCTAAATTGTCATTGCTATGAGTGATAGACATTGATTAATAAGGATATGATGGTTTTCTAGGAAGTATGCTCCAAGAATGGTTTCTTTATCAATCCAAGATGAACTCTTCTCCATAACAAGAACTCTTCTCACAATGGTGATTTTTATCTTCTTGTTGGAAAATGCTAAGAGGTCTGAAGACTTATAAACTAGAATTTTCAAGTCCTTCAATACCATTGGATGCATTCCTTTCATTCACTTAAATTGTTTGGATTTGGTTTCTAACTCTATGTCTTCTTAGTGTTTTTTCCCATAAAACATGATGATGAAGTAGCAATTTCCCAAACCATAAAGAAGTCATTTTGCAGAATAAAAATAATATTAATTTATTACATCTAAATTTAAGGAGAAATTGTGGTGTGATAAAGAATTAGAAGATAAAAGAAAATTAATATATTATAAAGAGTTGATTAATCCTAATCTAAAAATTGAAAAGTATTTCTCTATTTTGACTAGCTTAAAGGATCAAATCAACATTGTCATTTAATAAGAAAAAACTCTCATGAGCTTCATAGTGAAATAGGGTGTTGGACAATTTCTAAAATGTTGTGGGTTGAAAGAATTTGTCATCTTTGTGAAACTAAGAGGATTGGAGATGAAAAACACTTCCTCTTAAATGTTTTGCATATACCCATATTAAATCACAATTTCAAAATATTTGTTACAATATTGACCCTGCTAACCTTTTAACTGATAAAAAATTATGGCGATTTAAGAATTGTTTTCTTATAGTTTTTAAAATACAGAAATGAAATTTTAAAGTAAACCAAATAATTCCTTACATTTTTTAAGGTCTAATATAGCAAATTTGATTTAAGTGAATATTAATCACCACCATCATCATTATATATGTTTTTAATTTTAAAAAAATTATATATTAATATAAAATATGTAAAATTATAAATATCATATAAAAAAATGAAATTCTAATATGACATTGTAATAAGATAATTATTATATTTATAAATATTATAGAAAAATAATATAGATAGCAACCATAAATCATTATGTTCTCTTAATTAATTTAATGTAATATTTTCAATTGTTTATTGTTAAATTAATAATAATAATAATCAATTTTTAAGGTCATGGTCAAGCCAGACATCAAATTGATGTATGAGACCCCCTTATTTGTGGTAGGGTGTATGAGACCCCCTTATTTGTGGTACATCGAACCTCCTTTGCCCATAGATTTGACAGAAGTATACATACCCTACCCCCTCTAGATTTGAACTTGTAACCTTTTAGGATAAAACACATAATGTCATCTTAGCTTTTACCATAATATCATTTTATTTTATATAATAAATAGTAATTTTATTTAAATAATTGAAAATATTATATTTTTAAAAATAAATAAATAAAAATACAAAATTAAATTTATTTTTTATCTTTTAAATATGTTTGGTTAAGTAGGGAGATGTTATATTTTTCTATATCATAAACATCACTATTGAGAATATTTGTAATTCCTTGCAACAACTTTAGATTTTACTTGTAATATATATAAAGTCAAATCTAAGTTGCTAGATTTTACTTGTAATATATAAATATATATATAGTAAAATCTAAGTTGTAAGGGAAGTAAAAATATGTTCAATGGTGATGTTTATGATATAGAAAAATATAACATTTCCATACTTAAAACAAGCATACGCTTTCCTAATCAATTAAATTTATCAACTCGCGATTAATGTGAACTATTTAGTGATGTTTATGATATATAAAAATATAACATCTCCCCACTTACCCAAACAAGCATACGCTTTCCTAATCAATTAAATTTATCAACTCTCGATTAATGTAAACTATTTAATTCAAAAAAAAAGATATTACTTACTATCATATGCAAACTAAAGCAAGGAAACGACAAGCACATCCAATATAAGTAAAGCAAAGCAAGGGTGTAGCTCTATGGCTAACGAAATCGTAATACTATGATATGCAAAGTAAAACAAGGTAAAGACAAGTATATCAAATAAAAGTAAACTAAAGCAAGGAAACGACAAGCACATCCAATATAAGTAAAGCAAAGAAAGGGTGTAGCTCTATGGCTAACGAAATCGTAATTTTATGATATGCAAAGTAAAACAAGGTAAAGACAAGTATATCAAATAAAAGTAAAGTAAAGAAAGGGTGTAGTTTTATGGTTTGTGAAATCAATAGTTTTGAATTTAGAGATATAATATAATTTATATCAAATATTAGTAAAGTATAGGAAGGGTGTAGTTTTATGGTTAATGAAATCAATAGTTTTGAATTTGGAAATAGAACAAAATCTACATCAAATATTAGTAAAGTAAAGGAAAGGTGTAGTTCTATGGTTAATGAAATCAATAATTTTGAATTTGGAAATAGAACATAAGCTACATCAAATATTAATAAAGCAAAGGAAGAGTGTAGCACTATGGTTAATGAAATCAATATTTTTGAATTTGGAAATAGAACAAAATCTACATTAAATATTAGTAAAGCAAAGGAAGGGTATAGCTCTATGGTTAATGAAATCAATAGCTATAAATTTGGAAATAGAACAAAACTTACATCAAATATTAGTAAAGCAAAGGAAAGGTGTAGCTCTATGGCTAATGAAATCTATAGCTTTGAATTTGGAAATAGACAAAACCTACATAAAATATTAGTAAAGCAAAGTAAAGGTGTAGCTCTATGGCTAATGAAATCAATAGCTCTAAATTTGGAAAAGAAAAAAACCTACATCAAATATTAGTAAACCAAAGGAAGGGTGTAGCTCTATGGCTAATGAAATCTTTGAATTTGAAAAAAAAACAAAACCTACATCACATATTAGTGAAGCAAAGAAAAGAAAGGGTGTAGCTCTATGGCGAATGAAATCAATAGCTTCGAATTTGGATATAGAACAAAACCTTAACTAAGTTTAATGACATAGAAAACAAGTTAACTTTTTTAAATGATTATATATTGTATATAGTCAAGTCAAAATAATCAAAGATTAATTTTTAGAATCAATGAAATTTACGAATTTGTATCTAGATCCCAAGTTTTATCCCTATATGTCATTGAGTAATAACTTCTTGTTAAAGATATCTCCTTGGATTTCTTTTCTGATTACTAGAATGTGTAGAGTTGATTGTATACAATAACAAAATAAAAGAATGAGGAAAAAACTAGGATCACATATTAGAAAGGGAAAAGCACTTGATGATGAATAAGGATAATATGTAAATAAATGTATCTCTAAGAGATTTTAATCAATTAAAATCAAAATAATCTTAGAATTGAAGTAGTTGGTTAATCATGTTAATTTTGGGAATTTTTACTTGGATCCCAAGCTTTCTTCCCATGTGTCATTGATGGAGTAATAACTTAGTACAATGTTGAGTTCAAGATCTTTCCTTCAACTATGTTTTCAACATAAAGAGAATGTGTAGAGTTGGTTATACATAACAACAAAATAAAAGAAAGGGTAAAGTACTTTATTATGGAAATAGATGCTAGATGCAAATAAATGTATCGCAGAGAGAGATTAATATGTTATGGACTAAATAGCCAAATAAGTAAAAAAATGGCCCAATTCAATAATGCCATGCCTAAATCAAATGAAAAGGTGAATGAATAAGAAGCACCTCCCATTACAAGATATCAAAAGCATAAGATATGATGATCCTCCAAAAGATTCTTCTTGATGTATGTATAAGAGAGAAAGAGTGTCAGCTCGAAATTTAATATCCTCCTTTGTCTAGGTTCAAATCTCACTTTGTGAAAAACAAAGGGAAAAAGGGAAGGATTAAAGATTATTAATAGACTAATCATTGTATGATTACATGATTCTCAAGCTTTAATATTTTTATATAATTAAAATATTCCTTTAAAAAATGTATAAAAAACATTAATGAACATATATACTTTGCACTTTGACATACTTGTTATTTCATTGATGGTTGTGAAGTGTTGTAGTATTTCTAGGAAGATTTGGAGAAAAATCAAGAAGAAGATTTGAATTATAATACACAATCTCATAATTAAAAACAATACACCATACCTAATCCTCTTTTAGAGACTAATCTTTGTGGAGAGTAAGTTAATAATATGAGTAAGTCAATGATATGATAATTATTGTACAAGTATCAGTAGATTAACATGAATAAATAAAGGCTTTTATAATAGCTTCAAATATTAGTAATAGTCATTCAAGGCTAAATAGAGATGGACTAAAATTGATACTTCTTGAATATGTTATTGAGGATATATTATTGGGGGTAGGTGGACTAAAGTTGCTACTTCTTGGATATGTTATTGGGGTAATAAAGAAGATTATGTTTAGAATATCAAAATAGTTCACTATTCATATAATATCAACACCATTCACCATTCATAGTATTGCCCTTTATGTAAAATTTATTGAATATATTTACAAGAAACTCTCAACCTCATTCATAGTATTATCCTATCTTCACAAGAAACTCTCAATGTTATTCAATAATTTTTCCTTGTATAAGAGTTATTGAAGATCTTCACAAGCAATTCAAAATTTTCCAACAATCCTGCAAAAATTTATATCTTATCATTAATATAGATAAAAAAAAAAAAAAAAAAAACTTATCTAAAAAATTATTATTATTAATTGAAAACTCATTTTAGTATTGAAAACAAAAAGAAAAAAATGAGCTCAAAAATCATTTTTCTAATACTATTGTTTACAAAATTGAGCAAATCCAACAGTGATTTATAATGGATAATTGCAAAATTGAAAGAATCCCTCCTTACACCATTATTTTAATTAGTACTTCCATAGAATTTAAGTCCATGATTCCTAAGGTTTTTAAGCTTGGTTTAATGATCGATAAAACAAAATGATTCATAATTTTTAATTTTAAAATTAAATCTAACCCTCCTTATCCATTCTCTTAGTTAATATTGAGTGTAGTTTTATGTACTGCAAAACCATGATTTGATATTTATATTATATGTACAAATTGGTCAAGCTAAGTAAAGGTAGTATCTCTATGTAGTATGAGGAGTAGCCACCACTAATTTTAAGCTTGATTTAATTATTGAAATATTAAATTAAGATAATGAAATTAATAGTTAAAATAACAATGAAATCATTCATTTACTACAAAATTTTATAGATTGAAAAATATTTTTCCAACAATCTAAATTTAAAAAACAAAATAAATATGGAAAAATTAGGGTTAATGTCTATGACCTTGGGATGAATAAATATTTTTCCTTACTTGTCTTCAGCATTAATAATGATGATGATTATAATTAGTGTAAGGCCAACTTTGATTTATTGGACCTTAAGAACAATGATAAGAATTAATTAAAAAAATTTAACAGTTTGTGTCTATGGTCAAAGATTGGAAAGAGGCTTAACTAAATCTCCATAATTTTGATGAGTTAACAAGTTATGAATATATAGGGGCTTCCGCAGTGCAAGATATTAGATATTATTTTTGGGATTAACTGCGTAGTGTAAGTCATTAATCTATTAACTGTGGAGTTTTCCCCACACTCAAACCCACTTAGCTTGCTACCCCATTTGCAAAACCTTAGCAAGTATTGTGCCTTATGAACTACCCAGTTAGAGCTCCCTTGACTCTTATTATTTAAGTATATAGGGGCTTCCGCAGTGCAAGATATTAGATATTTTTTTGGGATTAACTGCGTAGTGTAAGTCATTAATCTATGACCCATATTCATGAGTATTAGTCTCAACTGGCCAATAATTCTCATGATTTGAATAGTCCACTTAGCACTCATTGCATCGGGTGTCACAGGGGTGAAGAAATGGGATTGAAGCCAACTAAATGAATTGCATAGCATCAATCATCACTTCCGGGGCTTGCACCCGGTAACGAGGAATATTGATACTACTTCAAATATTGATACTACTTCAAATATTTTGAAGTTGAGATATATTGAAAATGAAACATATTATTGACATATTTTAACATTTTAAGAGAAAATGTTTTTTTATCTTCTACCTTTTTAGTTTTAAATTTTCTGTTTTAATCTAATAAGAAAATACTTTTGCTTTTTTTAAATTGACCTTATGACCTCTTTATATTTATTTATTTTTAAATTGACCCTATGACCTCTTTATATTTATTTCTTGGTTAAACCATAATTTCTTTTTAAGTTTTCCTCTTTTATTTTCTCTTTTAAATTGAGTTAATAACCTCTTTATATTTCTAATTTCCAATCATCAACAACGAAATACATTATTCTATAGAACGACTAAAAGCTTTATGTAGTTATATATTATTTATTACTTAACAATACATTAAACTGCGTTAAAATCACCATGAGTTTATCAAACTTCCGATCGGCTCCTATGTCAATAGTAGCAGAATACTGGCCCAAACACCGTCCATTATTATACTCGGCGATAATGTGGTCCAGAACTTTGAACTTTTCAGGTGGAGCTCCAATCTGATCATAGAACATCTGAAAATAGAACATAAAGTCAATAAAGTATATGGAACAGATTGAAGTATCCAGTTTTGAGGGCCAGTTTTGATTATAGCTATTCATATTTCTTTGCTCTTACAAGATATCTCTAGGTTACATGTATCATGATAATTAAATCATATGAAAAAAATAGCATAAATTGATGTGAACTTTGGATTGAATATAGGCTTGCATCTTAGGGTGTTTTAGTTCTCCCATTGCCTAAGTAATAGATCCTCAGCCAACCTCACCTTCCCATTGCCTAAGTAATAGATCCTCAGCCAACCTCACCTTCACACAATTGATGTGAGCTGTCACCACCCGGCCAAACTGAGGATGACCAGCTATATTAGCTTCAGTGAACCAGGGTTGTGAGTCCCTATCTTGTTAACTTGTAGGTCGTTTGTGTGGATAAATAAACACACTGTTAGTTGAAACCTTCAAAATTCAATATCAGCGCTACCCAAAGGATGCATATCATGAAATCTTTTCTAATAAAAATCAAGTGAAAACCATACCTGCGATACCTCCATTGGTCAAAAGGCTTAGTTCTACCTCGATATCGTTCAGAAAGGTCCTCATTTGCTTGAATTTCTTAGTTATCTCTAACCTGAACTTGATCAACTTCTGGAAGTAGACCTCCTGTCAAATATATTTCAATATTTTAAACACAGTTTAAATACAAATAGAAGGTGAACTGATGTGAATCGTGACAAGAGTAAAGCCTTAAGCACAGCTTCACAGGTTTCAGCATGTAAACTGTAGAATTTGTTTCAAGCGAGAATATCAGCTTCTGCTAGTCAGCAAGAACCAATACATTATACAATAGAACAACCAAAGTTTTTATACAGTTCCAGATTTATATGTTTGAGAATGTCCATAAAATTTAAAAAAAAAAATTTAAAATGTTTTAAATCACCATGACTTCATCTATTTCCTGATCCTCTCCTTTGTCTAGAGTAGCCAAACACCGTCGATTCTTGCACTCCTGAGTGATCGGGTCCAGCTTTGCCACGTTTTCAGGTGGAGTTTCAAATTTAGAATAAAACATCTGAAATAGAACATACAATATATCAGTATAGATCCATTTTAATTTCAATTTTACTAAATCTTTTTCAGGGAGGTGTAAACCCTTACTTTTACACTCTAAAATTGGTTAAGAAAAAGTTTGTACATCCATAGATTATCGATTTAACCAGTCTAGATGGATCTATACTGATTATTTAAAAATAATTTAACTCGTCTGGATGGGTTTATACTGATTATTTAAATAACACTAAATTAAATTTAAATAGGAAATTGCAAATCGACCTAATACTGAGATGTAGAATGCACATCTCTTCCCAATAAGAGAATGAAACTAAGTACTGTTGAAAGCTGATAGTATCATTTGGAATGTCATTTTCATTCCAAGATAAACAGGCTAACCAGAAATAACGGATGAAATACACCTCAATCAATATCTTTATCTTACCTCCATACACTCGATGTGAGCTGCCACCAATCGATGAAATTGAGGATGACCAGCTATTTTGTTTTTCAGTGTATCATTGGAGTCATTAGGGTTACTCGAACCAGCTTCGCCAGTCACCATATTGCTAGATTCTTGGTGGTTGTGGTGGCGGTGCTGTGGATAGGGTGTCGACCCCGAGGATGGCTCGGCGCAGCACCAGACTTTCTGTTAAATTCCAACTGATTCGAGTTTGTTGACTGAGCATCGGCGCCTCATATGGCAAATGATGGCGATGAGATGTTGTCGTGATCAGAATGATGGATAAGAATTCAAAAGATCGTTGTGGAAGTAGGACAACAATATGAATCACAGAAGAAGATTTTTCCTTTTTTAAAACCAAACCCTATGATATCAATGTAGGCTAGGGTTCCATTTATAGAAATGCTGGGGAGGTTTGTGCTCTCCGATAATCTAAAAATATACCAAAATTTTAATTAGTTTGATCGAGCTTGTGTGCCAGTTAGCGGGGCTTTAATGCACTCAACTAAATTTAAATAGTAACTTGCCTTCGTTTGTTATTAGCGGTAAACCCAACTCTACTATATCTAAATGGACTAAGTCCATAATATGGAAATGCTGGAGGCCTTCGATAATGCTTGTATGGCTTCTCCGTTGTGCATGGGCTTTTCATAAGGTGTCTTTTGTCTAAGAGGAATACATTGAGCCCGATTCCAAGGTTTGGTGTACCGTGATGGACGAGTCCCCATACCAACTATGATTCAAGGTTAAAAAAAAATGCATAGGTTTTATATAGAATTTCTAAGGTATTTCTTCTATGCACAAGTTCTTGGACCATAGATATGTTTTACAGAAGTAATCTTTGGCCTAATTGGGATACTAGTTTTATTTTGTGGTTTGACCCACTGAAGATAGATACTTTAGCTTAGGCATTTATGTTTTGGTGGTACAAAATAAGGGCTTAGGTCCTAATCCACGAGATAAGATCTTTGGATAAAATCTTTAGCCCAAGTGTAGGATAAAAACTTGATTCCAAGGTTGAACATATTAGGACGAGTCACGTTGCCAAGGACATGGTTCGAGGCTAAAATTCATTGCACTAAGGGTTGTGGGCTATGCACATGCTCCCCAACTACGACAAAGGCCTCCATAAGGAATCTTTAGCCTACAATTGGCATATGGGATTGATTCCAAGGTTTAGCACATTGGGATGGGTCCTTCATGCAAGACATGGTTCAAGAACAAAAAATAAGGAGCCATAGACATTATACAGTGCTTTTAGGGCTCGCAGGAAAATCACGAGGCCTCAATGAAGACATAACACCTCTAAAAGGAAGCTTTGTTCCACGAATGGCATATAATTCTAATTGTAAGGTTTGGTTCAACAAAGATGATTATTTTATCCCATGGCATTTTTCATAGGTGAAAACTAGGTGCTTAGGCTATAAACAGTTCTTTCAAGGATTTTATGTCATGCATTGCACCTTGAACCATGATGTAAAGCCCCCATAAAGAATCTTTATCTCGTGAGTATGATATTGTCCTAATCCCAAGGTATAGTACACCAAGGATGTGTCACCTCACCGAGTACATGTCTCAAGGTTAAAACCACTACCTTAGGAATTGTACACTAATTATAGGGTTCCTGGGGAAACATGAGGCCCTTGACCATGACAAAGACCTTTTGAAGGAATCTTTAGCCCACAAGTGGTACAGACTAATTCCAAGGATTGTCACATGGGAATGGGTTTCTTAGTCTAAGAGATGGTTCAAGGAAAAAAAGTAGGAACTTGGAAGCCTCCCGGGCTAGTATATTCTAGTCACAACTTGGAGTGGGTGTTGTGATAATGACCTAGATTAAAATCTTGTCGATCAAGCTCACTCCTTACATGGGTTTTATTGGATTTGGCTATTGATATTGATGTAGCCTTCAAGCAATTATTGAGATTACAAAACATGTAATTATTCTCTTAAGGGTAGGAAGGTAGGCTGAGTTGTTTTTAAGTTCACCATTCATTAAAAAGATGAGTTCTCATTTTAAAAAATAGAAGCTTAGGAATTGTATGCTAATTTTAGGGATTTTGGTACATCAAAAACCCTCAACCATGAAATAAGACCTCTAAAGGGGATATTTATCCCATGAGTAGGATATGACCCTAATTATGAAGTTTGGTGCATCAAGGACATGTACTTTTCTAGCCTAGACATCACTCAAGGACAAAAACTAGCGGATTTTGGCATAAACACTACTTTTAGGGCTTATGGGCTATGCATTGGGCCAAAAACCATGATGCAAGCCCTTTGGAAGGAATTATTGACTAATGAGTGCAATATTGGCTCAATTCCAACATTTGTCACACTAAGGATGAGTCTCCTCACCTAATACATGCTCAGAGGATAAAAATAAGGGGATTAGGCCCTAAATACCAAACAATGGTATAAAAACTTGATTTAGTGGTTTACTGCACCAAGGGTAGTTCTCATTGCCCATAGATGCTCTCTGAGAAAAATTCAGTGTTTGGACCCCTAAGGAGTTATTCTAAGGTAGATTAGTCATGACTAGGGACTTGAACCACAATTGATATGCCACATTTTATATTTTGTTCAATTAATACATATTAATATTTAGTTGTAGGCCAATAAATACACAAAGATCCTTGAGAGTCGTGCAATTTTTTTTATTTAAATGTTGGGTTGTTAATGTTGACTATGCCAAATAACGTTAGAATTATTATTTGTGAAACTTTATAAGGACATTATTGATAAATAAAGGATACAAAATATATTTGAGACTAATGCTTGTTGCATTTTTCCTATTCATGCATATCTCTATCTATGTATCTCATCGTTTGGTATCAAGTTTGTTGATCAAGGCGTTGTCTACGCTTGAATTCTAGTTTCTTTGGCCCACCTACACACCTAGAGTTCATTTCTTTGAAGATTCAATGGGTTTATTTGAGGCATGCTCCTCCACCCTATGCACTTTTGTTTGCAGGTTCGATTCCTTTTGCTTCCACTCCCACCTAGATCCCTCTTTCACATTCACTCCAAGTTCTATTTTAATATTTTCACCTCCACCCCAAAGATATTCAACACTCTCTATAGGAACAACCACTCTTTTGCTTGAGTCTTCATGCCCCCCTATTGCAATTCATCTCTAGAAGAAACTAAGGCGTCTCATACACCTCATGCCTTCACTACTCTAGGCTATCAAAGAACTAATGCACTCCCAACCTATCATTTAGTCTCCCAGTTGTTAGTTGGACAAACATGTCTCTCTCCTTAAGTAGGGTAGCTTCATGTAGGGAGAACTACTTGATTATGTAAGGTACTAGATCTATTATAATAGCAGAAAATGCAAATAGTGCAGAGAATAACAGTGGAACAACACAATATATGGAACCACAACACCAAAATAATACCTTTGTTGATAGGAAACAATGTTCACTTTCCTCTTCGAGGGGACAACTTCCATCGGAGCAACGCTCTATTACAATAATTCTCAAGACAAAAACTTATCATGCCCTTGACTCTTATTTATACTAAATCCATCTACCAAAAGAAAAATCTAGAGGAAGATCTTTCTAGAAGTGGAATCTTCTATTAGGTCTTCTTATATTTGACTTATTCTTCCTTACTATTAGGCCTTATTAATATCATCTTTTATTACATGGAAAATATATTATTATACCCATGTGAGGGATTAGGGAGGTTAGATCCCTAACATGCCCTCCCCCTTAAAAATAGCCTTTTTCTCATGATTGGAGATGGGGAAATTGTTGCAGAATGGTGGTTGGCTCCTAAGTGGCATCTTGTGGTTGTGTGTCCTTCCACTGAACTAGAATTTTCTTGATAGTGCATTGGTGAAGACAAATCTCACGTTGTTCCAAGACTGCTTGGGGTTGTAACCAAATGGAGCCTTCTTCATCCTACTTAGGTAGACTGGTCCAAGTATGGCACTTAGTGTCGATCATTTTCTTTAACTAGGAAACATGAAAAATAGGGTGGAGCTTAGAGTGATTGGGAAACTCTAATTGGTAGGCCATGGACCTCACTCTCTTGAGAACATGGTATGGACCACAGAATTTGGGGGCGAGTTTATGACAATCCTGGGCTTTGAGTGAAGTCTTCTTACAAGGTTGCAGATGAAAAAACACCTAGTCCCCTTCAGCAAATTCACGTTCAGAATGACCTTGGTCTGCTTGTTGTTTCAAGCAATTCTGAGTCATGACCAAATTTTCTTTGAGAGTAAGGAGGATGTTCGTGCAGACTGTAATATTTTGATCCACTGGTTGAACCTTGGAGACACCTGACATGTATGAAAAAAATGAAGGTGGTGGTTGTCCATAAACTGATTCAAAGGGGGTCATGCGGGTGGCGGTGTGGTAAGAATTGTTGTGTCACCATTCAACTAGGGGTAACCACTGAACCCACTTATTCTATCTGTCAAATACAAAACACTGAAAATAGGTTTCCAAACACTTGTTGACTACTTTAGTTTGGCCATTAGTTTGAGGATGATATGTTGTGCTGAGATGTAATTGGGTTCCTTGGAGTCGGAACAATTCTTGCTCAAAAGTGCTAGTAAAAGTGGGATCACTGTCAGACATAATAGAATGAGGCATGCCATGGAGTTTGAATATATTATCCATACAAATTTGAGTTACAGTGGAGGCACTGAATGGGTGTTGAAGAGAAAAAAAATGAGCATATTTGGAAAGACGATCGACTACTACCATGATGATTGAATTACTTCCTAATTTAGGTAAGCCAACAATGAAGTCCATAGAAATATTTTTCCAAATAGTAGGTGGGATCGAAAGTGGTTGGAGTGTGCCTAGTACTTTGACTTTCTCTCCATTATTGCATTGGCAGGTATCACATTTAGCCACAAAGGTGTGAATGTCCTGTTTCATACCGTCCCAGAAAAAATAACGTTTGACCCGTTCATATGTTTTGGTAAAACCAAAATTCCTAGTTGTAGGTGAAGAATGAAAATTAGAGAGAACAGTGGATTTAAGGTTCGATTGTTTGCTTAAATACAGACGACATTTATGAGGAATCTCGTCCCAGTTCCACGAATACCCTGGAGCAGCTTGTGGATCATGTTGTAGTGTGTGGATCAATCTTGAAAGTTTGGGGTCTTGCAACCATTCCTGGTTAACCACCTGAAGCCAATCTGTGACAATGAATGAGAGGGAGAAGAGAGACATGTATTCTTCATATTTTCTGGAAAGGGCGTCAACCACCGCATTTTCTTTTCATTTTTTCATAGCCAAACAACTTGGTTACCCATTTTTGTTGCTCAGGGGAAGAAATTATTTGTTCCAAAAAATACTTGAGGCTTTGATGATCAATTTTGATTTGGAAGTGTTTCCCCAAGAGATAAGGACACCAAATATCCACAGCATGAAGAATAGTCAACATTTCCTTTTCATAGGTGGACTGGCCCAAATGGAACTCAGATAATTGTTTCTTGGTGAAATCCAAAGGTCTACCATCTTGCATGAGAACAACCCCAGTGCCTTTCCCAGAGGAATCACATTCCAATATAAATATATTGTTGAAGTCTAGGAGAGCCAGAACCGGAGTAGTGCACATAGCCACTTTCAAATCTTGGAAGGCATGGTCGGCAGTTGGAGTCCAACTGGAATTTCTTTTTAAGGAGAATTGTGAGAGGAGCTACAATTTTTCCATAATTCTTAACAAACTTGCGATAATATCCCGTCAAACCCAAGAAACCACATAGACTTTTAAGAGTTTTTGGGTGCGGCCAATCCTGCATAGCTTCAATTTTATTTGGATCTACCTAGACACCATCCTTGCCAACAATATGTCCCAGTTACTCAACTTCAAAGGCTCCAAAGGAACATTTAGATTGCTTAAGAAAAAGTTTGTGATGAGACAGTAGTTGGAGGACTTGATCCACATGGGCGAGATGGGCTTGCCAAGTTTTTCTATAGATGAGGATATCATCAAATAAAACCAAGAAAAAATGATAGAGGAAAGGATGGAAGACATGATTCATGAGACTTTGAAAAGTGGAGGGAGCATTACAGAGATCGAATGGCATAACCAAGAACTCATAGTGACCCTCATGATTTATGAATGCAGTCTTGGGAATGTCTTCTTCTTTCATAATAATCTGGTGGTAGCCAGAGTGGAGATCAAGTTTGGTAAAATACTGAGCACCACTTAATTCATTCAAAAGGTCATCAATGATAGGAATGGGAAATTTGTCTTTGATGGTGAGTTTTTTGAGACGTCAAAAATCAAGACACATGTGCCAAGCACCTTCTTTATTGAGTACCATGAATACTGGAGAATAATAGGGACTGGTACTGGGACGGATGACACCGGATTCTAGAAATTCTTGAACAATCTTCTCAATTTCATTCTTTTGGGAAAGGGATGACGATAAGGGAGAACATTTGGAAGAATATTTCCCTAAACAAGAGGAATGGAATGATAATGGACAGCACGAGAAGGTGGAATTCCCTGGGGGGGTTTGAAACACAACTTGGTGTTGGGAGAGGATAAATTGGAGGTCACGGTGTACATAGGATGTCTCAACTACCTAAATGGCATGAAGTTGGGAAATAATGTGAGAATGACCTTTTCTAAGGATTGTTTCCATTCGGTGGGAACGGATGATCTCTGGTGACCCTATTGTGATGCCTTGGAATTGGTTTTGTTGTCCCTCTTGCTAGAATTGCATGGTTAATTTTTGGAAATCCATGGTGATAGGGACGAGAGTGTGTAACCATTATGCACCAACTACAATGTCACAACCTCCCATGTCAGTAGTAAATATATTAGATTCCAGGTGATATTGACCAATTTGGAGGTGCACATTTTCACAACGCCCTCCACATTTCATGGAAGCCCCATTGGAAATCATGATTTGGAAATGATTAACTAGACATATATAGCAATTGACTTATTGGGAAATGCGACAATGAAAAAAATTATGGTTTTTGTCTTTGTCAACTAAAATGATGATTTTTTTGTTCTTAACGTAGCCAATAAATTTAAGGGTTTGGGGAGCAGAGAAACCTGTGAGTGCATTGAGATAAATCAATGGTTCAACTATCGGTGGATCAGAGGGTGGAGGAAGATCCTCTGGTGGGGGTAGCTCAGGTACATGAGACACATATGCCTCTTCTTCAAAAACATCCTCAGACCTAGCCATAAAAATCTTTTGTTCCTTACACTTGTGCCCCCGAAAAATACTTGTCATCGCAATTATAAAAAAGACCCTTAATTTGGTGTTCAACCATTTCATCCCGAGTCAATTTTTGGATCTTGAGGGGAGTGGTATTAATGGTGGGAAGGGGAGGTTTAGGGAGAGGAACAAAGGGTGTTTTTTGGGTTTGGGAGGAGACAACTTGTTGTGCCTCCTTAGCACTTTTTGTAGCTTCCAACCAAGTCTGGGGGTAAGCCATGAGGACATGGGAACGTATTTCATCCTTGAGGCTGCTGATAAAGAATTCCCAAAAAAAAAAATCATATGTCATGCCCTCTGTGTTGAAAGCTAATTTCTCAATGGAAGCTATAAACTCTTCCACTGGGCCCATTTGTTTCAACTTAGTCAAATGGCCTAAATGATGGGTGTCGGTGTCAAAGAAGTCATAGAGATCTGCAATAAACTATCTCCAAGCCACATACCCTTAGTGTGTCTTTTTACGCCATTGTCGCCATTGTCATCATTCAAGATCCAAATGGAGAACACCATAACAGAGTTTGGCCAACTCATCGGTAATGCCATGCAAAGAGAAGTAATGATCCATTTGGGTGACCCAATCTGTGGGATATGAGCCATCAAATTTGTTCACATCCACTCTAGGAAGGCATAGGTCACGCTGAAAGTGATGGGATGGAAAAGTCTGGGAATTGGAGGAAGTCTCACCTTCTGGTTGCAAAGGTTGGTTAGATCAGGTAATGTCTCCAAGAATATTCATCTTGGCAGTGAGCAGGGTAGCAAGGGATTCAAGTTGGTAGAGATTTTATGTTTCATGGTTTCCATTTTGGTGTTGATGGTGGTAACATTGGCACGGACTTGTCGTACTTCATGTTGTGTCTCAAAGAAAGAAGATGACAAGGTATTGAAGTGTGATTCAAATTCTTGTCTACAGGTGTGGGCCATGGTGAAAGGGGGCATAGGGAAGAGGCGGGTGGGACCAAACAAAAAAGGGGTTACGGGTGAAGGGTATCACAATGATCAGGGAGAAGAGGTAAATACAATGGGGTAGGTCCCAAATAATGGGGTCGGAAGGGGTTCGGGACCACAGAGAAAAAAAAATTGAAAAATAATAGGTATGACTGTGATCATAATGACAAGAGGAAGGCAATGGGATAGGTCTCAAATAAGGGTACAGGAAGGCCCCAAAGTCTTTTTTATTTTATTGGACTACAGATTTATACTCCAATCTGAAGAATATTGCAGTGGTGAAATGTCCAAAATATTAACAGGAAGAAAGGTGTAGTAATTTTGCAATCTGAATGCAGGGGGCAAGGTTGCACGACAATAGAGCTTGTTTGTTCCTTTTTCTTTGTTTTGTTTTTGTCCCAAGGGTTAGAGTGTTGAGGGTTTCTACAGATAATGGTTTTCCCTGTGCTATAGCTCTTCGATATACATACAGGGTCAAACAGTAGTACTCAGCACAATATCTTAGGGCACCAACTAAGGAGGCTAGACCTTACCCTTAGTCGTACTACCCGACTACCCAAGTAATAGAGAGTATCTTCTCGAGTGTTGTTCTCGGTGGAACTATAGAAGTCAGGCGGTTGATTGGTTTATCTATGGAGGGATTCAGGATATCTAGGCCAATCTATATACATGTGTTGTCTGATGCATTGCCACTCGAAGGGGTACCAACAAGGGTTACAAGGGTGGCCAACAATGTGTGCTTGAGAACCACTTGATTTTTTTGCGTGTATGCTTCCCTAACTATGGATTTATGCGTTGAAAGAAATATATTTGTAGTTTTAAGACATCGAACCACGTCTCTACCTTGAAAAAAAACCCACAATTCATGCCAAGGAAAGTTCTATGATACCACTTGTAAGGTACTATATCTATTATAATAGAAGAAAATAGAAATACTACAGAGAATAATAGAGGTGCAACACAATATATGAAACCATAGCACCAAAATAATACCTTTATTAATAGGAAACAATGTTCACTTGCCTCTTCGAGGGGGAAACCTCTAGCAGAGCAGCGCTCTATTACAATAATTCTCAAGAAAATAACTTGTCAGGTCCTCGACTCCTATTTATACTAAATCCATCTACCAAAATAACAATCTAGAGGAAGATCTTTCTAAAAGAGGAATCTTCTATTAGGTATTCTTATATTTGACTTATTATTCCTTATTACTAGGCCTTATTAATATCATCCTTTATTACATGGAAAATATATTATTCTACCTATGTGAGGGATTAGGGAGGTTAGGTCCCTAGCAGATTCATGAATCTGTAGTCTCATTGCATATTTCAAATCCCACCCTAACATGATAGAAGTTGCATGCTTGACATTCATTGGGCTCCATTTGGAAAGTGTGCCATAGTCTAGATGTGGTAGACACATCTAGAAACTTATAAACTATATATCAAACTTGTTGACAATGAATCTAGAGGATCCATATTTTATCATATCACAACTTATAAGGATGCCTTTTTTCATGCTATCAACCATAGTTTTTATCCTCCTAGGTGTCAGTAGAACTTAATGAGCCATTCAATGCAACTATGATAAGCTCCATGTTATTCAATCTAGAAATATATTGAATTGTTCACCAAGTTTTGGATAAATATCCAAAGATGAAGAGGTACTCATTCTGAAATTTAATTCTGGTTATTCCTTGTTTTTAGACATGAATTTTCCTTATTTGAGAGCACCCCGTTGGACAATGGCTTTCTCTACGCCTTCAATGTGGAACATAAGTTGGACAAGTGGCCCCATTTCCCTAATCCTTCTCATTGCCTCAATAATTTTCACCTTTCCTTCACTCATTTATATTCCCCTTCTCCTACTTTTGGTTTTCCCCTCTCCTCACATTATGTCTAATCAATACAAGAAAAACACATTGTAGAAAAGGCTTTTAGTGTTACAAGATTTGGAAAAATTTAAAAAAAAACTCTACTACAACCTCCACTATTTGAAGCAGATATTTTAACAGATGTTCTATATAACTAAAAAAAATTGGGCGGGTGGAGGTTGTGGAAGATGTTTTTCCTTCAGTGCTTGTATTGTTAAAACACAACGATGCACTGTTACACAAAATGCACGATGCGTATATAAAATTAAAAAGAAATAGTGCACTTATAATTATTGCATAGGTGAGTGCACGAAGTTGGTGGACGAAAACATGGAAAGGGTCAGTAGGAACGTGTGTGCATTTTCAAGAAAGTGCATGTGTTCTTAATCCTATAGGTTTGGTAAGGCCTGAACCTCTAGCAAGATTGCCACATAGGTTCGTCAACATGGACGCTCACACATTCCTGTTGTGTCCTTTTTTTAAGGACCGCAGACGCGTTTTCTGCTCATTTTCACATCGTGCCTCACAAATTTCCTAAATTCACCAAGCAAATAGGAAAATTAACAAAGGATCAAATCCCAGGATCCTTCCACCGTGTCCATCACAAGAAAGGTATGGTTGATTTTTTGTCATTTCTTTTCTTGTCTTTGCAAAAATACAAAAAAAATAGTCATAGGTTATAGATGTAAATCCCAATAGCATTAAAAACTTATTAGCAAGGTTCACTACACATAATTAATACTTGAATGTAAATCTCTCAACATTTCACCAATATTGTATAGGTTTTTTTCAAGTTCATTGTAAAGATAACACATAGTTTTTCTTTGTTTACACAAAATTATGTTAATGATTTTGTTTGGATAAAATGGCATTGTTGTTTGTAATACCTTAGTCATAAGTCCACTAATTAAATTTCCTTATTAAATTGCAACATATATTATAAAATGGAACTTGGTGACAATGTAAACAACCCACCAGCAGACCAAGGAGAGAAAAAATCCAACCCACCACAACCACCCAATCTAAGCACTGAAATTGATGAGGGGTTGGATACATTAAGAACACTTATAGAATAGTTAAGGGGCACCTGAGAACCAAGCAGATTGTCCTTGGATACTTCTTTTGATGTCATTGTGAGGTCTATTGCAAGCGCCCAAGGGGAATTGACTTCTATTTCTTAGTATAGGGAAAGAATGTTTGAGTACTACAACACTGGATTGGATAGAAACCAAGTCAGAGACTTGGGTATTTCAAAACAACAACTATTTTCTATTTTTAGGGATCCTCGAAATGAAGAAGAACTACCTATGAACAAAAAATGCATTTGTATTGACTAGTGTATCCATCCATGGATTAGTCAAAGTTGGATGGATAGGTGGTATATACCAGTATTTGATAAACATCACTGCAATAACAGGGAGGTGCCCTTATATTTTTTGAGAAAACTATGGGTTGAATTTATTTTGGGTTTGCATGTCAACTAATTTGGCATGGGTGAGTTCCAGGGGGTGGGTCGAGGGTCCACACATGACCGATAGCATGCCAGACGTGATCCCATGTTAGGTCCTCGTCCCCCCAGGCGAAGGCCTAACCCACCTACCCAACATCCTCCTATTGCAGAGAGATTACAATAGGTACAATGAGCTATTTCATCATTGACTCGGATCCTAGTGCAACATGGAAACTTTTTTTCACTATCTTGGTAGGAGGTGCATGTCGATGACATTGATAGAGGGGTCGGAGCTTCACCCTGCATACCAGAGTTTAGTGAGGAGAGGGAACATGGACATAGCAGTCATCCATGTGAACCTCACAGATGCTCGAGCTATGGGTAAACTTGTTATGGGCCTATGGAGACCAGTGGACATCATAGCTTCATGGAGGAGTTTAGTATCTTAACCATCACTATGTTCTTAATATTTATATATTTATTTTTCATTGTGTTTATTTATATCGATATTTTATTGTATGTTGTTTTCAAGTTGTTACGTCCATGTAACAGACCCTCTACACCCATGGATGCATTAGTTCCTATCTCCACCATTGATGCAGCAGTAGAGGCAGCCTACTCATTGGGTGTACCCCATATACAAGTATGTGTCACATTTGATAAATTCACCATAGTCATTTCTTTATTTTATGGCATCCTCAAATTTTTAATGTTCTTGTGTTTCTATGGGATGTGGGACCAGGCGATGTCGAGGAATGTCCATCTAAGATGGACAAGTCACCTACATCATAGGTATCATGTGTAGAGTTAAATATCATTTAAATCTAAAATTTGTTGTGTTTATATTTTTGAATTTTACTATTTGGTACTAATAGTTCAATATTATTAATATGTATGCAGGTTGCGGACATATTCGCTAGTTATAATACTATTGTATTCCTTGGGCACCTAGGATCTGCTTCTAGGTTATCTTACTCCAGGCCAAGGTATTTTTCATCACTTGTAAATCCTATGGGGATCCATTGTTGCCCGCCCCTAGCATATGTGTTATTCCATGAATCATTAGTGGATTCACCCACATACCACCAATCCACACCACCTCTTCCATCACATCCATCCACAGTGGATGCAACTGTATGCCACCCACCCCCACCACCATTTCCATCGGCCCCATCCATTGAGGCTGCCACAGTAGAGTTTTCCTCAGAGCAGGTTGTACAGTTGAGCACTCCACCTTCCAATGACTCTCAATCGAGGCTGGGGATATTCACGGTGAGATAATTTGTTGATGATAATTTTTTTGTATTGTGAATTTGATTTTACACATATTTGTTTAATTTTCTTGATTTGATCCTTGTAACTGACACAAGGTGGCATCACTGAGAGATTAGGGTCGTGGAGGAGTGTAACACCCTCACGATTGTCAGTAGCATATGCGGTGAGTTGTCTTAGGTTAAATTACAAAGTATCATTTTGTATGTCTTTTAATTCATTAAGGAAAAAAACTTATAACAATGTTTTTTCTTTGTGTAGTCTCTAGAACGATGAAGCATGCCCATGCCCAAAACCACTCGAGGTGCTTCCTCAAGCAAGAGAAGAAAGATATATTTTCAGGATGCTCCAGAGAGTGGCGAGGGTGGCAGTGGTCAATGATTGACAAATTACTATCATTTTGTATATATGCCACCATATGGTTGTTTTCCATGTTAGTGCACTTGTTGTCATTTTGTATATTGTGCACGAGGTTCCATTTTGTAAAAAATGTACAATTTAGACAATGTTGAATATACACACACACACATTTCATGACACGTTTTTTATGAATCTCATTCTTTCTGCATTTTATGTTGATGAATGTATGAATTTCAAAGTGTTTGGATTTTATGTGTATGAATGTATGATTTTTTTCTAAAGTGATTATAAATACTTTTGTTACACATTAAAAAATCTCTTATGGTGGAAAATATTACTAAGTGTTAAATCCATAAGCAATTTGATGCAAACCCCCACCCACTCTCTAGGCTCTGCATGACCTCCCAGTCTAGGATCGTTTGAATTCGGGAGTTGGACCATCTCGCAGGCTCCATCTGAGCACTCAAAACCAATTTCACAGGTCCTATACCTTTCTTTCCAAATGAAAATTTCAAATTTTTGGGATCCCTAAGCACCAGAAAATTTACACAAGGGACCGTGAGCCAAGACGGTGGGATAAATCTCAAGTCTCTGAAGAATTCGGGACTTTGGAGCTCCTGAGCTTCGGGAGTCTCAACAAATCTTTACCACGTTTCTCCCGAACATCGAAGTGGTGGAGAGCCGAACAACAACAAATATCAATAGTCCACAGAACCTGTTGAAATCCACAGTGGGGAATGACTTTGGGACTTCGGGGTTCAGTGGTCCTATCCATTCCAATGTGCTATTCTCCTGGAGCGTCGAATCCTGGACCAGATCGGATGGCTCTTGTTATACCGCCAAATTGATGATTTATGACCACTTTGCAACTATGGAGTTTAGGGAATTTCATGACACCTCTCCACAGGTCTCCCGGAGTGTCAGACTGGTGAATACACATGGGAAATGATCCAACGGACCACATGCTCCAGTAAATGAATGGTCTAGATTTATTTCAAACTTTGGTTGTCCAGGCCTTTACACAATGTAAACCATTGTATCTCTCGAATGTCAAAGTGTCGGAGTTCCTCTCCTTCCTCCATGTGTCCTCCTTTAGATCAACGACTGAGATCTACTATGTTATTCAGATATTCGGGGGATTGAACACTCCTTGCCTCTGGTCTCCCAGACTCGACGATCTGCTGGCACGCATCCACTGAAATCAATGATTGTGAATTACTCTACTCTTCGAAGCTTCAGGATATCGTCGAATCTTCACAGTAGTGCCTCCTTCCTCCCGAAGGACCGATCTTCTGAATTCGATGATCCCCTGACACGCGTCCATGGTGATCAATTCTCTAGATGAGTTTTGGATTTCATAACTTCGGAGGTTTCACCTTATTTGACCTCCTCGAATGAAATCTTCTGAACGGACAAAGTCCAAAAGAATTCAGGACTTAACACCCATGAAAATCCTCATAATCTAACAGTTGTGAACATAGTTTCTTCTCTCGAATGGATCTTGTTCGTTCGTCCTTCAAACACACCAAATCCCTCCTCCAAAGGATTTTTTGTTGCTACTTCTTCTGAGTTTTTATACTCTGCTGGTTTTGAACCCTGGCGCATACTTTGCGCTATCTCTCCTAAGCTTGAAGTCTCGAAGGACTTATGGTGTTCACTCCTTGCACTCGCCCCCTTAGAAATATTTTGACACTTTTCTAAGTGTCGTCCCTATACACTCCTTGCACAGGTCTTTCTCAGAGAACTTGTACTCAACAAGTATACATGCACACCTTGCACTATCTCTATAAAAAATTTACTCTATCCCTCCTAAGCTTTAATTCTATCCATGACTCCATCTTGTGCACTCCTTGCATGGGCACTATGTGTTCCCTAACCAAATGTTTTAGAAGAGAAACATCTGAAACTTATACAAATTTCAAAGATTCATTCACAGAAATATAAACACACATATAAAACACAATAAACACATAAATAGAACTTCATTCAATCAATTAACTCATAGGTAAAACAAACCCAGGCATTGAAGAAAATCTCCCTTCTCTTATGTTCAAATAAGGCGTATATATACATAGATTTCTTGCAATCTTCTTATGTTCTATAGCAAGAATACAATGAGCTTAAACATCTTTCAACAATACTAACTTCAACCTGGTTCAACAACCTCTAAAATTGCATAATTTACAATTTTTATACATGAAGGGGCTTCTCGAGCCTTCTCTCCTGACTACCTATTGCTATCACATTGAAATCAAGCATCATACTCCTAGGATATCTATGAATTAATGAGAATTTACAATATGGATAAGGATCTATGCTTAGCATCTATACAATCTCTATGTATATTAAAGAAATTGCAATCCGCTAGGATCTCCTAAAATGGCTTCAGCCTCCAAACATTAAAGATCATTCATTACATCCTTTTCACAAATTCAAAATTCAAAAAGGCGCTTCCTCCTTTGAGAATCCAAATTAGCTTCCATGTACATGCTAGATGATGTGTTGTCCTCCTGCATGGCCTCCTTTTAATGTCGATGGCGATGTCCCTGCATCATGATCCTCAGAAGAATATATATATATATATATATATATAT
>ML784657.1:140272-161991 GCA_009831015.1 Picea engelmannii | reverse complement strand
TTTCTATTTTCGACACACTAGTTCAGTGGGAGTTAACTGACTAGTTCTATTTTAGACTTTCTTTTTTACCATCACTATTATGCATGCATGCATTCCTAAGGAAAGCTAACTGCTTGATTGATTTTCTTAATTATGGAATGCTTTGCCCTATATATGAGTGTATTTCACTCATTCATTGTATCATATTGTTCATGATCTATGTATCAATCATCAATTCATTGGAGTAGTGTGAATATATTTTCTCATTCTTCCATGTTGAATCTCTCTTCCTTTCTTGATAAGATTTGTTTGTACTTGCTTTATCTATATCTCTTGTGCAGGTTTCCGTGAAACTCCAATGAGATGATGATTGATACATAGATCGTGATCAATATGATACAATGAATGAGTGGAATACGCTCATATATAGGGCAAATCATTCCATAATTAAGAAAAACAATCAAGCAGTTAGCTTTCCTTAGGAATGCATGCATGCATAATAGTGATGGTAAAAATAGAAAGTCTAAAATAGAACTAGTCAGTTAACTCCCACTGAACTAGTGTGTCGAAAATAGAAATTTCTCCAACACCCCCCCTAAACATCACTATGGAGTAAAAAATGAGTCTCGGCTACTAATCCATTTTAGGTACTCATGTACAATGCAACTAATGAACACTGAATAAAAGTAAGGAAAGAGGGAAAACCATGTGGGAACAAACCCCCCCCTCAAAAGATAATGTATCAAAAGAAGAAAATAACAGTTGCTAGACAACTGTGTTCTTCACTACAAGACGATCCCGTAAAGTCTGAAACTTCTTCTCATTTAAAGTCTTCGTGAAGATGTATAAATGTTTATGGATCTGATGAAGTCCTTTGGCAACCTGTCGGGCCTTATACTTCTTGATCCTATGGACCCATCTGCACTTGAAAATATTCCTTTCTGGCAGACTTGGAACTAGATTCCAACTCTGTTTCTGTAGGAGTGATCCATACTCCTTCTTCATGGTTGCTTGCTATAATGGATTTCCCACAACCCTATTGTAGTTATGTGGATCAATAGATTGAACCAAATAGCAATGCATGGGCATCACAGGTTCTGAAGCTGAAAGTACATGAGAAGGATCCTCATGCTGAGATCGAGTCATCCTTGAATCCAATGGATTTTTTGCAAGGTTGCATGTTTCCTGAAGTGTGGTCTATGCCTTCTTGGGCATCTGCTGAAGCTTCGGCACAGGCTTCTTATCTGGTTGTACTACCTACTTATTTCCATGTACAGAATCTGAGTGTATGAAATCATCTCTGATGTCTGAAACTGATGGAAGAACAAGAGTATATGCATGTTGCATTGGAGGTGCATGCAAAGTACTCTCCTTATGTGTAATTAGAATAGAGGAGTCATCGTCAAAAAACTTAGTGAATTTATACAACCTTGAATTGTGGTCCACCTCACCAACTGCAATGATGGAATTGTCATGCATGTCAATTACTAAAACAAAATCTGATGTAAATTCAACCTTTTTACCTTTCTGAGTGATCTGATAAACTGAAAGTAGATTTATAAAAATATTTGGAACATGTAAAACATTCTCAAAACTGTCATTGTGGAGTTCCACTCTCCCTTCTCTTGCTACTGCTACTGGAGTATCATCCCCCATGAGAATAGGGGGTCTTGTGCATGGACTTAAGGAAGAGAAAACTTCATCTTTCGTTGTCATATGATGGGATGCACCAAAATCTATAATCCATGAATCAGATGAGGAATTAATTGCAACCATAGCATGATGATTACCTTTCTTAGTCGCATGGTCTTCTTCCTTCTTCTTCTTGGCTCCTTCAGGAATGAAGTCTCCAAGGTTATTCCTCTGAAGTACCTGTGTCATAAGATCGATTTGCTTCTTCATGCATGTGGATTCTTCATGATTCAGTTTATTGCAATATGTGCACTTCTTTCCCTTCTTCTTCTTCCCTTTGGAATTTGAAGAATCTTTGTAACCTAAAGAATCCTTGAAGGGTTTGGAATAACCCTCCTTCTTTGACTCTGGATGTAACAACTCCTTTCGTTACTGCTTCAATTTCTGATTGTATGACCCTTTTTCCATCATGCATGGTGAGTTCATGTGCTTTGGGATATTTCACGAGGCCCATATGTATGAGTTTTGTCTGCTCTTGTGTAAGAGACTCAATGAATTGAGCCAACGTAGGCATTTTCCAATTTGTTCCAAAAAGACATCTGCCAGAATGGAAATTGGAGACATATACAGCGTATTCTGGTCCTAGCTTGGCCAAGATTGTTAGAATAAGTTGTTTCTCTTGTATAGACTTATCAATACCACATCCACCCAAGATTAATAGCAAAGATTTAAATTTAGTAAAAAAACATGTGTATTATCAAAAATTTTAGGGTCTAAGGTATTCAACTCTACCTCAAGCATATGACCTCGCATCTCATCCTGCTTTCCAAAGTGTCCTTCCAAGGTGGTCCAAATCTCGTTTGGAGTCTTGCATGCGGCAACATGAAACCATAAATCAGTGGATATTAACTCAAGAAGTAGTCATGTGGCCTCATCCTCACGATTTGCCCATCTCATCTTCTCAATCGTTGATGTAGGTTTTGTTTTTGTCGTCATCGTCAAATTATATAGTCTTTTTCTTTTGAGTTGGAATGTTGCCTTGGGCTTCCAATCAAAATAATTGTATGGTGTAAGGATTACCACCAATTTTGACTGTATAATAGTTGGCATATCCATCTCTCCCACTGTTTCTAAGAAACCCTAAAAATTTACTCTCAATCTACAAGTGAAAAATTAAGAAATCACGGCAGAAATGGCACTTTAAGTGAAAATTCATATCAGTTTCAAGAGATGATCTTGCGACTTACTTTCTGAACAAACAATGAAGAATCTCTCCAAACGATTGAAAACCCACTTCCAAAATGGGCCGATTTACTTTCCTCATGGGTTGTTTCCTCAAAAACTTAATATTTTTGGGAGAAATCACTGTAGAAAGATACGGCCACGGATTCGTATTAGTTTCAGGAGGCTATCTTGTAGCTTACTTTTTAAGAAAACGGTGAAGAATCTCGCCAAATGGTTGAAAACTCACTTCCAAAATGGGCCGATTTACTTTTCTAAGGGTTTTTTCCTCAAAAACATAATATTTTGGGAGGAATAACTATTGAAAGGTACAACCACAGATTTAGCTCGCCGAAACCCTGATTTTCCTTATTCTTTGGCTTGTCTGGCTTTCTCCAAGCAGCATAGCTCCAATACCATGTCAGTGTTTCATGGAAACCTGCACAGGAGATCTAGCTAAAACAAGTACAAACAAAGCTTATCCAGAAAGGAAGAGAGATTCAATATGGAAGAATGAGAAAATATATTCACACTACTCCAATGAGTTGATGATTGATACATAGATCAATATGATACAATGAATGAGTGGAATACACTCATATATAGGTCAAATCATTCCATAATTAAGAAAAGAAATCAAGCAGTTAGCTTTTCTTAGGAATGCATGCATGCATAATAGTGATGGTAAAAATAGAAAGTCTAAAATAGAACTAGTCAGTTAACTCCCACTGAACTAATGTGTCGAAAATAGAAATTTCTCCAACACATCCATCTTGTAAGGGTACATGTCTGCACCATTGAATATTGGTGATAGTCCAACATTTTCTGGAAGCCCAATTTCATAAGCGTTGGCAACAAATTTTCTAAGGATTTTACATGGTCCTATCTTCTTCATCTTTAATTTGTTATATGTTCCCCTTGGGAACCTTTCCTTCCTCATATGTGTTAAAACTTGATCTCCAAGCTTGAAATGAACCTCTCTTCTTCTTTGATCAGTGCGGCTCTTGTACTTTTGGATGCTATCATGTAATTGTCCCTTTATCCAATCATGTAGTTTCTATATCTCTGCAGCGAAGTCTTTTTCTCCTGCACTTTAGAACCCATCATGTCCCAAAGTTCTTAACTATGGAATCCCTCTCGAATTCATCCCATACACTATCTGAAATGGACTTTTTCTAGTGCTTATGTTCGGTGAATCATTATAAGCAAACTCTGCCTGGTGCAAAATTTGATCCCACTGAATGTGATGTTTAGTGACCAAAATCCTCAGCGAATTTCCTAATCTTGGATTTACCACCTCAGTCTATCCATCTATCTGAGGGTGACATTTTGAACTAAAGGACAATTTTTTCCCCATCTTCTTCCAAAGAGTTCTCCAAAAGTGTCCCACAAATTTGGTATCTTTGTCTAAGATTGTACTTCTAGGGAAGCCATGTAATCTCACAATCTCCTTGAAAAACAAATTGGCTATGTGAGTAGCATCACTGGTTTTCTGGCATGGTATGAAATGTGCCATATTTGAGAACCTATCAACCACTACAAATATGTAATCACTCCCCCTCTAGGTTCTTGGCAACCCCAACACAAAATCCATGCTTATGGCATCCCACAGCCTGTCTGGAATAGGCAATGGTTGATACAGACCCGTGTTTTGTTGTTTCCTCTTTGCATACTGTCAGACTCTACATTTTTCCATGAATTTCTTCACATCTGACCTCATACCTCTCCAATGGAATGAATAACTCAGTTGTGCATAAGTCTTATCATGGCCAAAATGTCTAGCCAATCCCCCCACTATGTTTTTCTTTCAACAGGTTGTGTCTCATTGAGAATCTCAGAATTAATAATTGGCTTCCCTTGAACAACAGTCCATCTTGGATCAAATATTCCATCCACTAACTTTTTTCCCTTAGCAAAGGGTTTTCACATGCTTTGTGAGCCTCCTTGAAATCTAGATCTTCACGATATATCCCCTTAAGGTGTTCAAACCCTAGGGTCTCCACTTGAAATTCCTCCATAATCAGACATCTCCTGCTCAGAGCATCAACAACTTTGTTAGCACTACCACTAATGTGATTAATGACCAAAGTAAAATTCTACATGAATTCTACCCATTTAGCATGTCTTTGGTTCAACTTCTCATGTCTAGTTATGAACTGTAAAGCATGATTGTCACTATACAAGACAAACTCCATAGGAATATGGTAATGCCTCCATTTTTTCAGAGCTTGTATTAAAGCATAAAACTCATTGTCATACGTTGAGTACTTCCTCTTAGTGTCATTCAGCTTCTCACTGAAGTAAGCAACACGCTTATTGTCTTGGCTCAAGATTGCACCAATATCTACTCCACTTGCATCACATCTCACCTGAAATGTCTTCCCAAAATCGGGCAGAACTAGAATAGGTTGTTCTGTTATCTTTGATTTTAACACTCTAAATATTTTCTTAGCTTCCTCTATCCAATTAAAATATTGGTGCTTTTTCTTTATGGTGTCTAGTATGGGTGCACAAATGCTACTGAAATTCCTGATGAATTTCCTATAAAAACTTTCTAACCCATGAAAATTTCTTACCTCAAATACACTTCTTGTAGAAGGTCATTCTTTGATTGTCCTCACCTTCTCTGGATCCATATTCAACTCATTTGAAGAGATCACAAAACCCAAGTATATGAGTTATGTCTTCATGAAATAACATTTCTTCATATTTATCAGCACATTCTCCTGTTGTAGCCTCCTCAACACCAGTTTCAAGTGCCCCAAATGTTCTCCTTCAGTCTTACTAAAAACTAAAATGTCATCTAAATACACAATTACAAACTTACCAATGAAATCCTTGAGCACTTCATTCATTAATATCATGAATGTTCTCGGGGAATCTATTAAGCCAAATGTCATAACAAGCCACTCATACAATCCTTCATTCGTTGTGAATGATGTATTCCATTCATCTCCTTTCTCTCATTCTTATCTGATGATAGCCAGTCTTCAACTCTATCTTGGAAAAAAAAAAATTATTCACTCAAACAATCCATCAAATCATCCATTTTGGGTAAAAGAAATATGTACATGATGGTTATCTTGTTGATTTCTCTAGAATCTATGCACATTCTCCATCCTCCATCTTTATTTGGAATTAACATAGTTGGTATTGCACATGGACTCAAGATTTATCTGACCAAACCTTTATCCAACAACTCTTGGACTTGATTCTTTACCTCTTCATTTTCTTGAGGTGTCAACCTATATGGTTCTTTATTTGGCAAACTCACTCCTAGAATAAGGTCAATTTGGTGATTGGTACTCCTGATGGGCGGTAAAGAACAAGGTAATTCATCCACCACGATATCAACAAACTCATCCAACAATTCTTGAATTTTTGCAGGCAGATCATCCATAGAAGTGTTCATAAGGATGACCATGGGCTTCCTCACCACAACAAACTTCATCTCTTGTTCCTTCTTGAATTCATTCAAGAGTTCCTTCCCACTCATGAGAAGTATGTTAGGACTAGCCTCTTCCTTCACTCCCTTATCTTCTATTAGCAGCAACATATGCTTACAACCATTCTTCTCAAGGGTGTAAGTATTTTTCCTTCCATCATGTATGAAATTTCTGTCATATTGCCACAGTCTTCTCAACAGAACATGGCAAACATCCACAGGTATGACATCACATAGAATCTCATCCTTATAACCACCTATTTTAAATTCAAGATTGCATTATTGACTTACCATGACTTGGTGTCCCATTTGCAACCATGATATTTTATATGGGTTCAGATGTGCAGTTGTCTCCAACTCCAGCTTTTCCACCATTTATATGGATACCAGATTATCATTGCTCCCATTGTCTATAATCACTTTGCATATCCTTTCTTTAGTCTTGCAAGTAGTCTTGAATAAATTGTTTCTCTGAACTGGATATTTTGCCTCTTTCTTTGGTTTTATGAAAACTTTCCTCATCATGAGGGATATCCCTTCTTCTGTTGTTTCTGCCTCCACATTCCTCTTTTATGCTTCGGAAATGTGAGATTCTCCACCTTCTGCAGTCTTGTTTTTCTCAAGACAATCCCAAGACATATGTCTTGTCTTTCCACATGCATAATTTTTCACTTCTCCTCCTCTGCCTCTTCCTCTTCCTCAAGAAAAAGAGTTTCTTCCACCATAGTGTCCCCCTATGTAACTTCCTCCTCTTTCTGTTTGGTTGTGATATTTTTCATCTTCAGCTCTAGGTTTCTGGAACTTTTCTGGGCAATTCCTCTGGATCTGTTTGGAGTTTTCCCTCTTGTTAAGACTCTAAGAGTCATTCCCAGACTGAAAATGAGAGTAAGCTTGGTAACATAGAAATGTAAATGGATTAAAATAGTTTGAATAGGTGGATAAGAAAGAGGAGAGTAAAAGGGAGGGCATCAGACTGCTGCAAATACATTTCATTGGGCATGGAGTCATAACATCCTACAGATCAAAGGAAATCAAGCTTCCTACTAGACAAAAGGCTTATGTGAAGATGGATAGAAGAATATAAGGTAAACAAAGAGAAGGATAACCACATAACAAAGATCTTTTATGTAATATAGATTGAAGAGTGATTGAACAATAAACTGTGATTAACAAGCAATTACCACAAATCCTTTGCAGCTCATGAATTCATTAACCAAAGGCATCTTTTGATCTTCAAAATATGTAAATATTATTCAAGCAAGATGACAAGATAGAATGATAACAAAGAAAACAAAGTCTGATAAGAAACTCCCATGAATCTCTAATGGCAGAAATGCTAATTACAACAGGCCCTTAGGCTTACAAATGAACACACATAGAAAACAGCCTATTCCTACTCTCTCTAGCCTCTCTTGGATCATCCCTCTTCCTTCTCCAAGAGATATCTCCCTCCTTAAATAGAAAATAGCATCCAACTAACCTTAGGAGGTCGAATCCCATTTCCTCCATTGGATTTTAAGCCTTGGAGATAGGTGGCAACAGTCAAAGAGACAAAAATCCAACAAACTACTGATTTTCAGGAATTTGTTGGAAGTCATTAATAAATTGTTTCCACCTCATGCATGAGGCCTTTGTTGGAGATAAATATTAGGTGCAGGTGTCCCTTGACATATAAATTATCCTTGAGAAGTCATTCGAACTCTCCTTGACATGTGGCAACCTCCCAACAAGGAAAATATCAAAATTGTGACCGCTACAGGAAATTAGTACACAACGCCACTGTGCAGAGTACGTAGCGCCTACTTCTATATCCAATATCTCTCAAACCAAAACACATTTTGAAAAACTGAGAGAGGTTTTTTTTATTTGGCATTTTATGAACAAAAACCTCCTCCAGTTTTCAAAAATACATTTTAAATTGTTCAGAATCCAAGTTTCAAGTTAATGACTCAAAACTGGTAAAATAACTCTGCACAATTCGTATTTTGACATAATATTACATAGCGCCATTTACGTTGCGTCTGTGTGAAGATTAGGTAGCATCGCCAAAAACACAACGTCTTCAATCTTGAAAGTGTGCAGAGCAATTTGCAGTCTTTCATGATGACAAAACCATTTCAATTAAGTGCCTTGATTGTACAATGGATAGTTCCTTTTACCACTGGGGAAACTAGCACTTAGCAAAAACCTAAAACTCAGATAGTTAGGCCTCTTCTGGCTACAAATTCGTGTGCTAACACCTCTATTTCACTGGCTTTACTTCCTGTCCAACTTTTCCTCTGCTTTCAATGCCATCTGATAAGAGTTCTCTACATTTCTTACTGTCATCATATTCATTTCATCTTGAATATCATACCTCGGGTCATTTATATACCTGGAAGTTTTTTCTTCATCATTCTCTCGAAGCCCTACTCTAATGTTCAGCCTGTAAAATTATTCAATGTACTCTTTCACTGACAAGTCTTTCTATCTTAGGTTCTACAATTTCCTAAACATATTTATCTGATAATCTTTGGGTATGAATTTAGCTTTTAATTTAGCTACCATTATGTCCCAAATTTTGATTTTTTGCTTACCTTTGCATATTTTGTCAGCCTGCAATTCATCCCACCATAGTGTTGCATGTCCCTTTAGTCTGGTCATAGTGTGGTTCACTTTAGTTTCATCATTGATCTCCTCATAATCAAAGTACTTTTCCAAAGCATTTATCTAATTCAGCAGCTCCTCAACATCTAAGTTGCCTTCATACATCAGGACCTCTATTTTTTCTCTAGCTCCCATTTTAACAACAACTCTTAATAGTTGCTCTCTTGCAGCTCCTTCTACTTCTACTTCTTCACTCTCAGCCTCATTGATGTCGCCAGCATCAGGTTATCTTCTATGTTTCATCTCCATGGCGTCCAATATCGCACGGAGTCACCTCATCTCCTCTTCCATTGCTGGATTTTCTACAGGTTTGTCCCTATATCTCCTTGGCGGCATGGTACCAAGTTCTTATTCACATAGAGCACAATTCAGGATCTTATACCACTTGATGCAAACCCCCACCCACTCTCTAGGGTCTACACGACCTCCCGGTCTAGGATCGTTTGACTTCGGGAGTTGGATCAGCTTGCAGGCTCTGTCTAAGCCCTCAAAACCAATTTCACAGGTCTTATACCTTTCTTCCTGAATGAAAAATTCAAATTTTGAGGGTCCCTAAGAACCAACGAATTTCTACAATATACTGTAGGCCAAGATGGTGGGATAAATCTCAAGTCTCTAAATAATTCGGGACTTCGGAGCTCCCAGTATTCGGGAGTCTCAACAATTTTTTATCGCGTTCCTCCCAAACGTCGAAGTGGCAAAGCGTCGAACAACAAAAAATATCAATGGTCCACAAAACCCATTGAAATCCATGGTGGGGAATGACTTCGGGACTTCAGGCTTCGGTGGTTCTATCTGTTCCAACATGTTATTCTCCCGGAGCACCAAATCCCAGACTAGATCGGACGGCTCCTATTCTACCACCAAATCAATGGTTTATGACTGCTTCGCAGCTCCGGACTTCGATGCTTTTCACGACACCTCTCCACAGGTCTCCTGGAGTGCTGGACTGGTGAATACACATAGGGAAATGATCCAACAGACCACATGCTCCAACAAATGAACGGTCCAGATTTATTTTAGACTTCGGGTGTTTGGGCCTTTGCACAATGTAAACCCTTGTATCTCCTGAATGTCGAAGTGTCAGAGTTCCTCTCCTTCCTCCATGTTTCCTCCTTCATATCAACAGCTCATATATACTCCATTATTCGGAGCTTCGGGGGATTGAACACTCCTCGCCTCTGGTCTCCCGAACTCGATGATCCACTGGCACGCATCCATTGAAATCAATGATTTATATTTACTCCGCTCTTCGGAGATTCAGGAGATCATTGAATCTTCACCGTAGTGCCTCCTTCCTCCTGGAGGGTCAGTCTTCCAAATTTGATGATCCACTGACACGCATCCACGCAATCAACACTCCAAATGAGTTTCGAATTTTGGAACTTTGGGGGTTCCGCCTTCTTCGAGCTCCTCGAACGAAATCTTTCGAATTGATGAAGTCCAAAAGACTTCGAGACTTAACACTCGTGCAACCCCTCATAATGTAACAGTTGTGAATATATATTCTTCTTCCGAATGGATCTTGTCTGTTTTCCCTTCAAACATACCAAATCCCTCCTCCAAAGGAATTGGTGTCACTACTTTTTTTGATTTTTTATACTCGGAGGGTTTTGAACCTTGGCGTACACTTTGCGCTATCTCTCCTGAGCTTGAAGTCTCGAAGGACTTCTGGTGTGCACTCCTTGCTCTCGCCCCCTTAGAAAATTTTCAACACTTCTCTAAGTGTCGGCTCTATACACCCCTTGCATGGGTCTTTCTCAGAGAACTTATACTCAACAAGTATACATGCTCACCTTGCACTATTTCTGTAAAACTTTTACTCTATCCCTCCTGAGATTTAAGTCTATCCACAACTCCATCCTGCGCACTCCTTGCGTGGGCACTGTGTGTTCCCTAACCGAATGTTTCAGAAGAGAAACAACTGAAACTTATACAAATCTCAAAGATTCATTAACAGAAATATAAACACACATATAAAACACAGTAAACACATAAATAGAACTTCATTCAATCAATTAGCTCAGAGGTAAAACAAACCCAGGTATTGAAGCAAATCTCCCTTCTCTTATATTCAAATAAGGAGTATATATACACAGAATTCTTGCAATCTTCTTTTGTTCTACATCAATAATACAATGAGCTTCAACAACTTTCAACAATACTAACTTCAGCCTAGTTCAACAACCTCTAAAATGGCATAATTTACAAGTTTTATACATGAAGGGGATTCTTGAGCCTTCTCTCATGACTACCTACTGCTATCACATCAAAATCAAGCATCCTACTCCTAGGATAGCTATGAATTAATGAGAATTTGCAATATGGATAAGGATCGATGCTCAGCATCTGTACAATATCTTTGTACATTAAAGAAATTGCAATCCGCTAGGATCTCCTAAAACGGCTTCATCCTCTAAACATTAAAGATCATTCATTACATCCTTTTCACAAATTCAAAATTCAAAAGGGCACTTCCTCCTTTGAGAATCCAAATCATCTTCCATGTACACATTGGATGGTGCGTTTTCATCCTGTCTGGCCTCCATTTAATGCTGATGGCAATGCTCCTACATCACAATTAATGGTTCTCATTACCTAAATTTATGGGTAGGGCATGCATCTCCTTCAACATTGGTAAAGTTAAACTAATTGCCAATGCCCTAGAAACACTTGGGTGGACTTGTTGGATGTAGATGGTCGGTGGACAAGGAATCAAAGCACTCAAAGTTGATGGATGACACTTGAGTCCACCTTAAAGTACTACTTTCAAATAAATTATCATATACAAAAGAGGATGCCTCAAAATTACTAAATCATCATCATCATCATCATCATCACACACACAAACACACACACACACACACACACACATATAGACACACACACACACATATAGACACACACACACACACACACACACACACACACACACTATTAACTTATTAAAAATATATATTGCAAACTTGTAAGCAAAAAAACTTATAAGCTCAAGTCCATGAATCTTAAATATATTAATTTTCAAACTTTACAGTCGGTAGTGACAATTCTAAAAATGGTTTTTTTTAAATGAAAAATAAACTCAAGTTCATGAACCATAAATATATTAATTTTCTATATATAGTATTGGTTACTTGACTTAAAGACCCCAAAACTAGTAAAATTTAACAAAACATTTAATTAGTAGTATACACTAAAGAAATTTTGAGGAAACAAAAGTGGCTTACCTAAATGGTGTTGACAATCATACTAAAGGCAAGAAATACCGCACATATGGGTAGTGCATGAAGCTCCAAAGTTCAACATTTCAATTTGCATGTTTAAACAAATCACATAACTATGATCTTCATAAACATATAACAATAAAAATAATATCTTGCAACACATAAATAGGTCCAAATGTATACATATCAAATGTCTATATCATTCTAACTAAACCCAACAAATACTAGGCAATGAATCACTAAGATAAGTAAAAATCAAAGTCACTAACCTTCTAGAGACAAAATATAAGTTGTTACATTTACAAATCCCTAGAACATCACTGTGATCTAAAATAGACTAATCCCTATTTGCATGTCTTGTCATGTAACTTCCCATGTTAACCTATACAATAATAAATATAACTTTCTATAGCATTATTCAAGGAAAAAGTCAAATCAAAATGTGGATTGAAATGAAACAATAATAAAAATAAAAATAAACATTTATCATCCCAAGAAATTAAAAACATTTTTTCTAGGCACATAGGACTTAACTTTATATCACAAAGTTCCTTTCCATCCAATGAAGGGTTTATGACATTTTAAGTCTTGGTGAAACATTTTGCATGTCTTTCCAAGCCATGCCATGCCTTGCCTTTCCTTGTGTTTCCATGCCATGTCTTTCCTTTCCTTGCCAAGACATGACATGCCTTGTCATGTCATTGCATGCCTTACCTTGCCATGGTTTTCCATGCCATGTATTTCCTTGCCACACCATGCCTTTCCTTGCCTTTCCTTGCCATGCCATGACATGATATGCCTTGCCTTTCCATGCCATGCCTTTCCATGTCATTCCATGACATGCCTTTCCAATTCATGTCATGCCATGCCATGCCTTGCCCTACCATGGCATGCCATTGCATGCCTTTCCTTTCCATGCCATGTCATTCCTTTCCATGCCATGCCATGCTTTTCCCTGCCATGACATGTCATTACATGCCTTTCCTTTCCATGCCTTTCCATGCCATCCCATGCCATGTCATGACATGCCTTGCCTTGTTATGTCATGTCATTCCATGCCATACCTTTCTTTGCCATGACATGCCATTTCATGTGTTTCCTTTCCATGACATGCCTTTCCATGCCATGCCATGTCATTCCTTGCTTCTCATTCCATGCCATGCCATGCCATTCCATTCCTTGACAAGCCATGTCATGCCATGCCTTTCCTTTCCATGACATGTCATTGCATGCATTTCATTTCCATGCCATTTCCATGCATTGTCATGTCATACCATGCCATGCCATGGAATTTCCATTCCATTGCCTTTCCTTGCCATGACATGCATTGTCTTTCCATGCCATTGTCATGCCATGCCATGCCATGTCATGCCATTGCCATTCCATTACCATGCCTTTCCATGCCATGCCATGCATTGTCTTGCCTTGTCATTCCTTTACATGCCATGCCATGCCATTGTCATTCCATTACCATGACTTTCCATGCCATGCCATGCATTGTCTTGCTTTGCCATTCCTTTACATGCCATGCCTTGTCTTTCCATGTCATGCCTTGCCTTGCCTTGTCATTCCATTCCTTGCCTCGCCTTGCCTTGCCTTGCCACGCTATTCCTTTTCATCCCATGCCTTGCCTTTCCAAGCCATGCCTTGCCTTGCCATGCCATGAATTGCATTGCATTTCCTTGCTTTTCCATGCCTTACCTTGCCTTGCCTTTCCATGTCATACCATGACATGCCTTTCCTTTCCATGCCATGCCTTTCCATGCATTTCATTTCCATGTCATTCCATGCCTTGGCATGCCTTGCCTTGACTTGCCTTGCCATACCATGTCTTCCCATGCCTTTCCTTTCCTTTCCATTCCATGTCTTGCCATTCCTTTACACGCCTTGCCTTGCCTTGCCTTGCCATGCCATGTCATTCCATGCATTGCATTGACTTGCCATGACATGTCATGCCATGCCTTTCCTTGACATGTCATGTTGTGCCTTTCCTTGACATGCCATGCCTTGCCTTTCCTTTCCATGCCACACCTTGCCTTGCCAAGCCATGCCTTGCCATGCCATGTCTTGCCTTACCATGACATGTCATGCCATGCCTTGCATTGCCTTGCCTTGCCATGTCTTTCCTTTCCTTGGCATCCTATATCGTGCCTTGCCAAGGCATGTCTCGCCTTGTCATTCCATGTCTTTCCTTGTCATGCCATGCCTTTCCTTTCCTTTCCATGCCATGACATGCCATGCCTTTCCTTTACATGTCATGCCATGCCTTTCCATGCCATGAATTGCCTTGCCTTTCCATGCCATGCCTTGCCTTTTCATTCCACGCCATTCCATGTCATGCCTTGCCTTTTCATTCCACACCATTCCATGCCTTGCATTTCCTTGCCTTTCCATGACATGTCTCTCCGTGCCTTGCCTTGCCTTTCCATGCCATACCATGTCATGTCTTTCCTTTCCATGCCATGCTATGCCTTTCCATGCCATGTCTTTCCTTGCCTTGACATTACATTCCATGCCATGAATTGCCTTGCCTTGTCATTCCTTGCCATGCCTTGCCTTTCCATGCCATGCCTTGCTATGCCTTTCCATGCCATGCCTTGCCTTGTCATGTCATTCCATGCATTGCCTTTCCATGCCTTTCCATGCCATGCCTTGTCATGCCTTTCCATTCCATGCCTTGCCATGCAATGACTTGCATTACCTTCACTTTCCATGTCATTCATTTCCTTTCCATACCATTTCATGCCATGCATTGCATTGTTTTCACTTGCCATGCCATGCCTTACCTTGCCTTGTTTTTCCATGCCATGCCATGCCTTGCCTTTCCGTGCCATGCCATGCTTTTCCATGCCTTTCCATGTCATTCGATACCATACATTTCTTTTCCTTACCATGCCATGTCATGCTTTGCCTTTCCATGTCCTGTCTTGCCTTACCTTTCCATGCCATGCCTTGCCTTGCCTTTCCATGCCATGCCTTGCCTTGCCTTAGCTTGCATTGCCTTGTATTTCCTTGCCTGGCCTTTCCATGCCATGCCTTGCCATGATTTTCCTTCCCATGCTATGTCATGCCATGTTGTGCCTTGTCTTTCCTTGCCACGCCATGCCATGTCATGTCTTTCCTTGCCAAGCCATGATTTTCCATGCCTTTCCTTTCCATGCCATGCCATGCCATACCTTGCATTGCCTTTCCTTTCCATCCCATTCATTTCCTTCCCACGCCATGCCTTTCCTTTCCAATCCATGCCTTGCCTTGTCATGCCATAGCTTCCATTGCCTTTCCTTGCCATGTCATTTCTTTCCTTGCCTTGCTTTGCCTTGCCATTCCATGCCATTCCTTGCCTTTCCATGCCATTCCATGTCTTTCCATGTCATTCCTTTCCTTTCGTTTCCATGTCATGCCTTGTCATGCCTTGCATGCCTTGCCTTGCCTTGCCATTCCATGTCATTCCTTGCCCTTCCATGCCATTCCATGTCATTCATTTCCTTTCCTTTCCATGTCATGCCTTGTCATGTCTTGCATTGCCATGCCATGCCATGACATGCATTGCCTTTCCTTTCCATGCCATGTCATGCCTTGTCATGCCATGCCTAGCCTTGTCATGCCATGCATTTCCTTTTAAGGCCATATCTTGCCTTTCCTTGTCATGCCATGCCTTTCCTTCCCATGCCATGCCTTTCCATGCCTTGCCTTGGCTAACCACAATTCATCTAAAAGGTACTTTCATTATGATATTCATAAAACTAATTGTTTGTAAAAATATAGTTATTTTCATCGTTATAGAGAATTTTTTATCAAGTTAATTTAATAAAAGAATCCATGGCATTCATGTATCATACCTTCTTTTTTGCCTAAAAAAAATAACTTATTTACTAAATGAACAAACTTAATACGTAAAAATTACAATCAAAGGATTCATTAAGCATCTAATTCTACAACTTTTTATCCCATCTATCTTAGATAAAAATACTTGCATGAGAATTTCAATGTCGTAACATAAGCTCTCTTTATTCATATATCTAAGGCTTATTCCTAGTTTTGAAACATGGATTATCATAATTAATAGGATTTATGAGGACCTAGACCTTGCCTTGCCTTTCCATGTCTAAATTTGCTTATCCTTGCCATGTCTTTCCTTGGCTTGCCTTGCCTTGCCTTGCTTTTTCTTTCCTTGCATTTCCATACCTAGACCTAGAATTGTACCAAGACATTGTTGTGTCATGCCTTGCCTTGTCTCCCCTTGTCTTTCCATGGTCTAAGTCACGGTCTAGGTCATGGTATATGTCATGGTATTTGTCTAGGTCATGGTCATAATTTAATTATAGGTCTATTGCCAACATGTCCTTGAATGCCTCGAGGAGGCGAGTTGCAACTCGTGATAAAAATCAAATCAGGACTCGAATGGATGAATTGTCAGTTGCATTGGATATGGGGCACCGGGTTTTAGCTAGTGGGGCCCCTCTACTGTCATTATGTTGCCCAAAAAACCATTTGTTGGAGGATCTTTGGAACTAGGGTTTTCTTCAATGAGGCATAGTGCAATTTCTAAAAAAGAGGTCGATTTTCAAGAACACTATGTCGAGAAATTGTGGGTAGTGTGGTTGCATGGGCCTTAGAAAATAGATGTGTGGGAGCTTACAAAAAAAATTTATGTTTCTCGGTTTGAATTTTATGCCCCAAACCAAATTTTCGACATGTCCCTAAATAGCTTGAGGAGGTGAATTGCAACTCACGATAAAACTCAAACCGGGACTCGGATGGATGAACCATCAATTCCATTGGATCTTAGGCACCATTTTTTAGCTAGTGGGGCCCCTCTATTGTCATTTTGTTTCTCGTACAATCATTTGTTGGAGGATCTTCGTCACTAGGGTTTTTCTCAATGAGGCATAGTGCAATTTCTAAACAAGAGGTCTATTTTCAAGAACATTGTGCTAGGAAATTGTGGGTAGCTTGTTCGTGTGAGACTTGGAAAAGTAGACATGCGAGAGATTACGAAACTTCGCTATGCTACTTGGTTTGGATTTTATGTCTCGGGAACAAATTGTCGACATGTCCCTGAATGGCTTCAGGAGGCGAGTTGCAACCCGTGATAAAACTCAAATCACAACTTGGATGGATGAACCATCCATTGCATTGGATCCGAGGCACTGGGTTTTAGCTAGTGGGGCCCCTCCACTTTCATTCCATTTCCTGGAAAACAATTTGTTGGAGGATCTTCGGCACTAGTGTTTTTCTCAATGAGGCATAGTGCAATTTCTAAACAGGAGGTCAATTTTCAAGAACATTGTGCCGGGAAATTGTGGGTAGATTGGTCACATGGGCCTTGGAAAAATATATGTGTGGGAGCTTACGAAACTTTGTTATGCTACTCAGTTTGGATTTTATACCCTCAGACCAAATTGTCAACATTACCCTGAATGGCTTGAGAAGGCGAGTTGCAACTCATGATAAAACTCAAACCAGGACTCGGATGGATGAACCATTGGTTGCATTGGATCTAGGGCACCAGGTTTTATCTAGTGGAGCCCCTCCATTGTCATTATGTTTCCCAAAAAACCATTTGTTGGAGGATCTTTAGCACTAGGGTTTTCCTCAGTGAGGCATAGTGCAATTTCTGAACAAGAGGTCAATTTTCAAGAACATTGTGTCGGGAAATTTTGAGTAACTTGGTCATGTGGGCCTTAGAAAATAGGCATGTAGGGGATTATGGAACTCTGTTATCATGCTCGGTTTGGATTTTATGCCCCCAGACCAAATTGTCGACATGCCCCTGAATGGCTTGAGGAGGTGAGTTGCAACTCGCGATAAAACTCAAATCGTGACTTGGATGGATGAACCATCAGTTACATTGGATCCGTGGAATTTGGTTTTAGCTAGTGGGTCCCCTCCATTGTTATTTTGTTGTCGAGAAAATTGTTTGTTGGAGGATCTTCGGCACTAGGGTTTTTCTCAATGAGGCATAGTGCAATTTATGAACAAGAGGACGATTTTTAAGAAAACTATGTCGAACAATTGTGGGTAGTTTGGTCATGTGGGCCCTTGTAAAATAGACATGTAGGAGCTTACAGAACTTCGTTATGTTGCTTGATTTGTATTTTATGCCCCCGGACCAAATTTTAGACATGTCTATGAATGGATTGAGGAAGCAACTTGAAACTCATGATAAAATTCAAATCAAAACTCAGATGGATGAACCATTGATTGCATTGGATCTAGAGCACCCAATTTTAGCTAGTGGAGCCCCTCTATTGTCATTTCATTGCCTAGAAAACTATTTTTTGGAGGATCTTTGGCACTAGGATTTTTCTCAATGAGGCATGGTGAATTTTTTTAACAAGAGGTCAATTTTCAAGAACATTGTGTCAGGAAATTGTGGGTAGCATGGTCACATGGGACTTGGAATAATAGACGTGAGGGAGCTTACGAAACTCTGTTATGCTGCTCGATTTGGATTTTATGCCCCCGGACCAAATTGTCGACATGTCCCTAAATGGCTTGAGGAGGCAACTTGCAACTTGCAATAGAACTCAAACTGAGACTCAGATGGACAAATCGTCGGTTGCATTGGATCTGAGGTAATGGGTTTTAGCTAGCGGGGCCCCTATGCTGTCATTTTGTTTCCTGGAAAACTATTTGTTGGAGGATCTCTGGCACCATGGTTTTTCTCAGTGCTTATTACATATGTTTGAAAATTTAACACCTTATTAGGCTAGACATGGCATGGCATGGAAAGGAAAGGTATGGAAAGGCATGGCATGGCATGGCAAGGAAAGCCAAGGCATGGCATGGAAAGGCAAGGCATGGCATGGAAAGGCAAGGAAATGCATGACATAGAATGGCATGGAAATGCAAGGTAAGGCATGGAAAGGGATGTCATGGCATGGTATGGCATGGGATGGCATGGCATGGAAAGGCAAGGCATGGCTTGGCATGACATGGCATGGCATGGAAAGGCAAGGCAAGGCATTGCATGGCAAGGCATGGCATGGAAAGGCATGGCATGGCATGGAAAGTAAAGGAAATGAAATGCATGGCATGGCATGGCATGGAATGGCAAGGAAACTAAAATTTTGATTGTGCTAATGCCTAAAATTCTCCTAACAGCAGTCAAACTTCTATATTTTAACAAAGCCAAAAATAATTGACATTTAGCAGCATCGGATTTTGGTTCAAAATATTCTTTAATGATTTTATAAGAATTATAACAAATAGTACGGTTAGGTAACTTACCTTCAAGTAATTCTAGACCACTTTCATCAACTTGAATGCATTTATGATCTAAAAATGAAGAAGACTTGAAAAACTTGAAAACTTATTGCAAGTGAATGTTATGTGTTTAAAGCAAAAGGATCAGTTTGCAACACATAAATTAAAGGATTACTTATGCAAGTTATACATAGAAAGCATCATAATCAATGAACATAAACACATAAGCACAACAATTGATAAAGGAGTTCACCCCTCTTATGGGCTACATCTCCTAGTCCAGCTTCCAATGGATCATTATTATTAATTGCTCAAAAAAGTGCTCAAAAACATGTCTTACAATGCTCAAAATGACAAACCGACTGCTCCAATGGCTTCAGAGTGTCCCAAAACCCCTGTCTGGGCTCTTTCGGCACCTCAATCGGTCGAAAAATGAAGAAGTTAGGCCTCCTGGAAGTCTCCCTCTTCAAGCTTGTTGTCTCTGCATCTATAAAACGCACCCTTCATCATTGAACCTGGCTCACACGCATTTTAAAGCGTGAAAACCCAGCACCGGGCACAACCGCGCCAACGGTGCAAACTGTAGAATGGTTAAGGGCGCGCCAGCCCCTAACCGCCTCGGCACCTGGGCGTATGGCGCATGTGACCGTATGCATGGCAAAAAAGTGGCTAATTGGTTATAGAACCGTGTAACCCCCGTGCGCTCCAAGTCATAGGCATATGGCACACGTTATATGACCAAGGGTTAAGTTTTGAAACCACGCGCACATAAATCTGTCGGCTACATTACATATAACATGGTCATATTACATTTCAAATGACCACGGATCGGGGCTAAGCCCCGGCCCGACCCCCCGTCTAATATACAATAGTGTAAACTTATATACATTTAAACATATGCATTGAATAAGAACCAACCCTTGGCCCAATGGTCGAGCGGTCGTGCGAAGGCGTTAGGTGTTGGGGAGGTCCGGGGGTCGAACCCCGCAGACTCCACTATATATTTTACATAACCATATAAACCAAATAATGAGTGACACGTGGCACCCACCGATTGGGCCACGTGTCCTCATACCATTTGCCCATAAACGGACATGTGTCAGCTCCTAACTCGCCATCTATCAACCAACCAGCATCTTCCACATCACCCATGTACGGTCATACGGTCCTGCCACGTCAGACCGTACGGACTATATGGACTGGTACAGTCAGCATCAAATTTTTTGCCTGTTTGGCTTGGCGAACAGATCGCGATATCTTCTCCATACGAAGTCTGTTTGACAAAGTAAATATACCTCCAGAATCAGGAAGATGAGACGGACACAATGGCACTGTTTTCGTCGCATTCCGAGCACTTTGAAATTTGAGCAAAATTTGATCCCCTGATCACACCTCCCCATTAGAAAGATTTTGGACCTCCAAAAGACTATTCTCACTCTATGTGAAGATGAGGGTAAAGTTCCCTCACCCTTCCAACCTCAATCCACTTGGCCTTGCTTGGATTGGTCCCTTTAAGACCAACTCGCAAATACTCCACATATCCTCGCTTCGAAGTTCGCATTCTCCTATCAAGGATGGTGTCTTCCTGCAGTTATGTTAGATACTCTAGAGAAAAATCATCTATGGAAGGAATCTGAACATGCTCTCCTTGATCATCAATCAATGGAGGCTCATACAACTTCAAATTCTCAACATTAACAACTGCATACATCTGCATATAAGGAGGCAAATCTAAACAAAAAGCATTGTTACCAATCTTATCGACAATTTTGAAGGGACCATATCGAATTGGTTTCAACTTTTTACCTTCTCCTTTAATCCTCTCCTTGCTGATGTAAAGCCAAACTTCATCACCAACTTCGAAACTATGATCAACACGATGCTTGTCATGTCTCGTCTTGTACTTAGCCTGACTCTTTTCCAACTGCTCTTGCACCACCTGATGTATCGACTGAATTTGTTCAATGAACTTCTCTGCCCTATCAATATCATATTTCCCATCGACAGCAATATCTTTCCCAAAGATAAAATCTAAAGGTGACTTGGGCAAATAGCCAAAACATGCCTCAAATGGCGACGTTTGAGTCGAAGAGTGCTTAGCTCGATTGTACGCATGCTGAACGTAGTGAAAATGTTCATCCCAAAGTTTAGGATTATTTCTGCAATAAGCACGAAGAAGATGTACCACTGTACGATTCACCACCTCTGTCTGACCATCTTTCTGCGGATGAAAAGTTGTGCTCTTTTTAAGCTTGGTGTCCATGAGTGCCCACAAACTTGACCAAAAACTTCCAACAAATCGAGAATCCCGATCAGAAATAATGGACTTGGGCAAACCAAAATGCACCCAAACATTTTGAAAG
>ML784657.1:85749-130895 GCA_009831015.1 Picea engelmannii | reverse complement strand
ATGGAGGTAGAGAGAGAGAGAGAGAGGGAGAGAGTCGAAGAGGGGAGATATAGATAGGTATTGGATGAAAGAGTGTGAGGCATGGTGAGGAAAGGTATAGGTCTAGTTCATGGTTTAATTCTAGTTCTAGGTCTAGCTCTAGGTATTGACATGCCTTTCTAGGTCTAGGTCAAGGGAATTTCTTTCCTTACCATTCCTTACCTTACAATGTACCAAAATTGCTAGTGTGTTAGAGTATGGGATGGATACAGAGGAAGACATTGAGGGGGGATGGAAAGTGTGTGTGTGAGAGTGCAGGAGGGAGAGAGAGAAAGACAAAGAGGGGAGGTAGAGAGTGAGTGTGGGAGGGAGAGAGAGGAATACATAGAGGGGGGATATATAATGTGTGTGCGAGAGTGTGGGAGGGGGAGAGAGGAAGACAAAGAGGGGAGGTAGAGAGTGAGTGTGTTAGAGTGTGGGAGGGAGAGAGAGGAAGACATTGAGGGGGGATAGAAAGTGTGTGTCCAAGAGTGTAAGAGGGAGAGAGAAGAATAAAAAGAGGGGAGGTAGAGAGTGAGTGTGTTAGAGTGTGGGATGGATAGAGAGGAAGAAAAAGAGGGGGGATAGAAAGTGTGCATGTGAGAGTGTGGGAGGGAGAGAGAGCAAGGCATAGAAGGGCAGTATAGAGAGTATGTGAGAGTGTGAGAGGGAGAGAGAGGAAGATAGAGAGGTGGGTAGAGAGAGAGGTAAATTGATCCGGATTTTATGAGTAGAACGAAATGAATACAGATTATTAACAAGTGCTTAACACAAAATAATAGAGATACAGTAAAATTGGTTTTCTATTCAATAACGAAATAAGTTGAAACTATAAAATGCAACGGAAACAAGCTTGTTGGAATGGTGGCAGCTTATCTCTGAGAAGAGATGTGACGGTTGCATGCATTTGTAAGAAGAAGATTACAATGAGGCTCTGAAGGAATTTTTACAATAAACAAGAATGCCAAAAACCCTAGACATCCAAAAACCTAACCCTAGGAGATGAAGCACCAAAAGTCATGTGGGCCCCGTTTGGGTAAGTTAGTACATCAACTTTCTGGGGTCGTAACTTTTGCATATGATCTCCGTTTTAGGCGTGTGATAGCCCGTTTGAAAGGTATCTTCGAGGAGATTAATTTTGGGGGCTCAAACATGCCTTTAGATATCATTGAGGAGCTAGATCCCAAAAAACCTTCATTTAGGCCCTCAAAATGGGCCCGGAAGTTAAAACTGCTAAAAATAGTAAATTGCCAAAATTGTCAGAAAATTGTTTTCAGCCAGTTGGAAAAGATGGGTGGCCACCAATATCCATATAGATAAATCCTCCCTCCTTAGGAATAAATGCTCTCCATTGCGTTGAGGTCCCCCATTAGATGAGGAAATATCTGCTGAATTTGGCCCCGGGTGAGCCACTTGCCTTGGTGCAGGAGCTACCCTGCTTTAACGACTCGATAAAGTTGGATCCTTTGTTGTCGAGTGCCCTTTATCTGGGCGTCCACAATCAGATCATTAGATGCCTATTTTATGCAGTCGGGGTTGAGCTCTTTTGGTGTCATTTGTTCTGCTACTTTTGAGGTGTCCAATAATGGTGGGAAATAAGGGCGAAGAAGATCCACGTTGAACACTGGGTGTAGGCCAAGGAAAGGAGGAATGTTGAGATCAAAAGCATTATCCCCCACGGCCTTGGTGATAGTGTATGGCCCATAACGGAGTGGGAAAAGCTTCCGATGGGGTCCTGTAAGGCATTCTTTCTGCAAGTGCAACCAAAATTTGTCGCCCACCTGGAACTTTTGTGGCACCTGATGTTGATCATGGAGTTGTTTGTACTTGTCATTGGACTTCTGTAGGATATCCTGAACTTGTTGGCAGATGTGTTGGATCCTCTCAATGAACTGGGTGGCTTTGTCAGCTTCATTTGGAGCAGGAGATGAGTCGGTCGAGGTGATTGCAAGGGGAAGTGCAACATCTATGGGACCCAATGGTTGGAATCCCAACCCCACCTGAAAGGGGTTGTGGTCAGTTGAGCTATGCAGGGATCAATTGTAGCTATGCTAGACATAGGGAAGGCTCTCATCCCATGTGGGAGGATGATTTGAATTATACATGTGAAGGATATGCACAATCATTTGATTTACAACCTCGGTTTGGTCATCTGTCTGGGGGTGGAAGGTCGTGGATTTGGTGAGCTTGGTGTCCAGCAGTGACCAAAGGCTCGACCAGAATGTCCTGAGAAATATACTATCCCGATCTGAGACAATGGTTTGTGGGATTCCAAAATGCACCCAGACTCGTTCAAAGAAGAGCTTGGCAGTGGCCTCTGTTGTGATGCTCTTCTTGCAGGCAACCAGAATCGCCATCTTAGAAAAGCGATCAACAACCACAAAAACACAGTCATTTCCCCACTTGGTGGACGGGAGGCCCGACATGTAATCCATTGGGAAGGATTCCCATGGCCTGTCAGGAGTAGGAAGAGGGGTGTACAGACCCTATTTTTTAGTGGTCGGTTTGGAAATAGCACAGGCAGTGCAGGACCTGATATACTTGTTGACCTCTTGTCAAAGTTTCGGCCAGTAGAAATGTTTATGTAGCATCACCACTGTCTTTTCGACGCTGAAGTGTCCTACCACCCAACTGTAGTGGGCTTCCCAGATTAGCTTCGCTTGCTCACTTGATGGAACACAGATATGGCCCAGATGACACAACAACCCATCCTAAAGATGGAAACTATCAACAACTGTGTTTGCACCCAACATTTGGTAGGTTGTGGCAAAGTTAGGGTCTGTCTCATAGATTTGGGGCCATCCAAATGTATCATGGCCGCAAGAGTCTAGCACTGTGGTGAGTGTCACGACCGGTGGTTTGCTGAGGCAATCAGCAACGCAATTGGTGTTTCATGTTTTATACTTGATGTTGAGGTGGAATTGCTGCAAGTATGTGGACCACTTTTGATGGCGTTCATTATGTAATTTTCCCTGTGTCTGCATGAACTACAGTGGCTTATGATCAGTGTGGATGATTGTCTCCTTCCCAAGAATGTATTGTCTCCACTCGCGACAATCTTTCACAATGGAGTACATTTCTTTGTCATAAGTAGGGTACTTACGGACAGTATCTGACAGTGTCTCACTATGAAAGGCCACAGGGTGGTCATGCTGAGTGAGAACGATGCCCACAACATAGTCTGAAGCATCTGTCTCAATCTCAAAGGGACGTTGCAGGTCTGGTAGTGAAAGTACAGGGGCTAAGCACAAGTGTTGCTTCAAATCATCGAATGCTTGTTGTTGGGACTAGCCCCACACAAATTTTTCCTTACCACCACCCCTATTTATTTGGCTGAGGGCCCATGCAATATGGGAGAATCCCAACACGAACCTGCGATAGAAATTGGCAAGGCCCAAGAAGCTCTGAATCTCAGTGAGTGTTGTTGGGGCTGGCCAGTCATGGATGACTTGGATCTTGGCTGGATCCACATGTACGCCATGCTGATCAATGATGTAGCCCAGGTAATGGACCCTGTCCATGCTGAAGGAGAATTTTTACAAGTTGGTGTATAGCTTGTGTTGGCGCAGGGTGTGCAGAACATGTTGAATATGCTACAAGTGTTCGGCCCAAGTCTTGTTGTAAATTAGAATGTCATCCTGATACGCCACTACAAAAGTGTTGGTAAATGGTCACAGGATATCGTCCATCATCCTCATGAAAGTGGTTGGAGCATTTTTCAAACCAAAGGGCATGACCAACCATTCAAAAAGGCCTTCCTTTGACTTGAAGGCGGTCTTCCATACATTTGTATGTTCTATCGGGACCTGGTGGTAGCCAGACTTCAGATCAATGTTACTGAAGTATTTCTCCCCCATGAGTTGATCAAGGAGGTCGTCGATTCGGGGAATCGAGTACCAGTTTCTGACTGTGATTTTATTCAGAGCCCGGTAATCAATACAGAGTCACCAGGTTCCATCTTTCTTTTGTACCAGCATGATTGGGCTCCCGCAAGGTGATGAGTTGGGGCAGATGTACCCCTTGTGGATAATTTATTAGATTTGTCACTTGATCTCCTCAATCTCTAATAAAGAGCAATGATAGACTGGCCCATTGGGAAGCGGTGCATCAAGGGTTAGATCGATGGGGTGCTTGAGCTAGCAGTGCAAAGGTACCCCTATAGGTGAGGAGAATATATCTGAGTATTCTTCCATGACCTTATCTACTTGCTTCTACCGTATGGAGAGGTTGGTCACAAAGACCCTGGATGTGGCTATGATCTTTCACTTATTCTGAGAGTGAATCACGAAGAAGACAAACTTCCCCATCTAAGAGATGACCTTCCTGCATTTCTTAGCAGAGATCAAGGAAATAGCACTAGGTGGGACTACCTCGAGTATCCTGTACAATTTTCTGTTCAAAATAATAATAACACTACGAGGCCTAGACTCATATACAGCATGACGTGTACATAAATAAGGTTGGCCCAAAAGAACATCACAAACTTTGAGAGGAGCAACATCACACAATACCTCATCTTTGAAGGGCTTGATGTCATAAGAAAGTCGACACTATTGGCTGACGTGGAGATCGCTTCCTTGGTGTATCCATCCAATGGTGTAGGGTTGTGGGTGTGGTGTTATTAGCAGGGCCAGCTGCTTGACGACCTCTACTGAGATGAGGTTCTTCTGGCTACCGCTATCAACAATGAAGTGCATTGGGGTGCCTTTTACCCACATCTGTGAATGGAAGAGGCGCTCTCCTTCTTCTGGCTCGTCTGGTTCACCGGGATGGAGCTTGGTGGTAGCAATGGTGGCACTGGGTTCTGTGTCAATTATCCATCTTCCACTTTCTAGTTCTAGCTCAAAGTTAGAATCTGCATATGATTCAGAGGCTTTCACTTTGGCCACCAGCGACTGTTTTGAGCGGAAGTCAGCAGTGTTATGCCAAGGGCTCTTATGGAAGTTGCACCACTTCCCGGTATATTTATTTGTCTTTCCATTGTCATTCTTTGCTTGCGGATTGGACTGGTAGTCCTGATACTGTCCATATTTTCTTTGTCCTTTGTTCTATGGGTTGGGGCCACCCTTTCCTAGCTTTTGTTGTGAGGGGTTCCCAGGCCCAAATTGCCGCGTCTTTTATTTGAGCTTCTTCTCGATTTTGACGACATATCGGTAGGTCGTGCCCAAGGATGAGATGTCCAGAAATTCCATTTCGGTATGGATGTATCTATGCAAAGAACTGCAATACTTGAGCACCAGATGTCACTTTGATACCCAGATTGGTGCACAAGGTATGGAAGATATTTGTGAAATCTGACACTACTTGGTCTCTTTCTTGCTGCAGTGTGGTCCATTTGGTATACAGGTCGTCGTAAATTTCGACAGGGTAGTATTGTTCCTTAATAGAATCCCTGAAGGATTCCCAGGTGGCCATAACTGAAAATAATGAGGTTTCCTCTATTTCCTTTTTCTCACAGAAGGTTTCCCACCAATCTTTGACACGGGGAATGGCTTTGAGGAGCGCAAAAGTAATCTTTTCTCTATTTGAAAAGTTATGGACAGAAAAATACCCTTCTAGTAGATTCAACCACTTGTCTACAACATCTGCATCTATCTAACCTTCAAATATAGGAATATCTAAGTTTATTTGTACCTTGAAGGGGGCAACGCCTATGTTCGAAGAAGATGTGTCCCCTGTTGGTAGTCGTCGAAGGATTTGCGTGAAACTATCCATCATCTCGTTCCTCTGTTGCGTGAGGGATTCGTCAATCAACAGTTTGAAAGGATCTCATGTCCCATCATCTTTATTTTCTCCTACCATGAGAGGTCACTTGGGCGTGCGAGAGCTTCTGTTATCAAGAGAAACAAGCTTGAGACCCAACTCTTTGTAGTCTAACCTCGTTGGGGACATGCATTAAGATGACAAGGAGCAGACCACTCTAATACCAATGATCCAGATTTTATGAGTAGAAAGAAATGAATATAGATTACTAATAGGTGCTTAACACAAAATAACAGAGATACAGTAAAACTGGTTTTCTATTCAATAACGAAATAAGTTGAAACTATAAAATGCAGCGGAAACAAGCTTGTTGGAATGGTGGTGGCTTATCTCTGAGAAGAGATGTGACAGTTGCGCATTCGCAAGAAGAATATTACAATGAGGCTCTGAAGGCCTTTTTACAATAAACAAGAATGTAAAAAACCCTATACGTCCAAAAACCTAACCCTAGGAGATGAAGCGCCAAAAGTCATGTGGGCCCCATTTGGGTAAGCTAGTACATCAACTTCCCGGGATCGTAACTTTTGCATACGATCTCTGTTTTAGGTGTGTGATAGCCCGTTGGAAAGGTATATTCGGGGAGATTAATTTTGGGGGCTCAATATTGACCTTTTCTATCTTTGAGGAGCTCGATCCCGAAAAACATTCATTTAGGCCCTCAAAATGGCCCTGGAAGTTAAAACTGCTAAAAATAGTAAATTACCAAAATTGTCAGAAAATTCTTTTGAGCCAATTGGAAAAGGTGGGTGGCCGCCGATAACCATCTGGATCATAAATTTATGAGAGAGAGGTATATGTAAGAGAGATAGAGGAGATATAGTGGGAGGGAGGGGGGAGAGAGAGAGTTTGTGAGAGTGTTAGAGGGGGAGAGAGAAAGACAAAGAGGAGGGGTAGAGAGAGTGTGTGAGAGGGAGGGAGAGGGAGAGGGAGATAGAGAGGGGGGTAGAGAGAGGGATAGTGAGAGGAAGGGAAGCAGAGATGGATACATAGAAGGGTGGGTAGAGAGAGAGTGAGAAGAAGGGGGGGGTACAGAGGGAGATAGAGAGGGGGAATAGAGAGACAAAGAGGGGCAGAGAGAGTTTGAGACTAACAACGAGGAGAGAGAGAAAGGGTGGGATAGAGGTGGAAGAGAAAGCGAGGCATAATAGTGGAGGGAGGGACAAAGGGGTACTGGGAGAGAGAGAGAGAGAGGAAGAGGTGGGGATAGAGAGGGACTGGGTGTGAGAGTCTGAGGCATGTTAAGGCAAGGTCTAGGTCTAGGTCTTTCCATACCTTGTGATGTTTAATTCTTTCCATCTCTAGGTCTTACCATGTATAGGAGTGTGAGGGAGAGAGAGGGACACATATAGGGGGGTAGAGAGGGAGACTGAGAAGGAGACAGAGAAGGGGGGTATATGTAGGAGAGAGAGAGAGAGAGAGGGAGAGATAGGGGAATAAAAAAGATCAAATAACATATAACAGTGCATGCATGCTCTTAGGAATGCATGTGTGCTCTTAGAAACATGTGTGTGTTCCTATAGCACATGTGCGCTATTAGGAACATGTGTGCGTTCGTAGAGTGTGTGTGCTCTTAAGAACGCGTGCATGTTATTTTGAATTCATTTTTTTTTAGCGAGATTGGCAACATATAGGTTGACTTGGTTGGCTTGGATTTAGGTTCGGGATTACAAACCTACTGGTTCGGTCTACAAATTGATAAAAAAAACTCCATTTTTGTGAATACCTCTCTATATCTTTGTCTTTGACATTATTTTTCTATAGGCTAAACAATTAAGTTGTTGACAAAACTACAGGAATAGATAGAGTCAGCAATGCAAATTCCAAATGTATAAAAAAATTTAAAAATAATATTGTTTACTCTTTTAAAAAATTGCATATATCAAAATCCTAGAATACATACCTCTCTTATTTCTACTATAACTTTTTGTTGGCTTAACCATTTATCGAATGAGTTATATGAGGAACTAGAGGAGATTGATACCTATGATCTGAAAAAATAAAATAAAATAAAAAAAGTTTTTTGATCATGATAAGACCCTCTTAGCCTACATGAACAAAAGACGTTGTAATTTCAACAATATGTTGACTCTGATAATTGAAAAATATATATATAATTAATATTTTAAATTTCCAAAAAATACATGGCACAAGAAAAATGGGTTCTCTATAAGTATACAAATTTTGGGAACAAAATTCCATCATTAAGGTACTCAACACCTGCACAAACAAAAACATATACCTTATATTTTGTTGGAAAAATAAGATATCATTGTTAGAAAAATCAAATTTGACATAGTTATTCACAATTTGTATGAATAAAAGTTGTATATTTAGAAAGCTAATTCAATTTCCTACGTTTCATCTTCTTACACCATATTCAAATTCATTGTAAAAGTACCTTGAATAATCCCTCCAAGTTAACATATTGTTGTTTTTTCCAGGTTTACATTGCCACTAACGCGTCATGAGAGACCATCATTAGCTTTCACTCACCCGCACACCAGTTTCACATTTTTGTTGTATGCAGCACCAATGCTCTTAAAAACTTAATGCATTGGTTCCACATTGTTTGTGTATGCAACACCAATGCTTTCTAAGTATATGTATGAACCAGTTCTTTTTGAGTTTATGCGAGCCTCGGTGCTTGTATCATATGTGTGTACCAGTGCTTGTACTACCTTGCGCACCGAAGGGTAGTTAAATTTTGAATATTTGAGGTGAGATGTCGGTGCCATTCTTTGTTACTAAGCATCGGTGCATATATTATATTTAAAGCATCGGTATGTATATTGTATTTAGAGCACGAGTGTGTATTTTAAATGTGCACACCATAAAATTTTGAAATGATGAATATAAGTGTATGTTATCGTTTAAGGAACGATGTTTTTTCTTAATATTTGGCATCATTTCTTCAATATAATTAATATGCATCGGTGCATATAACCCATTAAAATAGACCACTTTCTATATTGTGGAATGCACCATTTAGTGAGTACATAATAATACAGTGCATCAATATGTATATATTTTAATTAAAAAAAAATTACAAATTTTCAATTAATCTTCTCAAAATCAAATATTTTTTATAATAATATTGTTTTTTATATTTTTGTTATTGCATTTTGATATAATGATTGCATTAATGTGTTATCTAGCATATTGCACCTTTGTTATTTCTAACAATGTAAATCATTTTCATATTAATTAATCAGCAACGCAACATTTTACAACATTCGACGATGCAATAAAATAAGAAACTCATTTTATTATATATGAATAAGAGACTAATTTTCATACAAAATGGGATAGCATAAAGGTCTACAATCATCAAAATGCAATCAATATGTAATTATTACACTTTTTGGTAACATGTCCTCATACGATTGGGGCAATATGTCAAGTACATTAAGAAAAATCCTTACTTTTCACACTCAAATATTCCAAAACATACAACTCACAGTAACATTCAATTATATTGATTTTCATTCATCACTTGAATTGTTGTCATCGCTCGAGTTGCATGCATGTCTCATTTCTTCATCATTTGTAGGTGATATTGTACTTTGGTGATTTAACGTAATATTTTCTTGATTGGCTTGTTTTTTATGTTATGCATCTTCATCTTCCATCTACAAACATAGAAATAAAGTTTAATAAGTATATATATATATATATATATGATTGCATAAATCAAAAAATGTACCATATTGCAATGAGTCTTTCATAAAGGATACACATTCTCTCGAATTTCCATGCTTCATCCTTCTCTAAAAATCCCTTTTGTTGGTTGTGTTATCGTAAAAGTTGTAGGTTGGGAAATTCCTGACCCAACCACAAAGCAAGTGCTACAACTTGGGAATCCTACACCCAATGTCACCTCGATGTAGGTCCCACACTTCAAGGGTGACTAGGTCACTCTAGGGAGGCGATCTCGGTGACCCTAGGGGGAATGAGATGGATATGGATAGAGATGGAAGTGGAGCCCCTAGATTTCAAGTCTATGTGGAGTGAAATGTGTGGAATTAATTCTTGGGAAGGTCCAATGGTTTCCAAGTATGTTGAGTAACCTGTAAATGGTGAAATACCTTCCCGAGACACAAGAAAAACCACTTTTCAATGATGTATGTTAGTTGGATCATCAAGTTAAGATATTGTTCCTAATTTGCAGCAATAGATAATAGTATATATCAGCAATAATATGGTACTATAATCTTCTCAATAAATGTTAGATATCAAGTAGAAAATACAAGAGAAAGACTAGTTAATGACTAGCTAAACTCAAGATGAAAAATCAATGTTCTGGCATAAAAAGATAGGCAACACAGGTATTCCAACAGAGGATGAAAACCTTCAGTAACCACTCACACAACTAGATCAAAGATCAACACATCGATGTTTTGACGTGGTAAATCCCCTATGGGGAAACATCCACGGCCCCAGCCAACGCGGCCACTTGGATCAGTTTATTAATGCAAAAGAAAAAGATTACAGAGAGTTTCTCACAATCGATCATCGGAAAAGGACCATCCATGCTCTTTAAATAGAGATCATGGACCAATCAAGTGTTAATCCACGGATCAGTGGTCGTTAATATCAATGAGAATATGAACTGTCTGATCACTCTATGTCAGGAACATATCGTGAACGTCGGATTTCCTAACTACAAATGCATACTAATGCATATTAAAGAAACAAACTAAGAAACACACTTTTACCTAATGACACATTAGACCAAGTAAATCTTAACTAAATCCTAAGTGTCTAAATATCCTAACATCCCCCCTTAAGAACAACTTGGGATAGGATTGAAGGATTTACAATTGTGACACAATAGGAGAAGGAAGACGGAATTAGAGCCTATCCCCCCTTAATGACAAATTCCTAAACTCCTAACATAGATCGAAGTTTAGAAAACTTTGCTTATGTAAGAGACTTTGTGAAAATGTCTGCAACTTGATCTTTTGTAGGGAAAAAGAGCACTTCAATAACTTGATCATGAATGAGACTTCTGATGAAGTGCATGTGTATCTCGATGTTCTTGTTGTGTATCCAAACTCTGAAAGGATCTGTCGAAGCCACAAGGCTTCCTGACTTGCATTTACTGTTGCTCAGTACTCTGCTTCTACTGAAGAAAGTGAAATAGCATGTTGTTTCTTATAGGCCCAAGTGATAGGTCTTGAATCAAGGCTGAAAACATAACCTGCAGTAGAATTTTGATTATCAGGGTCATCGACCCAATATGAATCAGTGAAACCAACCAATAAAGGAGTCTCCCCTGAACTATAATGTATCCCAAACTGAATTGTACCATGGACATAGTGAATTATTCTTTTAGTTTCTTTCCAATGGCTTTCATGGTGTAACATCCTCGGCCATCAACCCCACTATCGAGCAACGCTACTACGCGGAAACATTCTCATACTTATATATATAACATGCATTAAATCAAATTAATAAATTTAACTAAACAATACAGAGTAATCATAGGATTACTGGTAACATATAGAAATAATGGAATTAACAGTAATTCATGATTGCAACAGAATGTGTGATAATATTGCAAGCATCACATACATGCATTTTAATTGAAATTAAACAGATGCATATACTTATCTTTGAAACTATAGCAACTCCACCAACCACTTGCAGACCTTCCACAAACCTCCAAGCCTTAGACCACACTGCTCATCACGCTTAGCAGTGGGTCACCCTCGAGCTGGGACCAAGCTCCACCCAGGGCAAGGGAATCCTAGACTAGGCTGAGGTTACAGGAAAATTGCACAGAGAATCCGGAAGGATTCTCTCTAGGAGACTTCTTACGCCCACTACTCATAGACTCTCATTCCCCACATGCATGTTCCACCCGGGAGTGTACACCTTCACAAGCACAGTCCATCAGTGCTTCACCTCCCTCTTTGTGTCTCAGCAACATGTCGGATCAGGAATTCTCAAAGCTCTATAGCTGGTGCTGGACTCACTCTGGGAGAAAACCACTTCCCATCAGACTCTCTCACCTGGAGAGAACTGCTCACAGTCCTGACAACCACGGGCATGACAACTCGGTTCTTCAACCAGTTTTCAACTCAATTCCCACAAGTTCAGGATAACAACAACAGCTTTTAGTCAACTCACGGATGACAGAAGCAAAAGGAAAATTGGGTGTGGATGTCCAAAAATAATGGCAACAGACCACTAAGGCACAACATGGTTTAGGTAACACCAGTTCTAGGATGCATGACAAGCAATCCACGTAGAGGTCGAACACAGACTCAATAGTTCAGATAGAGGATGTATCGGCTTTTTCAAGAAAACATCACAGGCTTCGAGTTTCAAAGCTGCGTGAGGGTATGCATGTAGAGATCAGATGGAATTCACGGTTTCAGACAGGCGACAACAGAATGGAGGAGGAACCTCGAACTCAGCTGACACCTCAGCTTTTAACCACATGCGCCTAGGTCGACACTTGTCTTCTTGAAGCTGCATGCGTTCCCTTTTGCACACATTGCAGTTGCATGCATTGCCTCTCATAGGACTTAGGATAAAAACATGTTTTGTCACATAGCTTTAGAATAATAATAAAATATTATTCTCAAGGACTTAAGCCCATAAGATTAGCCCCTCTTCCAAAACTTTCAACCCCTTTTCCCTTACCCACCCTATGGAAGCTTAGTCCCCCATCACTCTTTCTTCTTGGTTGGTCTGCACACAGTGATGTTTTATATATTATATTAATGATCTGCATAATTACATATATAAAAATAAGGTTCATGGCCTTAACACTTAGGCTCTCTAGCCTAATAAACATATAATTCCACTAGCTTATCAATACTTGGCTCACCAGCCTACAAAACATGATTACAATTCATAAACATGATTACAACAGGGCTCATCCTTGGGATATTACAATCCCCTCACATAGCATTAGCTAGATTTTCAAAATCCTCAAAAAGATGCGGGTATTATGCTCAATGAAGGTCTTGGTTAAGATGTATGTCATTTGTTTTGTTGAATGACAGAACTAGAAGTCAATGATCCCCTCGTGTACTAAGTCTCGGATGTAGTGCATGTGGATCTCGATGTGCTTCATTTGTTCCCTCTGAACTGGATCTCTGCAGAACTTCAAAGTACTCTAGTTGTCACACAAGATGACGATCAGCCGATGAAACTAAATTCCCAACTTAGTGAGAAAATGTTGTAGCCACATAGCTTGAATGGTTATGTTAACTACCCCTCTGTACTCTACCTCGGATGAAGATAGAGAAATGGCAACTTGCTTCTTTCTCAACCAACAAATAGGCCCAGACCTGAGTGAGTAACTAGATGTGGACTTGTGATCAGTGATATCGCTAGCCCAGTCAGAATTAGTGAAACTGATGAGATCCAATGTAGATTTTGCTACATAATGAATCTCAAAGGTGATGGTGCCATGTACGTATCCAAGGATACACTTTGTAGCCTTCTAATGTAGCTCATGTGGCTCCTGCATGAACCTGGAAACTGTGCCAACTGCATAGGAGAGGTCTGGTCTAGAGTGTGTGAGATACAACAAGCTCCCCACTAGTTTTTTGTACAGTGTGTTGTCAATCAGTGGAGTGTCCCCGCCATCATCAAGTTTGATTCATGATAGGAAAGGAGTCAGAGCATACTTGCAGTCTATCATGTGAAATCTCTCAAGGAGATCTCGACAATACTTAGTCTGAGACAGTTTGATGCCTGAAGCATCCTAACTGATCTCGAGTCCAAGGAAGAAGTGTAGTGGACCCATGTCCGTCATCAAAAACCTGTCATGTAGAATCCTTTTGACTGCAGCAATCGTTGAAGTTGAGAAACCGGTGATCAAAAAATCATCAACATACAAAACTAAGAGTAGAAGTGAATCAATCATCCTGAGCATGTAGACATTCGGGTCTGATTTACAAAATACAAAGTTATGTGATAGCCGGTAGGATTCCATCTTGGAATACCATGCCCTCGGAACCTACTTGAGGCCATAAAGAGATTTGTTCAGTCGACGGACCAAAGAGGAATCTTGCATAAATCCCTGGGGCTGCTCCATATAGATCTCCTCAGAGAGATCATCGTGAATAAATTTATTCTTCACATCCATCTGATGGACTTCCCATCCCTTGGCCACCACAATGGAAAGTGCCAAATGTATGGAATCCATCTTCGTTATTGGAGCAAAGGTCTCATCACAGTTAATGCCATGCACCTGCTGAAATCCTTTGGCAAAAAACCTGGATTTGTATCTACTTATCTGTCCATCCGCTACGCTCTTGGTCCTGTAGACCCATCTACATCTGAAAAATTTCCTTTCATAAGGAAGGGGAACCAGATCCCAAGTCTGGTTCTTAAGGAGGGAGTTGTACTCCTCCTGCATGGTAGATTTCCAAAAGGGATTTCCAACAACCTCTCCATAAGACTGTGGATATGAAGACTGAACCAAGAAAAGATGCATGGAGGGCAATGGTTTAGTGGCAGTGAGTTTAATAGGAGGCTCCTTGAAATCAGATCGAGTTCTCGTAGTATCGGTTGGATCACCAACAAGATCCCCTGCATCCTGAAGAGTAGTATGTGCCCACTTGGGCCTCTGCTCTGGCTCTGCATCTGCATCTAGATGCTCTGACTCTACATCTGAATGTACTGACTCTATATCTATATCATTTAAATCCTATGAATTAGAACTCTCGTATGAATAAGAGTCAGCATGTGCATGCTCATCATCTCGGACAGGTGGAAGAATGAAGGTTTCTACATGTCATTGTTGAGGTACATGCGAGACACTTTCCTCGAATTGAACACTACGCTCAATGATGAGTCTATTTGAGGAAAAATCAATAAGTCTGTATCCCTTCACACCTTCAGGGTATCCAACAAAGATACACTTTGTGCTCTATGGATCAAGTGCCTTCCTCTTTTCAGAGGGAATTTGGGCCCATGCACGTGAACCAAAAATACAAAAGTGGGTCACTTTCGGTTTGAGGCCACTCCGAGCCTCGTAGGGGGTCTTGTCCTTGAAAGCTCTATGGGGATATTTGTTTTGGATGTAGGTTTCACAGTTAAGTGCTTCGGTCCATAGTCTCTGTGGTAGTGAATTTGCATGTAGCATGCAAGATACCATCTCTTTTAGAGATCTGTTTTTCCGCTCAACAACTCCATTTTGTTGCAGCATATAGGGAACTGTGTGTTGCAACTGAATCCCTACCTCATCACAAATATTTTGGATCTCATGATTGACATACTCTCCCCCGTTATCAGTTAGAAGGACTTTGATTTTCTTTCCTGACTATGTCTCAACCAGGGCTTTGAAATCTTTGAGGTGTTGAAAGACCTCGGATTTTTGCCTGAGAAAGTAAATCCATGTGAAACGTGAGAAATCATCAACAAAAATGAGAACAAACCTCACTTTGTTGATTGATGTATGCAGAAAAGGTCCCATGAGGTCACTATGGATCATATCTAAAGGAGCGGAAGCTCTTTGAGTCTCTCCTTTGTCGAATTTCTCTTGAGGGTGTTTTCCAAGAACACATCCCTCACAAATTCCTTTGGAGAAATGGATTTCTGGTAGACCATCAACCAATATTTGCTTGCTAATTTGTTGCATATATCTCAAATTCAAATGCCTGAACCTGTCGTCCTATATCCTACTACTTTCAACAGCATGGGTAAGAAGTAAAGCAGAATCTAGTTCAATAAATTCAGAAAATGTATACAATCTAGATTGATGGTTTACCTAACCAGTAGCAACCCTGGACTTGGTTTTCATGTCATAGATGTCCATTGCATTTGGTGTGAATATGAATTTCTTTCCGGTGCCAGAATTCATCATCTAATACATGGAGAGAAGATTGACGGAAAGTTTGGGAACATGCAGCACATTCTCAAAGCTTTCATTTGTGAGTTCAATCCTTCCTTTGTCAATGACCTCGACTGGAGAGTTGTCCCCCATCAGAATATGAGAACCTTTGCATGCATCCAATGAATAATAGATTTCTTTTGTGGCAGCCATGTGATGTGATGATTCTGAATCTATGATCCAAGCATCGGGAGAGGAGTTGATGGCAATCAAGGCATGGCTAGAATTGTCTTTCTTGGGATTATGATCTTCTGGCTTCTTCTTCTTGGCACCCTTGAGGATGTTATCTCCAATGTTGTTTTGTTGAAGTATTTGAGTCATTAGATATATTTTTTTATGCATCCATGTGGATTTTGGATGGAATCCTTTATGTAAGTCTGTGCATTTCTCCCCTTTTCTTCCCTTTCCACCTTTGGATCCGGAGGCATCGGTGAAGGGTTTTGAGTACCCTTCCTTCTTCAAATTTGCATGAACTTTCCTTTTGTCTTTATCTTTGTATTTATGATATTTATTGTTTCCATCTCGCACAGTAAGTGCATGCACCTTTGGGCCTTTGATTTTTGCCATGTTGATGAGCTTGGTTTGCTCTTGTGCCAGGGATTCGATAAATTCCTCAAGAGAAGGTATCTTTCAGGTGGCTCCAGAGGCGAATTTGACTTAATGGAATGTGGATATGAACATGGAGAATTCAAGACCAAGTTTGGATAGAATAGTGAGAACCATTTGTTTCTCCTCCTTATATTTATCAACCCACAAGCTTTGAGTTGCGACAGTAAATCCTTGAATTTTGTAAAGAAATCTTGGAGATTGTCGAAGCTTTTTGGATCCAATGTGAGAAATTCCACCTCAAGAATGTCTCCCCTTATCTCATACTATTTTCCAAAGATCCTATCCAAGGTGGTCCAGGCTTCATTGGTGGTTTTACAGGAATATATGTGTGTTGTGTTGGTTTTTTCACTTGGTGAGAAAAACAACACTTTCATGTCTAAATGAGCCTGCTAGATAAAATAGAAGTTTTGTGAGTGGGTTAGATAATCCAAACACATATGTAAACAAAGAAATAAAACTAAAACAACTTAGAAGTAAAGGTTAGAAAGCATGATAAACTTAGAACCATGAAAATCAAACAATGACCAACATAATTCTACCGATGGATCAATATATTAGTAGGCAAAACACCGTAGAGAAAATAGGGACTTATGAGTCCCCTCTTCCTCCCTGGGAGGGTTATTGAGTTCCCTAATTGAGATCTCTTCATACAATGGAAGAAATGGAAAATGGTGATGAAAAACAATGCCTATTCCCTCAAGAGGTGAGTGGAATGGAATATTGCAACAGTGCTTGAAGGCTTCCAAGAGAAAAGAGGATTCCCAAGGAAGAATTCTTGCAGCATAACAATACTATGAATATCTCGGTTTCTTAGCACACCTATGGATCTTATTTATAGCATTCATACATGGAAAAATGTAATTGGTTCATAGTGTGAACAAGGGGAATTTTAAGGCATCCTCTAGCGCTTGACCAGCCCCCAAGCTAGATTTCTCTCAGATATGAGTGTCAAATCATGTTGGGGGTCAGACTAGAAGTGGTTGAGGGGCCAAAAAGATCCATAAATTCACCATTCATAGAAGTGTGCGGATTTTCTCGTACACAATCGTGCATTTTGCGCATTGTGCATGTTGAGGGTTGTGTTGGCCCGCGCATACTACGCATTGTGCTTGCACTTCCTTTGGTGAATCTGCGCATTTCAATTTTTGACCCAGTTGTATAGTTTTTTGCCTTTTGAATGCATTTTAGTGTTGTAGGTGGACTAATTGATGTTGACATTGATGTTTTCTTTCACCATTTGTGTGCAATGTTGCAGATGATTTTTCAGTGATAACAGATGCCCCCTGATGTGTGAGGTTAGGAGCATATGTATAGCTGAAATACATCAATGTTTATTTTGTTGAGAGTGCCATTGTAATGAAGAGTGAAGAGAGGAACTGCAAGAGTGATCCACCAGAGGGAAAGGGAACACTGTAATACCTAGACCTTTCGCTAGGGAGAAAAAAGAAAATATGTGTACAAACGAGGCATTCATGCCCCATGCTTGTGTCATGAAACCAAAATGTGAGACTGTAACGGAAGATGTATGTTGATGTGGATAACTACACCGCCATCGGGAGCGGTTGATAACGTCAGATGATTGTTCTAAATGGTGAACGAACTCTGAAGTGAGGCAAGGACGACAGTAACAATTTTCCATGACTTGTAGGCATTGATGACCTACCGAATTCAGAGGTCTTCGGCTAGTATGAAACAACTGCAATAGTTGCATAGTAAGACCCATCGTAACATGAGAGTTTGTTGAAGTCAAATTTGATGGGGGTCAACAGAATCACAGAGCTATGATGATACTCTCTGTGTCGTCCGAGACTCCTCATTGTAAAGGTAATGAGAGTCAAGATATTTCTGCCCTTCTGGAAACTGTGTCTATGTCGACAGGAAGGGAGACGCGACTCCAAGAAGCAAAGGGATTCGTAAAATCCACTGAGTAATAGGCGATATCATGTACTAACGGGTAACATGAATGAAGTCAATATTCTATGAGACTCAAGACTGCCCTTGGTTGGGTAATTTTGGAGGGTGATTGGCAGCAATCGTAAAACTAGATCTAGTGTTAGGGGGACGACTACATATGGGGTGAAACTGTGCCAGAGGCTTAACAAAGTGAACAAAATCAGAGATCATGGGTACATGGACTTGGGATACTTGGGGTTTGTGAACGATGTCGAAATGAAAAAAGAGTGGATGCCCCAACCAGGGGCGACATGGGTTGCTTTGCCGGGAAAAAAGAAGGTCATCAAGGATGACGACGAAAAAGCTATGTATATGCTAGAAACAAAAGGTTGTTTACAATTACCAAAGAAATAATGAATAATTTGGGTTGAGTATATAGATACAAAAATGGGTGCCCCTATGAAAGATGGCTTGGCCTGTTTAAGGCACAAGTTTATGAAAGAGAAAAGGTGGAGGATGGGGGAACCATGGGTGGGTTTCTGTATTAGGTAAATGGATGGAGGATAATCTGTAGATGTGAAAATTAATGGTGGATGAGATGGATGGCTAATGAAACTGTGGAGATGTAGTCAATAGAACCGAGATGATATGATCTGGGAGTCCATTGGGAAGGTTAGCAATATGATGATAAGAAGTATGGGGTTCATTCTCGGAAGTGCATAAGACTATCGGGACTCCCATCCCTAGGGGTTGAAATCAGTCAGGTTTCCAGGGGGGGAAATGAATGGGACAACTCATGTGGGGGAGAGTGTTATCGGATGATAGTACCAACATGCGGTAGAGGTGATGATACTGCAGAGTTGAATGTAGGGACCCTAAAGGTAAATGTCAAAGGGTTTGATTGGGATATGCAATTGATTTACAGAGGGAATAATTACATGTCAGTGTCAAAAATATACCTGAAGGGGTCGTAAACTTACGGAACAAGTACCTGCACACATGAAAACCAAATAGCCGACGTGAACAATATCTGATGATAAAGAACATATAACAGTTATTTAATAAAATTGAAAGTGAGCACGCGCACCTAAACATGACATGAGAAAAAATTTCCTCCAGGGATAAGTGAAGACGATGACCCGAGGAATGTGAATGTGTAGATGGCAGGACCAGGATCCTGTGGCTGAGAACGGATCGAAAAATGGAGGCTCGGAATGTATAACCAATAATTTCTTCAGGGGAGCATGCGGCGCCAATGGTGATTTCTTCTATGATGTCAGGTTTAATGGAAATGTCAATTTTGACGGTGGGGGAGATATTGGCCATGTTTCCTTCTTCAAAAGCATCGAGGGTAGGAATAGGGTTTTTGAACCAGTCAACATGCCCCGGAGGAATAAAATCCTTGGTTTCGATTTCACACAAGGAGGCTTGATCAGGAGGGTGAAAGACCTCTTGTGAGAGGAAAAGTGTTAGATGATGGAGCGCATTCCAAGGGAAATCAGGGGTAGTTAGTTCCTCCAAAATATCTTCATCACAGTGAAAAATTAGAGAATATAGAGGAGATGGTAGGGAGAATTGTTAATGGAGAATTGTCATTGGCCTCAGGGGATGAGAATGTAGAAGCAGTATCGTGTAGCGGGTGCGATGTTTCGTTGGAGATAAACTAAATGTCAAGACATTGTGGGTGATAAACTGTGGTGGGGGGGAAGATCTCCTGTGGGAAATTTGCTGGAGAATTGGGAGGATTCGGGGGAATGTCCTCAGATAGCCGAAATGTGAACCATAGAGGGATGGGAAGTGACTGGGGTTCAGGGGAGGAGACATTGACAGTATTTGGAGAATGGATGAGGGGGGTATCTTGCGTCATGAGTGGTGAGGTGATCGAATGAGGTTGAAGAGGGGTTGAGTGATGACCTCGGTATTCAACAATCAAAGGACACTAGTATGTGAAATGAGCAAGGGAGTCACAGAGAGAACAAGGACATCTCATCCGCTCGGGGACTGACGAAGAGACATAATGAATATCAGTAATGTGAGCATCAGTAGGGAGGGGTTGAGAGGGATTTGGCCAAGATGTTTGGCGTACTGCGGCTAACGTTTGGCAAAATTGAGGTAGAGCTATGATGAGTGTATTGGCCATATTCTAAATAGATGGCACAAGCGAATTTGGTTCACGACCCTTTATTGCATGCAGTGGAGAACTCCGTAGAAGTAGTGGATGTATTTGGTGGAGTGGTGAGAAATGTGGTTGCTCTAGGGAGCTGGATCAGATTGCGTAACTCAGTAAGAGTAGGACATATATTAGTGAGGTGTCCTTCTCTTTCGCATAGTGTGCAAGGAGGCTGAACTCGGGGAGGGGGTAGAGCTATGGGCTTGTTCTTCCTTCGTCTGCCCCCAGCAGTGGAGGTGGTGCCGACAGTTGGGGGTGAGGGTGGTGTGGCAGGAGCCTATACTAGAATCTGCATCAGTAGTCCCTCAGTCTGAGGAGGGAGAGATGGTGTAGGAACCATCACGGGTGGATGAAGATACCATACAGGGATTGCAAGCACCATGTTAGGAAGGATAAGGGTCACAGCTACCTAGAATGCTTGGACGTCAGGTGGGGGGTAGAAAAAGGGAATTTGGATAATGGCTTGGGGGACAGTCTCCCAAACTGGGATTTTCCCTTAGAGGGGGGGGGATCTGGGATAAGTGGTGCAGTGGGGTGCTCAGGGAACTCTTGAGGTAATAGTTCTTCAACTGATGGAACTTCGATGTGGGGAGGGTCCTGAGTGGGAGGAGTGTTGTCTCTAATATCGGTTCCATTAGAAGATACTACACACACTTGTGTTGAAGGGTGTATGAGAGTTGGTGCTCCATGATATGCCCCCAGCAAGGATGGGTCCTTGAAAATTATGGGACCCATGTCGATGATCGAAAAATCATCCGAGCTAGTGCAGACAAGAGGGAGAATGCTATCAATATTGGCAGAATGATTAGGCTCGTAATGTGTAAGTTCGTCGATGGTGACAATTTTCCCGTTATAGGGGAACATCGTCGTTCGAAACAAAGAAGAGGCTACCACCTTCATAGCATACATGTAGCTACGTCCGAACAGGATATTGTAATCAAGTGGGGAATCGATAACTTCAATGTTGATGAGGATGGTTTTTCCCCCAAGTTATATAGGGACATTTTGAAAGAGTCCTTCGGGGGACGATGGGCAACCATCGTAAGCTCTCAAGGTGATGGCTAATGGTACTAGCTCAGATGAGCCGAGTTTCTTCCAAACTACTTTGGACATGATGCATGTGGATGCACCTTCATCAATGATACATCGATGAATTGTGATGTTCTGAATCTTAATTGGTATCTAAAAAACTACCAGGGCTGGGAGGCGTGGTTCACCGCTATCTAGATCAAAGGTGATGAGTCGAGTGTTAGTTGAGTTGACTACCCCCAAGGTGGAAAGAAAGGATTTCCATTGATATGAACAGGTTTGGAGGACCTCCAATATAGACATGGTTGTAGGAGACTATGCTAAGTCATCGACCAAGTTGTAGTTATGTGCTCCCTGGTATGGTCGTCAATCTATTGTCTTGGTTTTTTCACTTGGGTGAGAAAAACAACAACACTTGCATGTCTATATGAATCTACTAGACAAGACAGAATTTTTGTGAGTGGGTTAGATAATCCAAACACATATGTAAACAAAGAAATAAAACTAAAAAAACTCAGAAGTAAAGGCTAGAAAACATGAGAAACTTAGAACCATGAAAATCAAACAATGACCAACATAATGCTAGCAATGGATCAATATATTAGTAGGCAAAACATCATAGAGAAAAATAGGGACTTATGAGTGCCCTCTTCCTCCTTGGGGGGGATCTTGAATTCCCTAATTGAGAGCTCTTCATACAATGGAAGAAATGGAAAATGGTGAAGAAAATCAATGCCTATTCCCTCAAGAGGTGAGTGGAATGGCCTATCGCAATGGTGCTTTAAGGCTTCCAAGAGAAAAGAGGATTCCCAAGGAAGAATTCTTGCATCATAACAATACTATGAAGATCTTGGTTTCATAGCACACCCATGGCTCTTATTTATAGCATTCATACATGGAAAAATGTAATTGGTTCATAGTGTGAACAAGGGGCCTTTAGGGCACCCTCTATCCCTTGACTAGCCCCCAAGCTAGATTCTTCTCAGATATGAGTGTCAAGTCGTGTTGGGGGCCGGACCAGAAGTGGTTGAGGGGTCGACAAGATCCATAAATGCATTCTTCATAGAAGTGTGTGGCTTTTCTCGTACATAGTCGCGCATTTTGCGCATTGTGCACACTGAGTGTTGTGTCGGCCCACACATATTGCACACTGTGTACGTGCTTCCTTTGGTGAATTTGCACATTTCATTTTTTGACCCAATTGTATAGTTTTTTTCCTTTTGAATGCATTTTAGTGTTGTAGGTGGACTGATTGTTGTTGGCATTGATGTTTTCTTTAACCATTTGTGTGCAATGTTGTGGACGATTTTTTAGTGATAACAATGTGAAAAAGGAGATCGTGAAAGATGAGACTACAAATTGCTCTGAATGCTTCATCCATTCGATTTAGATACTTGGATTTTTCTATGGCTGATTTTGGTTATGTGTATGTATTCAAGGTTAACATGTACTATCCTCTTGTTCGGAGATGTATGATTATTCTCCCCTTCCATGCAAAGTAATTGTAAGGTGTAAGAATGAATTCTTTTGGGAATTCCATCTTTCCGTTGTCTTCAATATTTGGTACCTGCAAAAATTAATTTGGTGTAGCTTTGCTTAGTAGTTCATCGGCTCTGATACCATGTAAATGTGTTGAACCTACAAAAAATAGATCTAGCTAGAAAATACCACACACATTTGTAGAGATAAATTGAGAGAGAAGAAGCAAGAGAGAAAGAATGGACGAATTCTCATTAACCGTAATGAATAATGAATAATTTACACATGATATACTATGTATAACTCAACCAATGCACACTTGAAGAGAAACCAATGTGCCATAGTGGTGGTCTAGAGTGATTTGGACACACACCATTAGTTACGGGAGTAAACTGCCACCTAGTCTAGTCTCTCGGGCAGTTACAGGAGTGAACTGCCACCTAGCTAAGTTAACTAATCTACTAGTCTTCGGTTAACTGACTGAAAAAAAAGTGAAGTTAGGAGGAGATCAGGGAATCATGGGTAATTCACCAATATGGTGATGATACCAAGGCTAATGCGCATTATCTGGTGATGATCCCAATGTTGCATGGCGACAAAACCAATGCAGCATCTAGACTCCACTCAACTAGTTAAACTGAAGTGAAAACTGAAGAGAATATTCTCCCTAGAGGAATATTCTTCCTAAAATATAGGAGACTAGATAATGACTAATAATGACTAATAAACAAGGAAAAACCTTAGGAAAAATAAATCCTGGGTGTGTGTGAAGTAACTCCAACAAAAATGAGATCTTGTGATCTCTTATTTATAAAAAATGTCACCAAGGTGACTTGTCCACAAATTAAGGGGTAAAACACAATACTAGGGTTCAATAACCCTAATCTTTCCCCCTTTAACAAATTATTATTAAACAATTCATCGAAAGTTTCACTTTTGCACAAATAAACCCTAATTTTACATGGACATCTCCCCTTTAGGGGACGTTTTTCCACTTAGAAGAAGTCGTTGGTGTTGGAGAAGCATGGGTAGGCCTCCAAAGGCCACATGTCAAGCATATATACAATATCCTCATGGTGAATACCCTCTTCTCCTCAAAACATCCATGTTTAAATGAGCGGCACCTCACCACCAAGCCCTAACCCCCTAGGTGGCGTCATGCCTTTAAGAGTGACGTTTTGCCTCTCCTAGGAAAAACGTTTGGCATGTGGGGGCTAGTCTATGTCATCCAATTCAATATCAAGGCCTTACAATTTTGATCCTTCTCATTCAGCATGCAGGCCCTTGGCATCCAACCTATGGGCTTGTAGCCCCATGGAAGCCCAAGCTAGGCTTTTTCTCCCAAAATTGTCCACCAACTAGGTCCTGCAAAGACAAATGAGCATGCCCTCCAAGGATATCAATTCATAACATCATGATAAGTGAATCCAATCAATAAATGAGCCACCTAAGCATGTGCATCAAATATTGCTATATCAAACAATTAATTTCTCAAAGACACTATGTGACTTGTCAAGCTTGAATATGGGAGGGTTGACGAGGTGTTATATTGGGTAGATATTTCCCTAGGTCAAGGAAAGTTTCCAAGATATCCCTCTCTAAGCCATGTAAAGTGGATGAAGTGGTTGGGGTCAAGACTCAATGGGAAAAGGGCTCATGACATACAAGGGGTCATAGTGTCTCATTCGTGGGTGCCTTTGTAGAGGGTGTGTGGTACCTTCGTTCACAATGCACTTTTTCCAAGCCCATAAATTTCCTTTTATCTTTCTTTCTTTGCATTTTCTTTAAATATAGCATAAGGAGAGGTTGAAGGTCACTGCCCTGGCATGGTGACTAATTGATGGCAATGTCACCCACAAACACCTATTGGAAATGAGAAGGTTGGCTTGTGATGAGACCCCCTTTCTCTCAACCATCTAACTGAGAGCCATTGCCCTAGTTTGGTGACCAAATTATGGCAATGTCATACCACTAGATATTCATGGACGTGATAGGTCAGCTCGTTATGAGACCTCTTATGCTTCAACTAACCTTTTAAGCATTGTTTATGATATTGTGGGTCCCTTTTATTGAAAGTTAATTGTTTATATTCTTTCTTGGGTGATCCCTGGGCGAAGCACCTAGAAGGTTTATACAAGTCTTTTATATTTTACCCAACATCAATCCCTCTGGGCCTTCATCCCTTTCTTCCCATAAAATGAGGGACAACCCCTTCTTCAGTCAATACACCCTAAAATCCAAAGAGATAAGGAAATGGAGGGGAAAAATTATGGAAAGTGGTAAGTATGGTCGGGAATGGTACGATGGTTTATTAAGGGAGTTCCTAGTAGCAAACCCATCCCCAAGGAAGACCACTTACTAGGGCACAATGTCAACCACCAAGGTGAAGCAGGGAAAAAAGGCATAATGTCCAAGCATATATCATGAAATCTAGAGCAATATAAGATACAACATACTTAATTGGATTGAATATTGAAATGATGCTCACCATAATACTGACTTGTACCTCATGGAGAAAGTCCCATTGCCTTCAAGAAGCCAGTTGATGTGGTGGATGCCATATAGAAATTTGTAACCATATGTGGTGGTGAGAGGGGTTTCCATCTGTGCAAAAGGGTATTGTTGTTCATGTAGTCTCTCAGCACTCCATATCTGCAACCTAAGGGCCTCAAGACATAATCTCCTTAGTCATCCACAAAATGGGGATAACAGGTTGCACTCCATATTTTGTTTCCTTCTTGTTTAATACACCATGACAAAGCATAGTTGATATAATTAATATAAAAGTTTATTGATGTACCACTAATTATAAAACAAGGGAAGTTAAATAACATAGCTACTTACAAATTGTTCAATTAAACCTTGATATTTCAACATATATTCACAACCCATACTTAACCTAATGTCTGTTAATTCATCGGTTGGCTCCTTTTTGTATGTTAGCACCTATTAGAAGACATCCATGGACAAATGTAAATTAATTATTTAAATATAAAGATCACAACAAACATGAAATCTTAAGCAAGGATGAAAACATAAGTACTCACAAAGTTTGCGACCAACCCTTTTATTCCTCGTCGTCATGTCTTATGTGTTGAATGGGTTCCATTTTATTTTTATTTTTTGCAACAAACAATTGAAAATTAGTATTTCATGGGATAATTACATTCAATGTACATAAAAGAATAAATGAATGATTACATACCTCTGATGCACATTTTTGTTGGGATGGCTCCTCCTACAATGCAATTATGTTCATTTCTTTTACCATATTCTTCTACACATTTTTTAACATCCCTACCGACATGTATTGGTTTTCCCCTCGTTTGTCCCTTGGAATTTTCGTAATCTCCCTGAAAAATGAAAAGATAGGAATCATCAGAAATAAAAATTACAAAATAAGATACAGGTGCATATAGTAAATAAGTACACACTAGTGCATTAACCATATGTATACGCATTGGTATATGATAGCATTGTAGGCGTGAAACTGAAAATGTTTTACAAATTGTTTTATTCACGTGGTGCTTTATAAATTAATAAAATCATTGGTGCCTAAGTACTATTTGTTATGCCCCATCGAGCCATGAACAAATTTAAAACATAACATTTTCCATATAAAAAGCAATATCACTTCCATTTTAAACGTAGTGGTCTTGTTTGTATGAACACGCACATCGGTGCTCTATGTGCACTTCTAATCACATAGGTGTTTTTGAAAATAATAGTATTTCTAATTTAAATTTAATGATGGTGTTCACATGAACATCCACAATGTTACTCTATCATTGTACAATGCACACCGCAAATCATGTAGTCGTTTAAAAAAATACAACAACAGGGAAATTTGGGATCCAATGCAATGACTAAAGAAACCCTATAAAAATCTATTTCTTAAAAAAAAATCTTATTCTAAAATATACAGAGGGAAAACAAGAAAAACAACAAAGTTAGGGCTTCCAATACCGAAGGTAACTATTAACCCCTTTATTTTGGGGCGAATTCACTAAAAATTGTTTGAATCAAATAGGGAAATATTAAGATGGTCAATATAATAAAAATTTATACCTAAAATTTCTCCTCTACAAATTTGTATGTGACCTACAATGATCCCTTTCGAATTTTCCTTTTCAAAAAAATCCACCCACTTCAAAGTCTTTGCTAGTAAATGTCTCTTGCACAAATATCCCTTCTAAATTTTGGCAAAAGAATGAAAGAATGACTAGGTTTTTCATTTATAAACACATACATTTAAAAAAAATGAAATTCCTGCTCATTTTTTCATTGTATATTTTGGTGCATTGATGATAAATGTGCACGTTGTTTTTTATTTCGTAACTTACTTCTCCGAATATGTAAAAACACACTGGTCACACGATTTTCATTGTATATTTTGGTGCATTGATGATAACCATGCATATTAATTATTAACTTGCTTAATCAATGCACTATACAGTTTGTATACAACCAATGTGGTGTTTAAGTACTAACACATCGACAAACAATTTAATTTACAAAATGCAAATGCAAACATCTGCATTTAAATTTTGTATACATTTTTCTTTGCAAAGGCAATAATGGAGGTCAATTTTCGGTGCCTCTCATAAATTACTGCACCGGGGCATTTTGGATATCCAGACACATTGAGGTGTCATGATATAATTAGGTGCATTGTTAACTTTTAAAATTTATTTGAAATTTTGTTTGAAGTTAGATTGTTCTATGCTTCCCAAGATGATGGTTTTGGCTCAAATGCAGGAAAAAAGAAATTATAATATCAAATGGTCAACTCTTAAGATTCCAACTCATTCCATATCGTTGCAAGTCCTTCAATTTTTCCCCCACCGATTGTCGTAAGTCTAGATTTTATTTATCATTTATTTATCTCATCGAATTTATGTTATGTATGCATGTGCAGTTGAATAATTGTTCAATGAATTTTGCAGGATCATGATTCAAGATCGAGTTCAGATGTGCAAGGTATTCTAGTAGTCCCAAAATTCCTTAATCTCTTATCAAGAGAAAGATACCATAGGCAGATGTTCGATGAAAATGGATAGTTTCTTTACCCTGCCGATTATAACATGCCATCTTCCAACAACCAGCATGGGTCAATGGTATTCCACAGAGAGTTGGATATCTTTTATGCAGATCCCCTTGGAGCATAAGAAAAGATGTTTGAGTAATTATAATTTTGTATTTTCAGTGGAACTAATGTAAATGTATTTCTTAATTCGGAAAAAAAAATTATAAAGTGGTTGGTTACATGTTTATTATTGTAAAAAAATTCCATGTTTCTATTAAATATTTGGTATAATGTTTGAACATACTAAATGCATTGTGTTACTAATATTATCGATGTAATGTTCAATATTTTTACAATTGGGATTCTAACGATGAGTGACATGTCTACCATATACCATTGCACCCCACTACGATGTCAACTCATGAGCTTTCTGTTAAAAATTATCACAACTAGGAGAGGAAGCATATCGAGCATGGTTGAATCAACCACCTATTCAACTCCCATTACATCTTGAGTCACCAATTCAAAATCTCTACAGAAACACTATTTCTTCACATTTTAGGGACGAAGGAAATGATACAGAGGTTGGTATGGATGATTTCTTATAGGATACCAAATCCATGGAGGGAATGGTGTTACATGCATTCCAGCAAAATGAACTAGGGGATTACGTTGATATCATTGATACCTTCTTCGAAAACATGAAATGTGCTTCCACCATCCCTATCTTTAGACATGGGTCGAGGTCTACCCAACTAGGGACAACAATGTTACTATACAACTTTAAAGCAATGTATGGTTTTTCAAACGTGTGTTTCTCGACACTTTTGAGGTAACTAACCATTAAGTCCCCTAATTTTTTAAGGAATCTTGTCACACAATGAAGGAAGAAATGGTTGATTTTATGCATGTGTAATGACAATGTACATTTATATTTCCCACTAATTGCAAGTTAATCAAAGATAAGGTACTTCTGAGAGATAATTCATTCCCCGATAGCTATGTAGAGGCAAAGAAAATGCTAAAAATGTTAGGTGTTGAGTACATATCATACCACGCATGTTCAAATGATTGTATTCTATACAAAAACGAATACGTGAAAAAATAGATATGTTCAAAATGTGGGCATGATAGGTACCAAATATCAAAAAATAAGGGAAAGGCACATGGTCCTCCTCATAAGATATTGAGGCACATGCCTATAATTCCAAGGATTCAAAGGATCTTTCATTGAAAACAATTAGTCGTGTTGCAGGGGTGGCCTGCCTCACATAAAATTGAGCCTGGAGTTATGTGAATCTCAACATATTTAATAACCATTAAGAAAATAGAGGATGAATGGCCTAATAAATTCAAGGATGAAGTACAGAGCCTATGATTGATCATAGTCGTGGATGGAGTTAACTTGTATTCCCTTTAAAACACCATCTACTCTATTTGGCTAGTCGTAGTGAGCAGTAACAATATCTCTCCATGGTTTTCTGTGAAGAATGACCATCTTACATTGTCTCTTATAGTTCCAAGTATAATACAAGTGAAGAGAATGTATATCTACCTCCAACCACTGATCGATGAATTTAAACAATTATGGGAAGGGATGCATGTATATGATGTATCAAGACCCATCCCAATAGAGAGGTATTTTACATTGTATGACATATGTCCGTACACCATGCACGATTATATAGAACTACAAGTTTTCTTTGTTAAGCATGTTGATTGATTTGTTTATATCTATAATGTTATTTGTCATACTTAATTTAGTGCAACTTGTTGAAATATTGTAACTTCGAAGAATATTCTACTTGAGAGAGAGTTGAATAATATTATTATATTATATTTAATTAGGCCCTATTATGCCTTTGTAAAAGTCAGCCCTATTGTGCCTTGACAGTTAAATGTAAACTAAGAGGGTAAAGTGACAGGTTGGCCCAAACCACTATTTATAAGAGAGGTTAGTGCCTCATTTTAACACACTCACCAACCAGCTCTGCAGTGTGCAAGTCTTGGAGGGGAAACTGTTGCAAATGGAGGGTGACATCAAGGAGGATTTTGGTCTATCTCTTGGTATTTCTTGGTTAAGTGGTGCACTACTCTTCATAGTGAAGGAGTAGAGGAGGATCTTCTATTCAATATTTGTTCTATCTATATTGAGGAATTTTTTGTTGGGTTTTCTCCCCCATGAGGGTTTCCCAAGATAATTTGTGTGTCTCTATTGTTTTTGTGATTGCCTCTGTTTCGGTGATATTATTTATAGAGCTAATGTGCTAAATGATTATAATAATAACTGCTAGTTGTATAATTAAAACTTCAACATGGGATTAGAGAAGGCCTGAAAGAGACTAACTCATAGTTTATAAGAAGTGGCTAGTTTCAGCACAACCTCTCCAAGATTCAGTTTTCAGTATTGCAGCTGTTGCAAAATTAGTGTTTATGCATAAACCCTAAGTGTGACATTTTCCTTGTTTGAGGAGGACATTGGAGAAAGTAACCACACTTAAGAACTCATCCTAGGAGGGCGCATCTAGTCCCTGGATCAGAATTCCAAAATTTGAAGTTTGAGAAATTAGGGTTGTAGTATTGAAGCAGTTTCAGTATCAGAATTCCAAAATTTAAATTTTGAGAAATTAGGAGTGTGTCAAAATGAGGAACTGACCTCTCTTATAAATAGTGGTCTAGACAACCTATAATTAGGTCTGGGCCGACCTGTCACTTAAGCCTCTTAATTTACATTTAACTTTCAAGGCACAATAGGGCCTACTTTTACAAAGGCATAATAAGGCCTAATTAAATATAATATAATAATATTATTCAACTCTCTCTCAGGTAGAATATTCTTTGAAGTTACAATATTTCAACAAGTTGCACTAAATTAAGTCTGTCAAATAACATTATAGATATAAACAAATCAATCAACATTATTAACAAAGAAAACTCCTAGTTCTATATAATCGTGCGTGGTGTACGCACATATGTCATACAATGTAAAATACCTCTCTATTGGGATGGGTCTTGATACATCATATACATGTATCCCTTCCCATAATTGCGTAAATTCATCGATCAGTGGTTTGAGGTAGATATACATTCTCTTCACTTGTCTTCTACTTGGAACTATAAGAGACAACGTAAGATGGTCATTCTTCACAGACAACCATGGGGAGATATTGTTATTGATCACTACCACTAGCCAAATAGAATAGATGGTGTTTTAAAGGGAATACAGGTTAACTCCATCCATGGCTATGATCAATCATAGGCTCCATACTTCATCCTTGAATTTATTGGGAAATGCATCGTCTATTTTCTTCATGGCTATTAAATATGTTTGGATTCACATAACTTCGGGCTCAATTTTATGTGAGGCATGCCACCCCTGCAACACAACTAATTGTTTGCAATGAAAGATCCTTTGAATCCTTGGAATTATAGGCATGTGCTTCAATATCTTATGAGGAGGACCATGTGCCTTACCCTTATTTTTTTATATTTGGTACCTATCATGCCCACATTTTGAACATATATATTTTTTCTCATATTCATTTTTGTATAGAATACAATCATTTGGACATGCGTGGTATGATATGTACTCAACACCTAACATTTTTAGCATTTTCTTTGCCTCTACATAGCTATCAGAAAATGAATTATCTCTCAGAAGTACCTTATCTTTGATTAACTTGCAATTAGTGGGAAATAGAAATGTACATTGTCATTACACATGCATAAAATCAACCATGTATTCCTTCATTGTGTGACAAGATTCCTTAAAACATTAGGGGACTTAATGGTTAGTTACCTCAAAAGTGTCGAGAAACACGCGTCTGACAAACCATACATTGATTTAAAGTTGTACAGTAACATTGTTGTCCCTAGTTGGGTAGACCTTGACCCATGTCCAAAGATAGGGGTGGTGGAAGAACATTTCATGTTTTCGAAGAAGGTATCGATGATATCAACGTCATCCCCTAGTTCATTTTGTTGGAATGCATGTAACACCATTCCCTCCATGGATTGGGTATCGTATAAGAAATCATCCATACCAACCTCTGTATCATTTCCTTCATCCCCAAAATGTGAAGAACTAGTGTTTTTGTAGAGATTTTGAATTGGTGACTCAAGATGTAATGGGATTTGAATAGGTGGTTGACTCAACCATGCTTGGTATGCTTCCTCTCCGAGTTGTTATCATTTTTAATATAAATCTCATGACTGGACATCATAGTGGGGTGCAATGGTAGATAGTAGACATCTCACTCATCGTTAGAATCCTAATTGTAAAAATATTGAACATTACATCGATAATATTAGTAACTCAATGCATTTAGTATGTTCAAACATTATACCAAATATTTATTAGAAACATGGAATTTTTTTACAATAATAAACATGCAACCAGCCACTTTATAAAACAAATGTTGAATTAAGCAATACATTTACATTAGTTCCATTGAAAATCCAAAAATATAATTACTCAAACATCTTTTCTTACGCTCCAAGGGGTATCTACATAAAAGAGATCCAACTCTCCATGGAATACCGTTGACCCAGGTTGGTTGTTGGAAGATGACATGTTATAATTGGTAGGGTAAAGCAACTATCCATTTTCATCGAACACCTGCCTATGGTATCTTTCTCTTGATAAGAGCTTAAGGAATTTTGGGACTATTGGAATACCTTGCACATCTGAACTCGATCTTGAATATGATCCTGCAAAATTCAATGAACAATTATTCAACTAACATTCATACATAACATAAATTCATTGAGATAAATAAATGATAAATAAAATCTAGACTTACTGCAATCGATGGGGGAAAACTTGAAGGACTTGCAACAATATGAATGAGTTAAAATCTTAAGAATTAACCATTTGATATTATAATTTCATTTTTCCTGCATTTGAGCCAAAACCATCATCTTGGGAAGCATAGAACAATCTAACTTCAAACAAAATTTCAAATAAATTTTAAAAGTTAACGGTGCACCTAATTATATCATGACACCTCGATGTGTCTGGATATCCAAAATGCCCCGGTGCAGTAAGTTATGAGAGGCACCGAAAATTGACCTCCATTATTGTCTTTGCAAAGAAAAACCTCTACAAAATTTAAATGCAGATGTTTGCATTTGCATTTTGTAAATTAAATTGTTTGTCAATGTGTTAGTACTTAAACACCACACTGGTTGTATACAAACTGTATAGTGCATTGATTAAGCAAGTTAAAAAATAATGTGCACGTTTATCATCAATGCACCAAAATATATAATGAAAAATTTGTCACCAGTGTGTTTTTACATATTCGGAGAAGTAAGTTACGAAATAAAAAACAACGTACGTATTTATCATCAATGCACCAAAATATACAATGAAATATAGTGCAGTACCAGGTGAAGTTGCAGTACGAGTTGCAGTTGCAGTTGCAGTATCAGTGGCAGTTGTAGTGCGAGTTCCTTCATGCCAGTTACAGGACCAGCACCAATTGTAGTACCAGTTGCAGCAAATTTTTTTGTGAAGTGTTGGAACTGATTTTTATTGTCCTAGTGCACCTTACCCTAGAAAATATCCAGCTAATGTTAAGTTACAATTTGAAGCACCTTTGAAGTTTTAAAGGTTCATTATTGCTTGTTGTTTCCACCAGATGGTGCCACTACCTATCGTTATTGTCAGAGGTATGTACTTACATATGTTTAAACTATATCATTATTCTAAAGGGTATTTGCAGAAGAAAGGATCTTTTGTCTAAACAACAATTGTAGATCTAGAGGGATCTCAAATCCAACACATTTAGAGGAACTATGCACCCCAGGTTTGATTACTTTGATATGTCTCTACTTGTTATGGCATTATTGTAATCTTATGAATATCCAGGTTGCATTTTGATCTGTTGAAGTTATCATACTAACCATTGGTCAAAATTAAAGTCAAAGTATTAGATTGATTAAAATTTGATATTATAGAGTTTATTCCCTAACTCAGATTTTTTTCAAGAAAACATATTGTCTTAGTACATAAGATAGGTTGAAGAAAATAATTGTCATCTTGAGTGAAGGAGACTTGGAAGAAAATCAACACACTCATTCTTAAGGAAAAGACTCCAAGTTCCAAGTTTGATAGATTAAGTTGATAAGATTCAAAATTACACATATCAAGTTTGATAACTGCTAAACATTATAGTAGTGATAGAAATCTTTCAAAAGTTTTATTATTGAATACTTGGTAGCATGTGAGAACTATTGAGATAAATGATTATTGTAATCATTTACTAGATATAACTAACATCTCCTCTAGGAGAAACTTCTTGTTTTGTTTCCAGGTTACCATGGAGGAATGATTGATCACAACACTAGAAGAGTGTTTCTCTCATTCATTATTATTTTATTTCTTACTTTTTACCCTTGTGTCAGGCAGGTCACAAGTGATAGCTCTAAAGGAGCTACTATGACAATTGTTCTCGCTATTGTTTTATTATTATTATAAAGAGTATTATTCGTGTATGTTGTTTCTCCCTTGATGTTCGTGTTTCAGGCAGGTCACATGTGATAACCCTAAGGAATCTGTAGTTGTGATTGCAGGAGGCAACATATTAGATAAGACATGGAGTAGACTATCCAAGCTGTATACATAACCGTATACATCCATGTACCAAAGAAGATGAAGAATAAGCTAATTTTTAGATACATAGTATCTCATATGGAGAATCATTGTAAAGAGATGAAGGCTCCAAAAATGATCGAATATTAAAATAGAACTCACAGTAGACTTAGTCAATGGATAATGAAGCCACATTGATAGGAAAAATAATTTGTTTGAAGTTTGACTCAACTTTTCATATTAAGACTTGGTATTCAAAAAACCAAGTATATCATGTAGAGACTATGAAGTTTTTGTAGACTCGGAAGAAATCAAGACTCAGAGTAAGCCTGATCTTAGAAAGGATCAGATGGGAAAAAGATATATCTTCTAGGACTGGAAAACATATGCCATAAGTTGAGAAGACTGGATCGTAGCTTTAGAGACTTCTAGGAGATGTGAAATCTCTTATGAAGATTCCCTTGTTTCAGTGACAGAGGAGGAAGCCAATCAGAAGGACTAGGATATGGATTTTTCCTTGAGACTAGAAGGGAAGTCAGTGGTGACTTCCAATATTGATCTAATAGATCAAGCATGTTGTAGATAACAATATAAAGATGTAAAAAAGCCTGATTTTTTACCATAGGATTCGCCCAGCAAGAGGGAGAAGACTATGATGAGACACTTGCTCTAGTAATCGAAGAAATAGTTCCAGTGTTCATGAAGACAGCTAGAACAACCATGATTCCAATATAGTATGAGATTCAGAGGGAGAATTCCTTGTATATAAGATTGAGTTACCTCTAGAGAAAGAGGATAAGTTACCCTCAGTGTCAGTCATTGAGCCATTCTCAGTTTTAGATGAATTTGTTTTCATGATGGAGTAGAGGAGATACTCTCAAAGTTCAACAACTACATTGAGAATAGCATAGTCATTCTCAGCTTTAGAAATAGCAGCTACAGGTGCAGAGTCCCAGTTCCAGAAGGAACAAGTTGTAGAGAGAATAGGGGACATTCTCTCAGGAAGTGAGACAAATAGTGCTTTGCAGAAAGCACACAGAACCAACACACTATTATGCAGATTGAGTTGTAGTTGAGAAAGTGTACCAGGATGGTACAATGTGATGTGAAAATTTGGTTTTGAAGTACAGGAAAAGAAGACTTGTGTCTACAAGTTGAAGCAATCTCCAAGAGCTTGGTATGGCAGGATTGATATTTTTCTGATGAGCTTGGGATTTACCAAGAGTAAAGTTGATCCCAACCTTTACTTCAAGATTGAGAACGATGGACTAGTTATGTTGTTGATATATGTGGATGATGTATTCTTGACAGATGAAGAAAATCTCATCACACATAATAAGAAGAAGTTTTCCATTGAATTTGAAATGAAGGACCTAGGCCCGATGCACTATTTCTTAGGGCTTGAAGTATGGAATAGCCCAGAAGAGATTTTCCTTTATCAAGGAAAGTATGTTGTGGAAATCGTGAAGAGATTCTACATGATGGACTGTAGAGCCATGTCCACTCCTATGGAGACGAATCTGAAGTTATTGGTTGATACTTCGTCAGAAATAGTTGATTTTACTCTATACAGACGTATGATTGGTTCGTTGATGTATCTGACGAATACCAGACCAGATATATGTTTTTTTGTGAAAACCTTGAGTCAATATTTGGTGGAGCCCGGACATGTTCACCCTGTAGTTGCAAAGCATGTGTTGAGATACCTTAAGGGTACGTTGGACTATGGACTCTATTATACTGGAGATTGCAAATTCAGATTGTATGGATGTACTAATTCAGATTGGGCTGGAAGTGCTTCGGACGGGAAAAGGCACTTGAGGATCTTGTTTCAGTTTTTGATCAACCATGACTTCATGGAAAAGCAGGAAGCAATCCAATATTGCTCTCAGTACAACAAAAGTGGAGTACATTGTAGCATGCTCTTCTAGTTGTGAATCCATATGGCTTCAGAAGTTGTTGACAGGTCTGTTCGATCTGGAGATGGAAGCTAACATGATTTTATGTGATAACCAAAGTTTCATAAAGATGACAAAGAACCCAGTGTTCCATGATGAGACGAAGCACATAGAGATATGGTATCACTACATTCGTGACATGGTGCAGAAGGGAGTTGTAAAGCTCCAATATGTTGGCACAGATGAGCAGGTTGCAGATGTGTTGACTAAACCTTTGTATCGTGTGAAGTTTGAGTACTTCTGAGAAAATCTTGGTGTAGTTTGAAAGGACCTCCCTCGAAAGGGGGAGTGATGTTGACGATACTATGGTATCCTGACCAATAGCAGGTAGCTCAGTTAGGATTTTATATCCTAGGGGACTGATCATCCCTAGGCAGATACTGAAGGTCTGATAAGGATGGTTTATCAGAGTACCTGTGCATGTATATGCCAGCTATGGTCAGTAGTGGTAGCTCAGTTAGGATTTTATATCCTAGGGAATCTTATGATTCCTGGGCAGATCCCAAAGGTCCGGTAAGGAGAGTCTGTGAGAGTACCACATGGTAGCTCAATTAGGATTCCATATCCTAGGGAATCTTATGATTCCTGGGCAGATCTCGAAGGTTTGGTAAGGACATTTTGTTAGAGTACCATATATGTTGTTGTTGATGCACCTACCTCATTTTGTTGCCACATATAAATGATAATGTTCTAGCTTCGTGTTGATGATGTTATTCCAGCTTTGTGTTGTTGATGTTCATGTTTCAGATTTGTGTTGTTGATGACGTTGTTTCAGCTTCGTGTTGTTGATGATGTTATTCCAGCTTCGTGTTGTTTATGTTGATGTTCCAGCTTGGTGTTTCTGATGATGTTGTTCTAGCTTTGTGTTGTTGATGTTGTTGTTCCAGCTTCGTGCTATTGATGTTGATGTTCTAGCTTCATGTTGATGATGATGATGATGTTACTCCAACTCCATACTGCAAATGATGATGATGTTCAGTTTCTACTGATGTTGATGATGAGAAAAACTTTTGATGACCTATAGATATGATCGACAATTTTCCCGATGTTGATGACAATTTCCCCTCCTCTCAATGATGTATTGAGTCCAATCAATTGTTATTAATCTTGTCAGTAGAATACCCTTCTTGTTAAGGGGGAGTGTTGAAATATTGTAACTTCAAATAATATTCTACCTAAGAGATAGTTGAATAATATTATTATATTATATTTAATTATGCCCTATTGTGCCTTTGTTAAATTCGGCCCTATTGTGCCTTGACAGTTAAATGTAAATTAAGAGGATAAAGTCATAGGTTAGCCCAGACCTAATTATAGGTTGTCCAGACCACTATTTATAAGCGAGGTCAATGCCTCATTTGGACACACTCACCAACCAGCTCTACAGTGCGCAAGTCTTAGAGGAGAAACTTTTGCAATTGAGGGGTGACGTCAAGGAGGGATTTGGTCTATCTCTTGGTATTTCTTGGTTAAGTGGTGCGCTACTCTTCCTAGTGAAGGAGTAGAGGAGAATATTATGTTTGGTCTTTGTTCTGTCTATATTGAGGAAGTTTTTGTCAGGTTTTCTCCCCCATGAGGGTTTCCCAGGATAATATGTGTGTCTCTATTGTTTTTGTGATTGCCTCTCTTTCAGTGATCTTATTTATGTAGCTAATGTGATAAATGATTATAATAATAAAGAAGAACCGTAACTACTAGCTGTATAAGTAAAAATTCAACACAACTATATTTAATTTTGACACTAATGTGCTATGTATACAATAGCATCGCATGTCTTGTAAAAAAAGGGCATCATGGATGTAAATGTTTTGGACCTTCTATAAAGACTAGGTGGTCTAACCACCTATGAAATCTGGTGTACAACTGATCGAGGGTATTCCTCCCATAATACCACCCTTGTAGAATAGTTGAATTTGTTTTTAATGGTAAACTAGAGAGAACTCAGAGATCTGAAATAATGACACTGGCATATTAGATTAGGGAATATGAAACAAAGAAGGAAATGGAAGAATTATGTGATTCAAATGGGGAACCTATGTTCGATTATCTTGAATTTTTTAACACCTATGTTGAGAAAATTCCCATTGGGATGGAAAGGAAATTTGTATTTTATGAGCTTCCATGTTGGGAGCATCTTAAGATTGGCCATTTACTATATCCCATACATATATTCAAAAATGTTTTATCTTCTTTATGGAGGCACATATCATCAAATAAAAGTGACACATTAGCTATTAAGAGAGATATTATTACTTCAAATACTAAAAAGAGACATTGACCAAGAAAATAAAGTAGAGGAGAGGTTGGTCCCTCTTGGTCTTTTAAAGAAGGTGATGTCCCATGGATTTTGAAGAAAGATGATCTTTCTATGGTGAAGGATGTTATATTGGGTGTGAATTCACCTTCTTTATATGGGTCGACTCTATGATGTTGATTAACTATAGAAGGGAACCTGTCGTGGTTGAAATCACATGACCATCTGAACATTCTGAGGGTATGTATGTCAAAAACATGATTCTTCTTCTATAGTGTTGGTAAAAATATGTTATGCACTCACAGTTTTATGGAAATTAACGATGTGTATGTATTTTTTGTAGTGTCATTATCTATTTCTCGTGTGTGGTTGTGTGAACCATGACTTCCCCCATGACTTGTGACATTCCATATCGAAATTTTTTGCATTGTATGTTGGATCACATCAAAGGAGATTCATATGGCTATCATTCCATGGTGGCGTCAAGAGATGGTTGTGATTGCTTGTATGTTTAATAAGGAACTACCCATGAGTTTTATGGACTTGAAATTCCATATTCTAATTCACCTACCTAATGAGGTCAAATTAGTCGGGGTGTTCTCATGTCATTAGATGTTTTTCTTAGAGAGGTACATGAAAAAATTGAAGGGGTTTGTTCGACAAAGGGAAAAAACAAAGGGTTATATGGAGGAGGGGTACATATTATATGAGTCATTATATTATGTCAGTGAGTACATAAAGAAAAATGATGACACAACAGGGGCAGTGGTTTGGGATGACCAACAAGATGAGGACAAAAGTTAAGGGGAGCTACTCCAAACGAATGGAAAAAGGTGCTTGATAAGGAGTAAGTCACTTATATTTTGTCAAATTTGTAAAAAGCAACTATTTACACTGAAGTTAATAATATATATTTGATCGCATGCTATTTCTTTTGAATTCTTGATTACATCGACAAATTTAGAAATTGGTGCCATTAGTATATTTTTTCTTTAGAATGTGGAGGCAACGCGACCATGGGTCATGTTCTATGAAGAGAAAATAAGGAAATGGGATAGTGACAAGAAATCATTCAGATGGTTGAATGGTATAATTATATCGTATCCTGATCATTTAAAAGAAAATATGCCAAAAATTTGTCCCGACAGTTGGGTGGCTTACCAGATACAAGACAAATATGTCAAGTCAGATCGTAACCAATGTGGAGAAGAGATAAATGCACTAAACATAGGGATCAGATGCAGGAACTCTGTAATAACCTCTTTGAGTACCACATTCAATTTATAATATTGCACATTTGAATTGTAACATGTATTATGTTTTTATTAATGCTTGGTTTATTATACGTATGACATCATCCTATGTTCACATTTTTATAGATGCATTTGTTCCTATGTATGTGGGCATATGGACATCATTTTCGCACTAAGGATGTCAATGATGGAGACATAACACAATATTGTGGAGTGGAGGTCGAGTTCGACCAATCTAGTCGTGCTAGCCACCATGATCAAAACCTAATAGAGGAGAAGTTAGGTTACATTGGAAAGATACGAGAGATCATGCAAGTGGAATTCTCATCTTTTCAATGTGTTATTTTTAGTTGCAAGTGGTGGGATACCTTTGACCGGAGAAATTTAAAGGAAGATCGTGATAGTGGGCTAATATGTATTAACTTTAAAAAAATGTGGGTTGAAACTAAGGAGCCTTATGTTTTTCCCAAAAATTTGCAACCAAGTGTTTTTCTACCCAGATGTGTTGGATGGGGATTGGTGGTTTGTACTAAGATGTGATTCAAGATCAAAACATATTTTTCAAAACAATAATGTTATAAATTCAAGCAAGGAAGATAATCACGGTGATGGCAGTGAAGAGTGATATGCAAATGCTTTGTTTCGACATTTATATTTTTGATGTATCATTTTATTATGGGTATCTATAATTCGCCAATTATGTTTTTTTCTTCATTTTATAATGTTGGATATGAAAAGTAAACAACCATTTACAACCACCATATTGAAAATACATAAAATGTGGTTTTGATATATTTTTATTGTCATATTTATTATTTATTATAGCAAATTTATGTTGTATTGTATTCACATATGTTTATGTTAACCTTTAAATTATTAAGCATTAATTGAGATATCATAAAGTTGATGACATATTCATATAATATAGTAGTAAAGATTTATTTTAAAGTATATTACATTTTTTTTAAATGATGATATTAAAATATCAAACCTCAAAATTTTTATTGTTTAAAAAATTCAAAATTCAAATAAATATATACTTACTTTGATGGAACTTCTAAGGACAATTCCAACAAAATAACTTCTTGCAACATCTATGAGTTCCGTAATCACACTTGTGGTGTTGACGCTACCAACTTTGATGGCATTCCCAACATTAACCGGTGCAACTATCATGGCCTTCACCTATTCCACTCCATCCTTTAGTTTTCTAAACATATAAGCTTATATTAATCATTATTTTTACATTTCTCCTTGAAATAAGTGTAAATATAGGAAGGAAATGGAAATTTTAAAAGAGTCTTTTTCTAGAGCCTAGTTACAATTAAGGAAAATTTTAAGGATCCATACTTAGTATAGAAACCTTTGTCAATTTTACTAATTCTTAAAATACTAGTTATAAAATGTTTGGTGGTATTCTTGTAAAAGTATTCCAATTTCTAAGTATTTGTATATTTTTTAGAAAATATTGATAAATTTTCGAGTAAAATAATTATTATTTTTTTAACAGAAACGGTTATGAAGATTTATTTAATAACTGGCAGAGGGGGTTGCCTAACCCTTACATTTTAGTCTCAGAGCTACTACTCTGTATACCTTCTTCTATCTTGATTGTTAAACTATTCTTACAACCAGGTTCTAAATTTCGATACAGCCCAAACGCCTAGAGCTTAAACTATTAGATAGCGAAACATTGTCTTCATGTTGGAGTTCCTCAAAAATTGTGGGTGAACAAAAAAACCCACCACCAAGTGTCTTCCCTACCCAACTTTGGAGGCTGCCACTGCTGCAGCTTCCGAAATCTTGCTTAGGGCCTTAGTGAGCTCTTCTACCTGTTGTTCCAGTTTGCATATTCGCTTTCCCAGGTCGCCCATAAGGATGGCCGCATCCTTCAGCCCTGCCTGAACTTCTTCTGCTAGCTCCTCCTTCAGGTCCTTCGCTTCCATATCTAGCTTTTCCCATTTCCACTGGATCGATGACGCTTTGATGCTTTCCAGTTCTACTTTAATCAGCTCAATTCGCTCCTTCGGGGTGAGAGATGGCTTGGATGTCGACTCCATACCTTCTCTTCTGAGATCGTGTTTTCCTTTGTGCACAGTGAAATCGCTCGTCTGTCTGCTGGAATGAGGTTTTGCACCGAGCGGCCTTCCTTTAAAAACCAAACCACCGTCCCCTTCACATGATCCTCCTCTGATTGATCCTTACTTCGAAACCCTATACTTAGATTTCGCCCATCCCACATGAGCTGTGAGAGATCTAGTGTCCTTCCAAACTGACGTCTTGCCCACGTGAAGGGCCATGTCGCGATTGCTTATAAACTTAGGGAATGGCGTGATGGGAAGTTCCCCCATTGACATTGATTTGTCCTTTGCTTAGCTAAGTACCATGATTTGCTCCCTTGTCTGCTTTCCCGTTCAAGTGTCTCATCACATGATAAAATTTGTAATCTTGGATCTGCGCCAGAAGTAGGAGGATCTTCTTGTGTATTTGGGCCAATTTTATGGTCTTTGGGGTCTTTTTAGAATTCATTGCATCAACAACCTATTTGGAATCTCCAAAAATCATTATTTTCTGGATCCCCCTTTCCAACACCTGGTTTAGACCTTGCCAAAGAGCTAGAAATTTCGCTTGGTTGTTAGTGGCATCGCCTAAGCCCCAAGCATAAGTCAAATGACTTTTTCCCGAGGGTTCAAGAATTATTCCCCCTCCCCCTGCCTGAACAGGGTTTCTTTTGTAGGCTCCATCAAAGAAAAGGCAACACTCATCAAGCAACGATCTCCACTTCAGAAAGTCATGTTCCTCCAATCTAATCTCCCAACTTCTGGTTTGCAGAGGTTTGAGTTGCTTGCTATCGGATTGGGATTGGCTAAATTCTTTGAGCCACCTTCCTTCTTCATCGAAGAGGGTGGTCGAGTTCCGGGTAGAGGGCTTTGCGCTTAGAGCTTCTAAAATCATGGTCCTGGCTTTAATCACCACCTGGGAAGGCAATCTTCTTTCGTCTTTGAAAATTCTGTTATTCCTCTCCAACCAAATCTTCCAGCAGAGAAATTTGGGGATCCACATCCAAACGGTTTTGAGGAGATTCTTCTTTCGGAGATCAAACGATGACATGGATAGCCAACTACTTAAAAGATCTGAGGCCGAGGTTCGTAGGTTGGAAGAGGCCGAACCTATTAGGGAGCCCCAAACTTCTTTGGAGAACTCACAAGTGAAGAGAAGGTGTGCAGTGGTTTCTTCTTCCTGGTTGCACAGAGGGCACCGAGAGGGCCCTTCCCAGCCTTTCCTCTGAAGGTTATCAAAGGTTAAGATGTTGTCGTGGATCAAAGTCCAAACAAAAAGATCTACTTTAGGAATTGTGGGGAAATTCCAAAGAGCTTTCCACGGACCTGGATTAGGAGGGACCCATGGCAAGTTAAGAACTACCTTGTAGCCAGTAGCTGCTGTATATAGCCCTAACTCTGCACCCCAGCCTCGTTTATCTTTGGTCCTGGCACTGATTGGTGACTTCCCTTGAAGGAAATCTAGCAGAAAAGTTGCTTCCTCTTTGATCTCTTTCGGATAGCTCCCTAGGTTCCAGCCGTTCCAAGAAAGCATGTCATCATTCTTCCAGGTGGAGATATCCCACAACGTTCTGCAGTTGTTGGCCAAGAGCCAATGCTCTAAATTCCTTGTTTTCCTAAGCTCTGTGAGGGGTTGATCTCCAAGGATGGATTCCTCCCAGATCCGGATTTTTGATCCATTCCCTGGAATCCAGGTGAGATTTGGATGAAAGAAAGGCAGGGCTTTCTGGCACAAGTTGAAGATCAGGGAGCCAAACTGCACTTTTGCAGGTCTCTCTAGGCAGCGGTCCCTATCGCCTGTGAAGTATTTTTTACTGAGGATTTTCTTACTCCAGGTTCTTTTCCCGGTAATCATTCTCCAAAGCAGCTTGCCTCCCATAGAAATATTATGAACCGCCACATCTCTTATGCTAAGGCCCCCCTCCAACTTTGGCTTCTTTACTTTATCCCAATTGACTAAGTGGAGTTTCCTTTCACAATTCTTGCCTCCTTCCCACAAGAAATCTCTGGAGCAAAGCATCGATTTTGTCTGTTATTGTTTTGGGGGCGAGAATCGCCGAACACTGATAAATTGGGAGGCTGGTGATGACCGAGTTCATCAACACCACTTTGCATGCTTTGTTGAGCCAATTTGCTCCCCAAGCTTGAATCTTGTTTTTGAGTTTATCCACCATTGGCAGCCAGTGTGCAACCTTAGATTGTTCTTTGAAGATTGGAATCCCCAAATAGATAAAATTGTCCCAAGTTGTTATGCCTTCCATCTCAAGGATACGGCCTAATTGCAGCAATTCACGAGGATTACAGTTCCAGCCAAAGATCTTACTCTTATGATAATTTATTTCGCTACCCGAACAAGCTTGGTAGAGGTCGAGTTCTGTTTTAAAACTCCTTGTTGTTTTGAGGTTGGCATTACCCAATAAGAGGGTATCATCAGCGAACTGAGCATGACTTACCTCCTTGACTGAAGGGACTACTCTAATGCTTGGAAGGCTTCTATCTTGAAGACAACTTTGCAGTTGGAAACTTAGAACCGAGGCCTGTAAGACATAGAGCACCGGAGATAATGGGCAACGTTGCCTAAGCCCTCTTGAAGCCTGAAAAAACTTAGCAGGGCGTCCGTTTATTAGAGGGGCGATCCAGGGAGCTGTAATGCAGGATTTGACCCACCCAATAAACTTCTGATTGAATCCAAATTTCTTCATGACTGGGAACAGAAAGTCGTGTCTGACCCTGTCGAATGCATTGGCTAGATCCAACTTGACCACCATGCCCTTTTCTTTTTTTTTGCAGCTGGTATGGATAGCTTCTTAAACTAGGATAATGTTGTCTAAAATTTGTCTCCCTTTCAAAAACCCTCCTTGATTTTCTGGGAACAAATTTGGCAAAATTATTTTGAGCATGTTGGCCATTATTTTGGTGATGATTTTGTAACCCGTGTTACAAAGGGATATCGGTCTGAATCCGTTGAAACTTTTGGCCCCTTTTTCTTTTGGTATAAGGGCAAGAAATGAAGAGTTTGTGCTGCCACCCAACTTGTTACAGGTCTAAGATCTCGTGACCATTCTTCATAAGTCTTTTTTTATGATATCTCAACAATGGGTGTAGAAGTGGGCTGTAAAACCATCCGGCCCAGGTGCCTTATCTGGGTGCATACCAAAGATAGCTTTCTTGATTTCGTTTATA
>ML784657.1:58912-78363 GCA_009831015.1 Picea engelmannii | reverse complement strand
TATATATATATAACCATATGCATGTCATGACAAGAATATACATGAATAGTTTTCAAAACATATGAGCATCATAATCTTGTCCCTCCATAAGCTTAAGACATAACATTCGATTTTTCAAAAATATATCAGGCATCATAGTCAAAATTTTAAATGTTTCATCCAGTGAAAATAAAATGTATATCATCACCACATGACCATAAAATGAAAATGAACTTCAATATTGGGATAATTTTGGGTGCATGTCCAAATGTGAAATATCCCTTTTGTTGATTCCTTCCTTCTTCTTGATGTGTGCTTTTGTGTAACCAGAAACGGACTGGGAAGACTCAGAACTAGATGATTTCACCAGATGTTATTTTCCTTTTTCATTGGTTGGATACTTTAGAGAAGAGGACTTGTGTAGTATACCTAGGTTGGTAATATAGAGTACCTAGGGACGTACCCAATGGGAATGTGGTTATGTATTATTAGTGGAGGCCATTCAATGTAAGGTGGATTAGGTCCATGTTGATGCAAAATTGTGCAACATGAATCATGTCTACAAAAGATTGCAATGGACTATATTATTTCTATTACTATATTATATAACTAGTAGGTGGGACCCCTTAGAGAATCTGTATTAAGTTGATTTCTCTCCTTGTTTTTTTTTAAGAAATGTGATCTGCAAACAAATGGTTAGATTAAATTACAATTTGATATTTTATTACACGCACAAATGGTTTCATGGTCAGCAATTTACGAGACTCATTATCCTCATATTGCATTAAATATGTTGTCATCATGATTAAAGGAAAAGGAAACAAGTGAAAGATCTTTCGCGCCAGAGTTATGACATTTATGATTGCAAGTTTTAAGTTATATATGGTTTAATAAGACTTGTGGCATATTTGAAAAGGGTGGTCAACTTTTATTTCATGCACATATATATCATATATGATATCGCATAGAGGTTTCAATCTGATACAAGACTGTTGAATGCGAAGTATGAACGAACCCGATTCATAATGCTATGGTTGACATATGGCACATTGTTTGGTTGTTTAAATGATCCCATTGGTTTTTAAGTATCAACATTATGTATTGTTCGTAAATGTGGTATATTTCTTTGGGTATGGTTGTGGACTCAACGCATAGTACCAAAGCTCGATTTGGAGTCCAATTTGGAGACTAAGTGCTTTCCACCATGTAAATTTGAGTTGGCTACCATGAAAGGTTAGTGAGTTTTGGTGAATGTTGAGGTGACGTGAGTTGATGGATATTTAATGCACCCTCTATTGGTTTTCCATTTTGAGGATACCACCTTTTGCGTTGTTGCTTGTTGGAAATGGTATGTTTTTGTTTGTTATCGCACAATCTGTACTTGCCCAAATCCCAAGGCAAGTGGATGCAAGATTTGTGTAACAGGGGGTGACCTATCATTGTCACCTTAACAAGAAACCCCTTTCTATTTAGGAATATATCAAGATTTACCCCAGGGGAGATGTCCTCGATGACCAAAAGGGATAATAACTAAGGAAAGGATGCAAGAAAATCCCCCTCTCACTGGTCACTCAATTCAGAGGGTTCTTAATGGTCTTTAAGGGATGAAGCAAATGGTAAAATGAAGTGTACCTACCCATAACAAGACAACAAGAAAATATAGCAACTTGCAAGTACAAAGATATGATGTTAGTGCTTCTAAAGACCATAGACCTTCAGGAAATAAGCTAACTGATATGAATTTGCAGTAATGCAATAGTTTATAACAACAATTAATATTTTATAACAGCCACAAGAGTTATGCCTTGAAAGTGCTTGAAAATGACAAGACGAAATAGCTTTGACTTAGCAGAATGATAAAAGTTTGTCACAAGCAAGTTTGGCAATGTCTAGCTAGCATAACAGGTCACTTTTGCAGAGAATTTGTTGCAATTAGATGAATGTAGCAATATTTTGCAACAACAACAAATTCTAATGGTCAAAAGTGCAAGAAAACACCATTCAAAGTTAGCACTTATCTAGTAGATTGACTAGCAATTGTCACAATTGAATTTTGGATGAGTTAAGTGCAAGTTATGTAAGAAAATTTATCCAATCAATGTATGTTAGTATGGTTGTAGAAAAGTTTGCAACAATAGCAAGTTAACTAAGGATTTAATGTAGTTTAGGGTTAGAAAATGTTAGTAAAAGCTTAGAGGAAGAAGGTTTGAGTGTTTGTTTGATCAATCAATTCACTAAAGCAATTGGACTAGTGCATTTTAGGGTTAATGGAGTCTAGAGGTGACGTTTTTATCTTGGAAGTAATAACAAAATGATTGTACTCATCTAAGGAGAAGGAATGAATGGATGAGGTGTCGGTAACCCAAGGCCTCAAGAATCCAAATCCTAGGAACAAACTTGCTAGAGTGTAAACAATTTTAGGCTCTAGCAAAATCTTCCTTCCTTAAACTATTGAGAGATACTAGAAGCAACAATTGACTAGATAATGACTTCTAAAGTGCTAGTATTTAGGGCTCTAGAAGTTTACCTAGGTCAAAATCTTCTTGGTAAAAGTCTAGTAAATGAAGAGCAAGGAAGTAGTAACTTAAGTCCTTTACTCCTAGGGTTTGTCAAGCAAGCAATTTCATAATATTTAACATGAATAAGCAAATATACCATAACATTCACAATAAAATGAAAAATTGCATATTTACTTACTTCACCAAGAATAATCAAGCAATAAAACCCTAGATTTCCAAGTAAATTCACCAAGAAATAATCCAAGTTGCAAATTTTAGCCTCCAAGACAAGTGCACCTCCCAATTTCAGCCAATAACTCCCAAAAAGGGCAAAAATTCCAGACCACGCCACTTGTGTGATGAGTGATCCTAAAAAAATGAGAGTATTTCCTCTCTATTTATACAGTATTAATGACCTTTAATTAAAATTAGGTCATAAAAAAGATGACATGGCCAAATTACATCAAAAAATCCAATTTTTACATAAATGAAGTTAATTAAACCCTAATATCGTATCCAAGGATGGATCCATCCCCTTCTAGGGTGACATTAGGCCCCTAGGGTGGAACCTTAGGCCTCAAATGTTAAATGTTTGGCCTCCAAAGGCCCTAAATGCTGCCACACGTGCCAACTAGCAAATAACTGTCCTCATAAATGAAAACCCTGACTAGATGATGTTTAGGGTAAAAATGATGACGTCATGGGATCTCAAGGGTCAACGTCTAGGTGGAAAGGCAAGACCCCCCTGGGTCTAGGTATGTCAGAGTGTCTTGGGAGAAATGTCCTTCTTTCTTCCTGGTACAAACCTCTGGTGTCTCTCTTCCCGTGGTTGGGGTCACAACATCCATATGTGGGCTTTCAGCCCCATGGAGGTCCAAGCTAATCATTCCCCCATATGTACCTGTCCACCAAGAAAAGTCCTGCAGCAATAACAAGTACACCCTCCATGGGTTCATAAGTCACAGGAACCATAGCAATGTCAATCACATCTAAAAATCAAATTACCTAAACATGTGCATCAAATCCCCCTTTACCTAGAAAAATTCTCAAAGGCGTTATGCAATTTAACAAGCCAGGTTTGGAGAAGGTCTCAGGATGTCCTATTGGGCTAATCCTCCTTAAGTTTGGGGTGTTTCCCAGGTGAGAATCAATCTAGGTCATGTAAGTGTGTGTGAGGCGGCGTGGGGAAAGTGTTTGGACATAGGGTGCAGTGATAACAGGGAAATGTAGGTCTTACATGTGGGTTCCTAATCCAGGTGGATATCGGTGGCCACCCACCTTTTCCAACTGGCTCAAAATAGTTTTCTGGCAATTTTGGTAATTTACTATTTTTAGTAGGTTTTAACTTCTGGGGCCATTTTGAGGCCCTAAATGATGTTTTTTGGGAAAAAAATGTTTGAAATAAACTAGTTCCTTTAATATTTTAGATAAAATGAATCTCCTCGACGATACCTTTCCAACGGGCTATCATACGCCTAAAACGGAGATAGTATGCAAAAGTTACAACCCCAGGAAGTCGATGTACTAACTTACCCAAACGGGGCCCACATGACTTTTGGCACTTCATCTCCTAGGGTTAGGTTTTTTGATGTATAGGGTTTTTAGCATTCCTTCTTATTGTAAAAACGCCTTCAGAGCCTCATTGTAATCATCTTCTTGTGAATGCGAGTAGCCGTCACATCTCTTCTCAGAGATATGTTGCCACCATTCTAGCGAGTCTTTCACTATGTATTTTTACAATCTCTATACATTTATTTCATTAATAGAAATCGTGTATTACTGTATATCTGTGTTTATGGTTGCATATCTGATACATTTCTGTTATATTATTGAATATCCACAATATCTTTGTGCATTTCTTTATTATATCTCCTCTCTCATTTCATGCCGAAAATAATTTGGATCAGTGGTATCAGAGCAGGCTGCTCTTGATCATTTTTCAGTGCATGTCCCCGACGAGGTCCGAGTATATCAAGTTGGGTCTCGCGTTTGTCTCTCTTTAAGACAATCGCTCTCGCACGCCCAAGAAACCCTCCATGGCAAAAGAAAAGAAAAACGACGGAGCAGACGATCCTATAAGTATGTTGCTTGAGAAAGCTCTCACACGACAGAGGGATGAAATTATGGAGAATTTTTCCCACATCCTTCAATGCCTCCCGATAGCATCAGGCGCATCTTCATCAAGTGGCCACTTTGGAGGAACCTCGCCTTTTAAGGTACAGGTCAATTTTGATATTCCTATATTTGAAGGTCAAATAAATGTGGATGCCCTAGATAAATGGTTAAATCTATTAGAAGGTTATTTCTCTGTTCACAATTTTTCCAACAGAGAAAAGATCATCTTCGCACTCCTTGAGGTTCTCCCCCATGTCAAACATTGGTGGGAAACTTACTGGGAGCAGAGTTCCATAGAGGATTCTGGAATATATGGGGTCGAGCCCACTTGGTATTTTTTTGTGGATGCGGTAAAGGAATAGTATTACCTTGTTGGAAACTATGAGGACCAATACATGAGATGGACCACATTGTGGCAAGAGAGGGGACAAGAAGTTCCCAAGTTCACCAATACCTTCCATACCTTGCGCACTAAGCTGGGTATCAAAGACTCCAAACAACATTTGGTTCCGAAATATCGTGGGGCTCTACACAGATACATCCAAAATGAAATGGATTTTCTGGACATCTCATCTTATCGATACGCTGTTAAAATCGAGCAAAAATTTAAGAACCAAAACAAATGGGAGTTCGGGTCTGCAAATCCGCAACAACCAAAGTATGACAAAGATGTCCCTAACAAACAGTCTCCCAAAAACCAGTCCAAGCCACACGAAAAGAAGGGTCACAGGAAGACAAAGAAGGACACCGGAAAATGGTGTGATTTCCACAAAATCCATTGGCACAATACCGATGAATGTCTCTCAAAACAGTCATTGGTGGCCAAGATCAAAGATAAGGAGTCGAACCCTGATTCAGAATCTGATTCTCAAAATACTCGTAAAAGACAGATCATCGACACAAACCCCACTGTTATTGTCACGACCGCAACAATTCAACCAGAAGAACCAACAAATCCTGAAGAGGGGGAGCACCTTTTTCATTCAAAGATGTGGATGAAGGGGACCCCGCTGCATTTTATTGTTGATAGCAGAAGCCATAAGAACCTCATCTTAGCAGAGGTCATCAAACAGTTGAGATTGTCGACAACACCACACCCACAACCATACAACATCGGGTGGCTTCGCCAAGGACGAGATCTTCGTGTCACCCAGCGGTTTCGATTGTCATACGGCATCTAGCCCTTCAAGGATGAGGTATTATGTGATTTTGTCCCACTAGATGTCTGTGATGTTCTCTTGGGCCAACCATATATGTGGAGACTTCATGTTGTTTATGAGTCTCAACCCCACAATGTCATTGTTTCTCTAGGGGGTCATGTCTACAGAATACCATAGATAGTTCCAACTATTGTTCCACCTAAAAAGTGTTGCAAGGTAGTATCTCATACTGTAAAATTCATCTTCTTCACAATCTGTTCGAAAGGGGAACAGAAGGACACTACAACCACTATAGCCTCGCCACAAGCACCTTCTATCCAACAGAAGCAAGTCGATAAGGTTGCAACAAAGCGCAAAGATTCCTTCTGCACACTGTCCTCTCATGTAGCTCGACTTGTTGAATAGCCTCAGCCTCAATAGGTCCTTGACAGACTTCCACAAACTGAGCAGCGCGACGTCTCCAGCAAGGCAAGCAGTTCACCAAGATGTAGATTCAGCAAACGCTTTTTCCTCTCCCTCGGGCACTCAACGCAATGGATACCATTGCTTCCTAAGAAGGGAGGATTTATCCAGGTGGATATCGGTGGCCACCCACCTTTTCCAACTAGCTCAAAATAGTTTTCTGGCAATTTTGGTAATTTACTATTTTTAGCAGGTTTTAACTTTTGGGGCCATTTTGATTCCCTAAATGATGTTTTTTGGGGAAAAAGGTTTCCAATATATAAGATCCTTCAATATTGCATCTAAAATGAATCTCCTCGACGATACCTTTCCAACTGGCTATCATATGCCTAAAATGGAGATCGTATGCAAAAGTTACGACCTCGGGAAGTTGATGTACTAACTTACCCAAACAGGGCCCACACGACTTTTGGCGCTTCATCTCCTAGGGTTAGGTTTTTGGATGTCTAGGGTTTTTTGAATTCCTGCATATTGTAAAAATTCCTTCAGAGCCTCATTGTAATCATCTTCTTGTGAATGCAAGTAGCCGTCACATCTCTTCTCAAAGATAAGCTGCCACCATTCTAGTGAGTCTTTCACTCTGTATTTTTACAGTCTCTGTACATTTATTTCATTAATAGAAATCATGTATTATTGTATATCTGTGTTTATCGTTGCATCTCTAATACATTTCTGTTATATTATTGGATATCCACGATATCTTTGTGCATTTCTTTATTATATCTCCGCTCTCATTTCGTGTCAAAAATAATCTGGATCAGTGCCTTTGTAGAGGGCGAGTTACACTTTATCATGGATGCCATTGTTTCCTAGCCCATTCAATGCCTTTTATTCTTATCTTTATTTTTTTTGGTATTTTTCTCTCATGCTTCAAGGGAAGAGCTGGGGGACATTGTCATGGTTTGGTGACCAGAGGTGATAGTGTTACCCACAAGCATTTCACGGAGATGAGAAGGTTGGCTCGTTATGAGGACCCCTTTCTCTTGGCAATGCCACCAAGAGCCACTACCCTGGTTTGGTGACCAGATAGATGGTAGTGTCATACCGCTACATGCCCACGGTCCTAATAGGTCGGCTCGTGATGAGACCTCCCATCCACCAACTAGTAACTTCAGTTTTGATTTATCTTATGCTTTCCCTTTTCTTACTAAGAATCCTTTTACTGCTTTCTTTGGAATCCTTGGGCGAAGCATCTCAAAGGTTTCATTTTGGATTTTAACTCTTACCAACTACTTTTACCCTCTTGGCCTTTAGCCCCTTCTTCCCACAAGGCAAGGTACAACCCTTCCTAGCGTGGCAAACCCAATGCCTGAACCAAGGTGGGGGGGAGATGAGAGGAATAACGATGGAAAGTGGTAAGTATCAAGGGAATGAATGATGACCTTTCATAGACCCACCTAGTGGCAACTCATCCTAAAGGGAGATCAACTTACTAGGGCATCATTTCACCCTACCAGGTATGAAAAAATTAAAGAGCATAATTTCCAAGAAAACGTTATGAAATGAAGGAGAATTCAATGCAACATACTTAAGTGCTTCAATAATCAGAGTGACACATACCATGAAACCCGCACTCATTACCATGTGGAGCAAGACTTGCCGCTACTTCAGGACTAGGCTAGTGGGATGGATGTTGTTGTTGTTGATAGACGAGCTGCATCGAAGAAAAGATGGGCCCTCTAGGGCCATGCTCAAGTCATATGGCTCTTGGCACTCCATGTCTATGACTTGTGGGCCTCAAGACATGATCTCCTTAGTTATCCCTAGGATAGGGGATAACATTGTTAATCAAGGGTTTGTATATTCTAAGGCCTTGGTGGTTGGATAACGATCTATGGCTTATCTATCATGGATATTTATCTTATTTCGATAGGTATGGAAATTTTTGACTTCTCTAGCATCAATGGCTTGCTTTGTTCTGATAAATTTTAAATATCGGCTCAAGTTGTTTGCATGTTGTGTGTTTGTTATGAGAATGAATCTCTATTGGGCATTGATTTTAAGAAGATGTGGATGGAAAATATTTTTTTTTTAAGATGATACAAATTAAATAGGGTCACCAGGGAGAACTCTTGACCTCGATTTTGCATTTAAACTTATACAATCGACTTAAAAGGAATAAGATATTTGAATGAAAAAGGGGTCTTATCATTGTTGTTTGTGTTTGGGCTTTTATGGATATGGCTTGTTGTTAGGCACCGTGGGTTTCTTGTTGTCATTGTGGATTTTGTTCACAAAACAAAACCAAATGGAAGTATGGTGTGCACTCCCACCCTTCTCATTTTAACTGCCTCTGTATCTTGTTCTAGAAGAAATGTTGAGCATTCTTTTAAGGCTCACTATAATATCAGTTCAGTTTGTTGTGATAATTGTTGGGGCATGCAGGTGTGTTTCAATTACTTGCTCTCATATACATCATGCTCTTATTGGCCTAATCCACTTGCAAATGTTAAGTTCTAGTGTTATGACTGTAAAGGAATTTGAAACCTAGGGTTTTGACTTACACTCCTATCTCGGCCCACTTAATTTGGAATTCAAAGATATAAACCCTACCTTCAGTCTCCACGATTTTGTTATCATCATTTTGAATTGCTTGTTGGAAGTGTTGGCTAGAAACGATAAGCCTGCGTGTGAATTCGACATTATATTTTGGGCTGGTATTTGGTTGGCATATTGGTTTCAAGTCTCATTTTGCAAATATTTTTGAAGGGAAGCCGCTCTTTGATAAAACATAGTTCTAACAATTGGAAATATATATGGAAAATGTATATATCAACAAAAAAAATAGGAATAGTTCTTGTGCCCTGAAATGGATTCATTATGTTATTATGGTTATACTATTTTGGAAAAATAGGGTTCAAATGGATAAATTTCAAAATTTTAAATATGATTCTTTCTACAGGAAATTATAAAAAAGAGTTTTCATATTATTTGTTGATATATTTTGTTTAGTGAATTTAACTCTCAAGAATACAAAGATAAAAATACAGAGTTTTATTTTGAGGTTTGAATTGTTCACATTTGTTGAAGATTGATGGATGATAGTTATGTGTGGAAAGAACATTGATCGTTATCACTTCCCTCCAAAATTTCATTTTACGCAAATTATACAGCCCTCATTTTTTCCAAAATCATTTTTTATTTTTCCATGTTCTGTTCCAAAAGAAATATGGTTTTATAGAAACCCTGTAATTTGAAAAGAAATTTTGAACTAGAACAGTGAACATTATTAACAAGACCTACAGTTGAGTATGAATATTGCATGATTATTTAAATGTCTTGGTTAAGAATGGGTCTTATTTAGAACAATAATCATTTATTTCATTTTCATAAATAACACTTTTCGTTCATTATAAACCCAAATCACATCCCACATTTCATTAAGTATCCATGTTCTAGATAATGACAATTATGGATTTTAATTGGCAGAATGACTATGATTATTATATACATAGTAATGGATTGATGGCATGCATGCCTGTATGTTAACTAATAAGAGTCAATGTTTGAATTTATCTTTAGACAAATTTAATTGATGGTTGATTAGTCTTTTAAGTTCTATGTTTTGATCAAAGTTTGCTTTTAGACATGAGTTTCTTTAGTAGAGGGAGCCATGACAAAGGCAGGGGAAGAAATAATTTTTGGCAAAGGGGTAACAGGAGACCCAGATTTTCCATTCACTTTTATGCTAATCCTCAAGAGTTAAATCAACTATTTCAAGATGGGTTCTTCAACCTGTTGGGTCAAGGGATATTCCAGCCACATCCTAGACCACAAAGACCCCCTTACCAACCTCATCAAAATATTTAAGGTGTCCATGTTCCACCCCATGTATGATTCCAGACAGAGATCCATGTTAATGATGGTTGGCAAGATATTTTCAATCAACCTGCAGTCCATCATCATGGTTGGCCCACAGTTTCATTGAAATTCTCTCCTCCACCTCCACACAACCAACATGCCCAGAAAATAACCTACTCAAACCCATTTATGAAAAGGAAATGTTGGCCATATTACATGTAGTTAAAAGATGGTGTCTTTACCTAATAGGAAGACACTTCAAGGTAAAAAAAAATCATGATATTTTGAAGTAGTTCTTGGAACAATGATTATCTTCAAAAGATCAACAAAAATGGGTTACAAAGATGCTAGGTTATCCCTTTGAAATTATTTACAAATAAGGAAAAGAAAATATGGTGGCAGATGCACTTTCAAGGAAAGAAGAAGACACACAAGGATTATTGTGTGTTATTTCCATTCCACAATTTGATTGGGTGGAAGAATCCAAGAAAAAATGGAAGCAGGATTAAAAGGTAAGCAATATCATTCAACAACTACAAGAGGACCCAAGTGCATTAGATAAATTTGTGTGGAAGAATGATTCATTGTGGTATCAAAGTCACCTATAGTAATGTAAGAATTCCCAGCTCAAACATAATTTCCTTTTGAAATTGCACACTTCTCCTATAGGAGGGCATCCAAGGTTCCTAAAAATTTACCATGAGATTAAGAAGGATTTTTATGGGAAGGTCTTAAAATTTATGTTCAAAAATTTTTGGTTGATTGTGTGGTTTTCCAATAGAATAAGGGAGAGACAATAAATACCATGTGTCTCCTACAACCATTAGTCACACGAAGTCAACATTGGGAAGAGGTTTCAATGGATTTTATTATAAGTCTACCCAAGTCTAGAGGAAATAATTTCATCGTGGTAGCGGTGGATCAACTCACAAAGTATGCCCATTTTCTCTCTCTTTCCCATCCTTTTAAATCAAGTACAATGGATACAACATCCACGGAAACAATTCAAAAGCTACATGGAATCTCCAAGATTATTGTAAGTGATAGAGATCCAATTTTCACTGGTAATTTTTGGACTGAATTATTTTCTTGTTTGGGTATTCAATTGGCTCACAACACATATTATCATCCTCAATCCAATGGGAAAACTGAGATTGTGAATAAATGTTTGGAAGGGTATCTTCGTTTATTTTCATTTGATAAACATGCACAATGGGTCAAGTGGTTTCCCTTGGTAGAATGGTGGTACACCATATCCTTCCATACTTCATTAAAAATGTCTCGTTTATAGCACTTTATGGCTATCATTCTACATCCATCACATCACCTTTGAGAAGGATCAAATCAAAGGTTCAAGAAGTCGAGGTCCACATAGAGCACCAACAAGAGGTTCTCGAACTATTGAAGGACAACTTGGCTATAACACAAAATAGGATGAAGCAAAAAGTAGATCAACATCACAGTGAAAGGAAATTTGAAGTGGGAGATTAAGTATTTTTTAGGCTACAACCATATAATCATACGTCCCTCCAACAACAAAACAAGGACAATAAATTAACACCCAAGTACTATGGTCCCTATAAGGTGTTGTATAGGATTGAAAGTACAATTTACAAATTAGAATTGTCTCCATCTTCGTGTGTACATCAAGTCTTCCATGTTTATTTCTTAAATAAGGTAATCAGTGACAAGATCCGAGTTCATACTATTTTACCATAGATTAACGAAAAAGGGGAAATTATACTAGAACCAGAAACAATCCTTGAAACAAGGATTAAGCAACTACAAATACAAGCAATTATTGAGTACCTCATCAAGTGGAAGAACCTACCAGTAGAAGAGGCAACATGGGAAGATGAGTTATTCATGTAGAAACATCCATAACTAATAAAGTGTTGAGGAAAACACTTGTTTGAAAGGTGGGGGCACATGTCATGCCTTGGATATTGAGTAATTACATTTATATTGTTATATTAGCATTTTCCTTATTTGTTAGCTAGACCCTTTAATTGTAATTGTACCCTTTGTCTCCTACATATACTAAGGAAACCTAGTTTTAGAAAACATCTCATATTATACATTTTATATATTGTAAATGGAGGTTTCCCCCTTGACGAGGCTTATCATTCATTCTTCTATATAATTCTCAAGGCATAGAGTTACTTCTCTTTCTATTTTTATTCTATTTGGTGTTGGTTGTGGAGCCAGATTATCTTCTTTATTTATAGGTATTGCTTCAGCCGCATTTAGACTCCATTTCCTGACGGGGGGGTGTGGAGGGCTTTCCCCCCCACATTTTGACCTAGGGGGGCTAGCAATAATTAATGGATCCCCCATGGCGAGGGTTTGGGGGTGCTGAAAATTTTTGGGAAAATTGCTTTGTAAAATATTTTAATTTCATAGTCAATCTGGACTGTTCATTATAAAGTCGCAGATCTAATTATAGAAGTTATGTTAGGATTTTTTTTTCCCTAGAAGGCAACCCTGTTTTTTGAGGAATTGTATTGCGGTGATGTGTGTGAGTAAATATGTTATTCTAAGAGAGGATACTATGAGAGAAAGAAGAGGAAGTTACAGTCGGTGTGTTGTAGGTTGTATCCCTTCATTCGTTGGATAATAAAAAGGAAGGACATGACAATTTCTCTGGTGGATGTAGCCCACACTAGGTGAACCATGCATATATGTGTCTCTATTGTATTGTGTATCTTATGTGTTTTATTCCCACAATTGTTTTTATTTTATTGTTGTGTGATCATGTTTTCTAACAACTAGTATCAGAGCGAAAGGTAACTCACGGGAAAAGAGGGTTCCTGGTTCGAGTGGGAGCAATAACGGAAGATGGAAATTTTAGGGTAAAGAAATTTAATGACCAAAACTACCACTTATGAAAGATGCAGACGAAAGATTATTTATATCAGAAGGATATTTTCCTACCATTGGGCAGAAAAGCAAAGCAGTCAACGAGTATGAAGGATGAAGAATGGGAGGTTCTTGACAAAAAGGCACTGGGAATGATACAGTTGTTTCTAGTACTGTCGATGGCTTTCAATATTTCTAAAGAAAAGACAACAGAGGATCTGATGGAGGCATTGGATAAAATATATGAAAAACCCTCGGCTTCCAACAAGGTATTTTTAATGAAGCATTTATTTAATATGAAGATGTCAGAAGGTATGTATGTTGTTGACCATTTAAATGAATTCAATACGGTTACTAATCAGCTAATTTCTTTAGGAGTGAAATTTAATGAAGAGGTTAGGGCCATTCTAATCTTATTCTCATTGCCTGAAATATGGAACGACTTGGTCATCGTTGTAAGTAACTCTGTGTCTAGTTCAAACACTCTGAAATTTGATGATAATGTTGGTGTTATCCTTAGCGAGGAAATGCAACAGAAAAGCACAGGTGAGACATCAAGTAATCCATTGACCATGGAGAATAAGGGAAGACAAAAGGAAAGAGGAAAGAGCACAGGGAATCGCGGGAATTCTAGGAAGGGAAAATCCAAATCTAGACTAGGAAAGATAGAATGTTGGAATTGTGGGATGAAAGGACATATGAAGAAAGACTGCAAAGCTCCAAAGAAACAAAGAGATGGATGGTAGGAGAAAAATCAAGAAGAAAATGTAACAAGTGATGTTTTACAAGATGCTTTAATTCTTTCTTTATATAATATTACTAAATATTGGGTAGTAGATTCAGGGGCTTCATTTCATGCCACACCCCATAGGAAATATTTCCAAGATTATGTTCAAGGTGATTTCGGATAGGTTTATTTGTGTGATGATGAACCATGTCAAATTGTTGGAATGGGTAAGGTACAAATAAAGCAAAAGAATGGAAACCAATGGATACTGAAAGAGGTAAGACATATACCATATCTTAGAAGAAATCGAATTTCAACAGGGCAATTGATAAGTGAAGGTTTTATATCTACATTTATAGATAAGGCGTGGAAGGTCACTAAAGGATCGTTGGTAATGGGAAAAGGAGAGAAGGTGGGTACATTGTATTTATGTACTAGTAATTTTGACTCTTCTATCTCTTTAGCTTCTACAAGAGTGGATACAACATTGTGGCGTCATAGGCTTGGACACATGAGTAAGAAGGGGATGCAGAACTTCACAAAAGGAATTTGTTTCCAGATCTTAAACAAGTTGATTTGGATTTCTGTGAGCACTGTGTTTATGGAAAATAGAAGAGATTCATATTTCTCAGAGTCGGAAAGGAAAAAAAGAGTGAAACATTAGAGCTTGTGCATACAGATGTATGAGGACCAGCTCAGGTATCATCTCTTGGTGGCTCTCATTATTGTGTTACTTTTATTGATGATGCAACTAGAAAGACTTGGGTTTATTGCATTCGACAAAAATATGATGTTTTTGAAACTTTTAAGAAATGGAAAGATTTGGCTGAGAATGAGACAGGAAAAAGGTTGAAGTGTCTCATATCAGACAATGGAGGTGAATACTACAACAAGGAGTTCAATGATTATTTTTCATACCATGGGATTCATAAAGAGAATACAATTCCAGTAACACCACAAGAAAATGGTGTGCCAGAAAGGTTGAACAGGACAATCATGCAACATGTAAGGAGTATGAGATTGCATGTTGGGTTTCCCTTACAGTTATGGGCAGATGTTGTAGATATTGTTGTTTACTTAATAAACATAGCACCTTCAAGTTCTTTGGATGGTGGCATTCCAGAGGAGGCATGGATAGGTAAAAAGGACAACTACTCACTTTTGAATACTTTCGGTTGTGAAGCATTTGTCCATATTGATAAAGAAAATAGAACAAAGCTTGAGGCAAAATCCAAGAAGTGTACCTTTATTGGATACAGTGTTAATGATTTTGGTTATCGCTTATGGGATTCTCGAAACCATAAAAACATTAGGAATAGAGATGTGGTATTCAATGAAAAGGTCATGTACAGAGATCAATTGCAGGGAAAGAAACAGGAAAAGGAAAACACAAAATACACAGTGCTTGATGAAATCAAAGAAAATGAAATCCCAAAGGTACTAGAAAATCAAATGTACAAAAAAAGGAGCATCAAGTACCTCAAACTCCTGGAAGTGTTGTTAGAAGATCTACCAGGTTAAGTAGGCCCCCGGAATTATACTCACCTTCATTTTATTATTTATTGTTGACTGATTTTGGTGAACCTAAAAGTTATGAAGAGACAATGCGGGTAGACACTAAAAATAAGTGGGAGCAATGCATCAAAGAGGAAATGGATTCCTTATTCCTAGGTAAATAACTAGACTTGGGACTTGGTTCAGTTACCTAGAGAAAAAATAGCATTGCAGAATAAATGGGTTTATAGGTTGAAGGAAGAAGATGGAGGCAAAAAACAGTACAAGGCTAGACTTGTTGTAAATAAGTTTGCACAAAAGAAAGGTATGGATTTTGATTAAATATTTTCTCATGTTGTTAAAATGACTTCAATTAGGATTATTTTAAGTCTTGTGGCAGTAGAATATTTGCATCTTGAACAGATAGATTTAAAAACAACTTTTCTCCATGGGGATTTGGAGGAAGAGATTTATATGTAGCAGCCACAGGGGTGTGAGGTCAAAGGGAAGGAAAATTTCGTATGCAAGTTGAAGAAGAGCATGTATGGCCTAAAGCAAGCTCCAAGGCAGTGGTATTTGAAGTTTGACAGGTTTATGACAAAACAAGGTTATAGTAGATGTCATTTTGATCACTGTATTTATTTTAAGAGGCTAGAAAATGGAAGTTATATTATCTTGCTATTGTATGTAGATGACATGCTTGTTGCAGGGTCTAACATGCAAGATATAAATGTTCTCAAAAGGAAATTAGCTAATTCATTTGTGATGAAGGATTTGGGTGTTGCAAAGAAAATCCTTAGTATGAGAATAACAAGAGATGGGAAAAATTGCAAATTGACATTGTCTCAGGGTGAGTACAAAGAGAAGGTGTTGGAGAGGTTTAGAATGTAGAATGCAAAACCAGTTAGTACACCTTTGGCAAACCATTTCAAATAAACTAAGGAAATGTGTCCCAAGACACAAGAGTAGATAGAATACATGTACAGGGTCTCTTATTCATCAGCAATTGGCAGTTTGATGTATGCAATGGTGTGCACAAGACTAGATATTGTACATGCAATGGGAGTTGTGAGTGGGTACATGAACAATCCAGGTAAAGAACAATAGGGGGCAGTAAAATGGATTCTCAGGTATTTGAGAGGTATTGTTACTCATGCATTATGTTTTGGAGGTTCAAACATTGTTTTACAAGGATATGTTGATTTGGATATGGGAGGTGATAAAGATAGCAGTAGGAGCACCACAGGGTATGTTTTTTCTATAGGTGGAACAACAATGGGTTGGATTTTGAAACTGCAAAACGTTGTTGCACTTTCAACAATGAAAGCAGAGTATGTTGTTTCTACAAAGGCTAGTAAAGAGATGATTTGGTTACAGAGGTTTATGGAGGAATTGGTAAATCAATAGGAGAATAGCAGGTTGTATTGTGACAGCCAAAGTGCCATTCATCTTTCAAATAAATCATACTTCCACTCTAAGACTAAGCATATACAACTCAGCTACCATTTCATATGACCGATTTTGGAAGATGGACAAATGAATTTGGAAAAGATACATATTGGACAAAATCCTATAGACATAATAAAAAAATGTAGTAACCATGGAGAAACTGAGTTCCTGCTCAGTTTCAATTGGCCTTCCAGCATGAAGGTGAAGATGAGAAACTTTCCAGGTTCAAGGTGGATTGTAGTCCAGCAGGTACAACAGTAGTGGAGTTGTTGTGATCAATTTCCAATTGGGATATTGTTGGTTGTGGACCCTGATTATATTCCTAACTAAGAGGCCTTGTTTCAGTCGCGTTTGGACCCCATTTCCTGACAGGGGGTGTGGGGGGTCTTCCCCCCACACAAAAATTTGGAGCTAGGGGGTGGCGATAATTAATGGAGTCCCCTCTTGGTGGGGGGCAGCTCCCCCGAAGAGAAATTTTTGGGAAAAATGCCTTGTAAAATATTGTAATTTCATAGTCAATCTGGATTGTTCATTATAAGGTCACATATTTGAAAGTAGAATTATGTTAGGGTTTTTTTTCCCTAGAAGGCAACCCTCTTTAATGAGGAATTGTATTGTGGTTGTGTGTGAGAGAGAATATTGTATTCTGAGAAAGGAGACTGTGAGAGAAAGAAGAGGAAGTTACAGTGGGTGTGTTGTAGGTTGTATCCCTTCATTTACTAGATAATAAAAAGGAAGGGCCTGACAATTTCTCTGGTGGACGTAGCCCACACTACTTGAACCACATATATTTGTGTCTCTATTGTATTGTGTATCTTCTATGTTTTATTTATGCATCTGTTTTTATTTTATTCATCTACGATCTTGTTTTTCTAACATTTGGGTGTTTGTTGCCTACATGTTTGACATCGGGTCATTTATTCACACTTGTTTGATTGTACTTTGTACCTTGGAGCCTATTTTCATTATCAGTGGGTCACCTCGCATCTATTAATGGTATTCATCAATGATCGATAATCATATGGTTTCTACCATGCTTGACATCAACTCATTTGTTTGCATGATGTAGATTTGTACAATGACGGAGCTTGGATTGAAGGCATTCGGATATAGGGACATCCTCTTTTAATGCTTAGTACTTGAGTTGTGCAACTTGTACGAGTCTTTGATGAGTACTTTGAAGACCAATTTGCACTTCCTATAGTGCTAAGTGTCTTCCTTATGTATATTGTGACATAGATCCACTTTTTATTTGCTCGTGGCTATGATCTTATATTTGACATGGATCCACTATGTATCTTTCTTTGTGGCCATGGTTTTTCATTTTATATACCTCATGGATTTGTAGTGTACTTATTTGGTGGTTGTGTTTTTTGTTACATCCAGCATGGGCATGGCTACTGTGAGGATGATTTATATCTGATACATTTTTTTTTGCTTGTAGGTATTTTTGGATCCTTGGTCTGGAGAATTTGTCACTCGTCAACATCATTTTTCATAATGTATTATGGCCATTAGTTCCTACTCCGACCTCATATATTAGGGGGCATTTCATGTACTTATATTTGGCACGCTGGGCTAATAAAAGGTGTAATGAGGTAAAATACACACTTGTATTAAGATGTAGCACCTCACAAAGTGTTTTTCCTTATGCGCACTTGTTCCTAGAGATTGATGCAACCAATCATGGCCTCTGCAAGGAACATATGCAATCTGTCATAGGTTTCCAATGGACAACCCATGGTTTCCCCTTTAATGCTTTGAAAACAAAAAAATCTCGAGGAAAGATAAAAGCTACAAGTTGGCAAAGCCAAAATATATGAGTGGAGATCATGCATGGCTTACCCACGCATTCCATGTAAAATTTATCTTATCACTTCAAGATCCTATAAATAAAGGAATGGGAGTCTAATAAAAGTGTCCTTATGTTAGAGAAATTTAGTGAAAATACTCTTGGTTGCAAGTATGTATGTGTTGAGAGTGAGATCTAGAAATTAATGTTATGGGACAAAATCTCACATGGATCTTACTGAATACACAACAAAATATCCCTAGGAACTGCCTAATGATCCTAGACAGAAAGGGGTTTACACTTCTATGGTTTCCTAGATCTAGAGTACATAATTTATTTTACACCCAAGAAAGATATACTAGCATACCTTGTATCCAAAGGTTGTTCATGTGTATCCTGGCTGATGTAGATATGAAGTTCCAGCTCCAGCTCTTGTCACATGCTCCATGTACACAAGCAAAAAACAATACCAATATTCTTCTTTCTCTAGTGCTACAAATCATAAATATATCTTAGATCTAATTTGATTTACCATTCAAATGATCAGATCCAAACATTTGCATAATGGAATACAAACTATTCGGGGAAAACCAATGATCTATTAGATATCATAGAGAAATTAAATCAAAACATACCTTAGTGATGGTTCCATTCTCCCTTGACTCCTTTCTCCTTGCTTCTACTTTCAACTTCTTGGTCAGATTAGGCTCTCTAACTTCTAGATGTAATGGACAATACAAGCAGCTATGCAAAGGGACAACATAACACTTCTCTTGACTTCTCTCTCTCTTTCCCAAGACTTTCCTTTGTTATATAGTTATTTGGACAAGGCTTGGGAGAGTTTTTAGATCTTCTAGAGACCACTAAAGACTCGAATGATGTGAGTTCATAGGCCCTTGACACGAAGATACAACTTATCCCTCGCCTATCACCTTGTAACTCCATGAATCTAGAAAGTTTGACAAATAGTTGTGTTGACGGGCGAAACTGACCGTCCGTCAACTGGGAGAGTGGAACCGGTCCGGGGTTGTCTAAATAACCCAAGCCGTTTGGAATGGACCACCCTGACGAGTTTAACGGCTCCGTTGGCCGCTCTAAGGTCTCCTAAGGAAGCC
>ML784657.1:48035-58812 GCA_009831015.1 Picea engelmannii | reverse complement strand
AATGCATTAATCAAATGTTTAACTAAGGTGTCAAATCGATATTACATACAATTGATATGTCAAGAGCTATGATAAGGACCAATAATAAGGATCACAAAAGATAAAACTTGACCCCCATGCAATTCAATGAATCAATGTTCAGGCAAGTCACAAAATAAGAATCCAAAGGCTAAATATCTTGAATAAGACCGAGTTATGCAATCCATCGAAGTATGAAAACTGATCAAAGGATATTGTTGATCATGTGAAGATCAATAAAAGGATAGGCGCAATAAGCAACATGACACAAAAGGTATCGGCAGTTCAGATAATGATTCAAAATGTGACCTCGAAAGGAGAAATTGTCATGCTTACAATTGTGAAGATTTAGCGAAGACAAGCATTCGAAAAGGCGCAAAGAATAAGGGCGTCGTTCATTTGAAATTTGCGACGGGAAATCAATGTTTGTGAAACATTGGTGTAGGCAGCTTATGAGGTAATGAAAAAATGTGAATTGGCTGCCAACAAGTTGCTTGTTGAACTATTGATGTCCAGTGACTATAGTTGTGTGATGTTTCCTATGTGTCCCACGACATCCCTCAAAAAGGCCCTAAATCTTAGGAAAATCGTGTGTTTAGGATTAAATTACCTTATGAACTCCCTTATGACCTGTAGGGTGGAAACTAAGGCTATAAAAAAATGCCCCCTAATGTGTGAGGTCGGGATAGGAATGGATGGTTGAAACACATTATAATAAAATAGCGTCCATGTGAGGCAGCGTGAGGAGAGAGCAAAGGAGTTTTGAAAGTCAAAGAAGTCATGCAATCAAACACCAAGGATGAGAGCATATATAGACCATCCCCTAGGTAGACATATTCATACTTTAGATGAGCATGGCCACCAAAAAATACATTGTGGATCCATGATACAAATTGCTAGACCATGGCCATGAAATAATACACAGTGGATCCATGTCATCAATAAGATCGTAGCCACAAGACAATACAATGTGGATATACATCATGAACATGAGCATAGACATCAACAAATACAATGTGGATCTATGACACAACATATAGACCTTAGGAAGACAATGAGCATTGAGGAGAGTGCCCCCGAAGTCCTCAAAGTGTTGATAGGCAAGTGATATACTCCATCGCAACTTGGGAGGGGATGATGTAAAGGAATGATGTGTCCCCAAACCCAAATTCTATGTCCCAAACCCTGATTGTACGAATCTACATCATGCAAATAGACGAGTTGATGTCGAGCATGGTATAAACTATCTGATTACTAGTCATTGATGCATATTGTTAATAGACGTGAGGGGACCCACCGATGAGGAAGGTGGAACCCAAGGTACCTATTACAATATAGTGAGTGTGAATAGAGGATCTAATGTCGAACACTTGTAGAATCAATCGATCAGAGGTTAATGATGCAAACCCATTATCGATCACAAGGAGGCCTTCCATTGAGGACGGCAAGCTCCAAGGTACTAGTTGGTTTCTAGATCCCTCTATTGGATAATGTGTTGAATTCAATAGGAAGAGATTCATCGAAAGAGGGCCTTATTGTGTCCCCCATCAATTGACACAAAACATACACCAAGAGATGATGTGAAGAGAGAGTATCACTAAGTACAACTGACACAAGGATGGTCGACTCACAAATTCAACAAAACAACAGATGGTCGAATCAGGCTTAAACTTCCCTTGAACATATAGCACGACACAATGGTGACTTGGAAACAATACACAAGATTTGGATGAATATGGTGCAACAACGCAGGAGGCATTGAAGCACTCTCCATGATGACAGGAAGAGTAACCAGTCGGAGGAGTATCTCTAACTCATATTACTGGAACGACTCTTAAGCAAGATAAAACCCAATTGTATGATGAGGACTCAAACAAGTACCATGTTCAAGGGTGACTCGAATGACACTGCCATTTCAAGAATAGACCAATGGTGAAAAAAACCCACTCTTTTTTTGTATTTTTTTTTGTGTGTTTTGCCTCTTCATGGTTTAACGAGTGTGAAAAAGGAATAAAAGTATGTTCGGTATGTTCCTTTTTCGTGTCCTTTTATGAGTTTGAAAAAGAGATAAAATTATACTTGGTGGGAGAGAATGAGTGGCTTGACAACATTCTCCTATGTTCCAAGCGCATGGAACCGACCTAAGCAAAATGAATGCAAATGGTACATTCAAGTGAGATCCACTCTTAGCAGTTGTTCTCTCCCTGGGTAGGTGAATGAAAAATGGAGGCCAAATAATGAAAGAGGAGGATGGCCAAGGCTACTGCAATAGCGGTAAGAAGGATATTGGAAAACAACAACGTAGCGATGGGAGGCATGACGCAAGAAGAAAATGTGTAGGCAACCATTAAGCAAACATAAAAGTTGTGGGAACCCCCGCGAGATGTGGCCAGAGTATAGACAAAGAGAGAAGAATGAGCCTCAACTTCAAGTCATGGTGGGATTAAAGGAGGGTTCCCAAGCCTACAGGAAAATGCAACATGGGAACCGAATGGCAATCTGGATGCTAACTATGGAGCCCATGGAGGGTAAGCACTACCCCACCAATTACGATGTGCAAAAGGAGTGGTGAATGTTGCAATCGGTTGGGATCGAACCTAAGGAATAGCGTTGGTTGTATGGACAGTTAATAATGCAAGGCGGGAAATGCAGGTAAAAACCTATCCCTATATGCCAATTAGGGAACATGTACATCAAGTTCAGTGGATGTCTCCATATATATATATATATATATATATATATATATATATATATATATATATATAATCCTCGTCATCCTATCAAGGTGCATAGACTAGACTCCAAGGTCAAAATGCATAGTGAAATCTCAAAAAAGAAAATATTTTTGCATTATTTGGATATGATATATGCAAAACAAAATCACTCACACCACACACCTATGTACAAGGCACTACACATCTTGATTCTTTATGCAAAATAGAGCTGATTTCTAGGCTCCAACCAAGGATATTTTTCATATTTGATGAATTCATGAGTTGATGCTAGCATCATATGACTTACAATGTCATGACCATGCCACATAGGAATGAATCTTTGCAGCCGAAGATACTCATCGTGAGTGGTTTCATGAGCTATGAGAGCTCCTTGATGGGGTCCATAAAGACATAACAAAGGTACTAAACACAAATCTCCAGAGGAAGGGAGGGAAGAGAACTCAGTGGCGAGTTCTGAAAAAGATAACAAGGGAGGAAAAGGGTCAAGACAAGGGGTTCTACTAGATGCCCCAGGGAATGCCCCCAGTCTCAAGTCACAACTCATCTTGCTAAATCTCATTTGTTTTTAACTAGAGAGGATGGATTCTTGATGATGCTCATCTTCCCTAGGCTTATCTATGGACATCATGACTTCCAGGATGGCCTCTTTTGAAGGAAACTCAACATCCAGGAAATCATGTGAACATGGAGAGTTGACAACCCGTATGGGCATAGTAGGTTGATCACACTCTATATGAGGATGGAATTGTTGACCAGTATCAACGGAAGTTGATGGGATTGTCAGATTAACAATATCAACTGTGATGAGCGGCATGGATGCTCCAAATGATTCAACATCCTTGGAACAAGGTACCACCCAAGGATCAACAAATTTGAGGGATCCACTGGTAACTAATGAAATCATATTGATTGGAGTGATATGTGCAATAGAAGATGGTGGGGAAAGGGGAAAAACTCCCTTAAGCGAAGGATATTTGAACATCCCCGCACCAACATGCATATAAGATTGTTGAGTACTAATGACAAAGGGTACATTTGACCTCACATTTGATCCAAGGTCTGGGGTGTAGAACGCAAGTTGATCTATCGTCATTATTTTCCCTTGATGAGGGAAGCATAAGACACTAAAGATCGATGAGACAACTACAGTCATCTCATAGAACCAAGTATGCCCGAGTAACAAATTGTACCCAAGAGGTGCGTTGACGACTTCTACGGCAACAGAAACAATCTTACCACCTAACTTGATTGATAAGTAAGTGATTATTCCATGGGGTTGAAACATGTGTCCATTGAAAGATTTTAGTAGTGTTGCAGACATATCAAGCTTAGGAGAGCCAAGGGACTTCCAACAAGAAATAGACATTATACAAGTCGAGGCTCCTTCATCTACCACTGTTTGGTGGATGCTTTTCCCCATTGGTCGCACTATGATCTAGAAGGCGACCTACTGGGAGAGCCTATGAGTAACCTGAGATGAATTGAAGGTCATCAAACTTGATTCTGAGGGATCAACCCTGCCTATAGTTGAAAACAAGGCTTTTGTTGCATTGGGAAACTCTGAAGAATTTCAAGAGAAGACATGGCACAAGGTGTTTGGGCCAAGTCTTCCACAATATTGTAGTTGTGGGCAGCCTGTGTGTTGGGATTTTCATCGTGCGTCAAAGAAAAAAATTAAGGAGGTGAAGCGGTGCGTAAAAAAATACCTTCTTAATTTGAAGAGGACCAGCAGGCTGGGATGAGGATGTTTCTTCTGGCGTAGCATGGGAAGGCTCAGAAATGTCATAGTTTTTGGTCTGAGTCTGCAAATTAATCGTTTGGTCACACATAAAAATGACAAGATTCAAGGAAGACCCCTCATGGTGAGGGGTACCTTCTATGCCCCCTTTCATAGGGGAAGGATTTGTTGCAACCATATGTTGAGGTTGAGGAGGGAAATGATGAGTCAAGACAACAGGTTATTGGGGGGGTCGTTGTTGTGCCAAGAATCAATGGATCTCATCCTTTCAAGGACACTAGTCAGTAGGGTGGTCCTCCCCACAGATTGTGTAAGGAAAACAACTCATTTTATTCTCCTTAGTGTGCCCCTCCTAGGTATTATAGGTGGGAGTAGTCCCTTTCTTAGAGTTGGAATTCTTTTTCCTGTTCCTTTTCTTCTTTCCTCCAGGTTGTCAAGGATTCTTCAATTGTGTGGACTGCAACAAATTCACCTCGGAGGTCTGAGTAGGGACCGAAGTTGTTGAGAACTAGTGCTAGAATTTGACAAGTGTGATGAAATCAACATGTGACCCATGTGATCAACTAACTGGCTCACAGAGGCATGAGCAATAGAACCAACCACACCATCATAATGGGGTCCTAGGTTTGGCTTCCTTGGATCTGTCAACAGCCTAAGAGCATTTAGGATGATGTCATAAAGTGTACCCAACTAAAAATAAATCAAATCTAAGTGTTGGGCACGCAAAATGGCCTTCTCCTCGGTGGTCACCCTAGCCATAGCTACATCTCGGGAAATGGGTGGTAGGAGGGACTTTGTGAACCACGCCATGAGGATTTTATCCATAATTTGGGTCTTAATAATCCTACATCTTTGTCGCCACTCATTTTTATGATCGGAAATGTGAGTGGCATTATCTTTATGCAATGAAATCAAGAGCTCAGTTCCTATCTTGTACCGTATGGGCAATTGGTAATGTGTTAAGAATGTCATTACCAAGTCATTGAAGCTTTTAAAGGAACTGCATTTTAATTCAATGTACCATTTGGTGGCGGCTATGGTTAGGGATCTTTGGAAAAGACGTAGCCTCGAATTGTCATCCATCAATGAGTTGGATGAGCACCATAAGTGATATGTCACAATGTGTGTGAAGGGGTCCTCTCCTGACTTTCTGTCGAACTTTGGGATATATGATGGCATCTTGGACGACATTTTTGGCCATGAAGGGTTATGGGCTATAGGGTCATTTCTCAATCGTGAAAAATCAGGTAAGTCCAATGTTGTGAGGAAAGGAAACGACATAAATGAAGAGTGGGAGGGAGGTGAAGTCTTTGTTGTCCTAGATGGACCTTGCGGTCCCCCTATATTTTTACTACTAGAGGGTTGAGGATCTCTCGAAGAGTGAGTTCCCACAGAAATAGTGGCACTTCCAAGAGCATGACTACCCCCAGACCCAAACATGCCCCCAAGGGTAAATGTGAATCCTCCAAGAAAAACATTCCCAAGGTTATTCCCAGGGAAGAAACCCTTAGGACTAGATGTGTTAACAAAGGGAAAACCTCCCCAAGGTGAAAATCTTCCCCCAAGGGCTCTGCCCCCAGGGAAGGTTGTGCTAACCCAAGGAAAGTTGGAACCTCCTTACATACTACTACCCCTATCCTGACAAGGGACAACCCCAAAACCACTAGAAAAATTCCACCCAAAATGTACACCCACCCTTGATGATGCCAGCCCACTCATAGGATTGGTGGAGGAGGAAGGATTTCCACTTCCCATGTTGAAACCAAAGCTCGTCCCCCCACTAGAAAAAGATCCAGAAGTGGGAATCAAAGTGGATGGGATGGGCATAGGGACACTAGGTATACCTACAGATGGAAAATATGAGATATTCAATGTCCCCTAGATCAAGGGACCTGTAGAAAATGGTATGGATGATGTAGGTCCAATGGAGCTAAGGGGTGGTAACGTGGACATCACGAGGATGCCCCCAAACCCACTTGAACATGGGCTCAATGGCTCAACCACACTAGATGCAACACTTGGTCCTGACATGGTGGGAGGATGACTAAACAAAGAAAATGGCTCACTAAAAATTTCCCTTGCTTGGACAAGTAGTGGTGTGTCTGGCTCAGTCAAAGGAGGATTAAAATTTGGTGGAGGACCTTCTTCTACCACTTCCACTTCGACCAAACCAGTTTACTCAAACCAAAGATAATACCCTTCGAATTCTTTGTAACCTAATTCATGTCACTTGAGAGGGGGTTGTTCCTCTGTGATAGGTTCAAGTCCTCGTAATCGATGGAACCGACGTGATGATTCAACCACATTGAATGTAATAAGTGAAAATCCAAAAACAATTCAACCTATGGCTGACCTAGAATTGGATTTCAAATAGCACACCCCTGATCAATCTAGGATAATAGTATGCAAACCAATTTACTAAGGGGCCTTCCGAGAACCGACCCTATAGGGGATATGAAGTCCCCACAAGATTGGCTAGCGAAGGTATGAGGAGCAGTTACAATTATCAACATAAAAAAATCCCTGACTAGTCCAAGCACCCTTTATTAAGGCGGGAAACCTCTGGGGGAACTAATACCATGAACAAATGTCTGCCCCAAGTACTACAAGCGCATCCCATCTGCAGTCACCTATGTAGCTCCCTAAGAAATTTCATTAAGGCTACCACCTAACAATCAATGGTTGAGCGGATAGTCATAGGTCTAACCACACGTAAGTGCAGGGTAACAAAGCTTGAAGATCCTAAGTCGTTAACCAATGGAACCCATGTATACGTAGCAATCAAAGTGGTACAACAAACACCAAAACAAGCAGAGAGGGGTAATCCCCCTACTTTCCCCAATGCAACCTCATGCTTAACTCCTGTGTTAGAGGAGGCTACCAATGCACTGGTTGCAAGAAATTATTTAACACTCTTTAATGACTCCTAAGTTTCATTTTTTGGCCTTGGAGAGTTTACTCTCCAATCCTATTCCAAGGACCTAAGCCTATCTAATGTTGGTTCACTATGAAAGAAAAGTGTCTAGTAAATTTTAGATTATGCATTTTTTGTTTAAGGTTGTGGCTTAAGTCCAAGGAAAGCGGATGAAACTTTTGGTGATGTTATGACTCTTGACCCAACCAATCAAATGGAAAGATGCCAATGCAAAATTTTCAATTCAATGAAGTTTAGCTATGTGAGGGAAAGAGACTTTTTCCCTTTTTTCTTTGTAACTTTTTAAATGAAACCTCACACACCCAAGCAATCAAAAAATACTTCAGATCAGAAACCAAACAATGATCCTAGTGCACTCTTTCACTAATGCTTCAAAAACAGTCAAGCATGCAAAGTTTTTGTCTTTTTTGTTATTTTTCCCAATTTTAATGCAAAAATATTCCTTATCTACACAAGAATGCAAATGCAAAAGGAAAACTAGCAACAAAAGTAAGCAAAGGGGTTGTAGGAAATTGGAAGTGGTGTCGGATCAACCCACTCCAATGTCTCTACTAAGAGGGATTATTAGTGCAACCGATGACAAACACAACAAGATATCTTCAGATCTATTGGGATTATTTTCCCAACATAATAGGATCACTAGACAACAAACAAGGTGATCTAAGTGATCCAAAAAAAATCACACAATCACACTTGAAACAACCAAGGAAGATTAATTATGTGACCAGAAAATTAAAACAGAGGTAGATTTTTTACAACAAAGACCCACAGAGACCTTAGAGATCAGATGGATCAAACCTGATCTCAAAAGTTTGGAAATTATGTAATTTCCCTAATTTATTGGGATAGTCTCATGACAAAGGTTAGTCAACTAGCGACTATCGTCACGTAACCCTTATAGTTCAACAAGCGACTATGTAGAAAATTTTTGTTTTTCAAAAAATGGATCCGCTTTAGATCTGTCGGATCAGTGTCAAATCTATCAAGTCTAAGAGCTTTATACCTCTGAAAAACACGGGGAAGAGAAAATAAAACACAAACCACAAATGGAGGGTGTTTAGGAAAGGGATTCTAGAGAAGAATCAAAATATCCTTCCCTAGTGGAGTCACCAGTTCTGTTATGGGACAAAATCTCACATGGATCTTACTAAATACGCAACAAAATCTCCCTAGGACCTGCGTAATGATCCTAGACAGAAAGGGGTTTAGACTTCTAGTGTTTCCTATATCTAGAGCAAACAATTTCTTTTACACCCAAGAAGGATAGACTAGCATACCTTATATCTGAAGGTTGTTCCTGTGTATATTGGTTGATGTAGATCTGAAGTTCCAGCTCCAACTCTTGTCACCTACTCCCTGTACACAAGCAACAAACAATACCAATCTTCTTCTTTCTCTAGTGTTATAAATCATCATTGTATCTTAAATCTAATTTTATTTACCATTCACACAATCAAATCTAAACATTTGCATAATGGAATACAAACTATTAGAGGAAAACCAATGATCTATTATATATCATAGAGAAATTACATCAAAACATACTTTGGTGATGATGTTATTCTCCCTTGAATCCTTTCTCCTTGCTTCTCCTTTCAACTTCTTTGTCTGGTTAGGCTCTCTGACTTCTGGCTATGATGGACAAGAAAAGCACCTCTACAAATGGACAGCATAACAATGCTCTTGATTTCTCTCTCTTTTTCCCAAGACTTGCCTTTGTTATATAGTTCTATGGAGGAGTCTTGGGAGAACTTCCAGATATTTTAGAGACCACTAGAGACTCAAATTATGTGAGTTCCTAGGCCGTTGACACAAAGATACAACTCATCCCTCGGTTATCATCTCGTAACTCCATGAATCTAGAAAGTTTGACAGATAGTCACTTGTTGAACTACCGATGTCCAATGACTATAGTCGTGTGATGTTTCCTATGTGTCTCATTGTTCGACAACACAGGTATTCCAACAGAGGACGGACACCTTTAGTAACCACTCACATAACCAGATCAAAGATCAACACACCGATGTTCTCACGTGGTAAAACCCCTACGGGGAAACATCCACGGCCCCACCAACGCAGCCACTTAGAGTAGTTTATTAATGCAAAGAAAAAGATTACAAAGAGATGTTACAAGAGAGTTTCTCACAATCAATCATCGGCAAATGACCATCCATGCTCTTTAAATAGAGATCATGGACCAATCGGGTGTTAAGCCACGAATCAATGGTCGTTAAGATCGAGGAGAGTATGAACCGTCGGATCACTCTATGTCAGGAACATATCATGACCGTTGGATTTCCTAACTACAAATGCATACTAATGCATACTAAATAAACACACTAGAAAACACACTTTTACCTAATGACACAATAGACCAAGTAGATCTTACTAACTCCTAAGTGTCTAAATATCCTAACATCCCCCCTTAATAACAACTTGGGATAGGATTGAAGGATTTACAATAGTGACACAATAGGAGAAGGAAGGAGGCATTAGAGCCTATCCCCCCTTAATGATAACTTCCTGAACTCCTAACATAGATCAAAGTTTGGAAAACTTCGCTTCTGTAAGAGACTTTGTGAAAATGTATGCAACTTGATCTCTTGTAGGGCAAAAGAGCACTTGAATAACTTGATCATGAATGAGCTTTTTGATGAAGTGCATGTGTAGCTCGATGTGTTTGCTACACTGATGTTGAATTGGGTCTTTGGCGAGCTTGATGACACTTTGATTGTCACACCAAAGGTTGGTCGAATGTTGGTTCTAGAATCCAAACTATGAAAGGATCTGTCGAAGCCACAGGGCTTCCTGACCTGTATTTACCGTTGCTCGGTACTCTACTTCTGCTTAAGAAAGTGCAATAGCCTGTTGTTTCTTACAGGCCCAAGTGACAGGTCCTGAACCAAGGCTGAAAACATAACCTACAGTAGACTTATGATCATCAGGGTCGCCGACCTAATCTGAATCAGTGAAACCAACCAATAAAGGAGTCCCCCTTGAACTGTAATGTATCTCGAACTGTAATGTATCTCGAACTGAACTGTACCACGAACATAGCAAAGTATCCTTTTAGTTGTTTTCCAATGGCTTTCATGGGGTGTTTGCATATATTGGGCAACAAGACCAACAACAAAGGAAAGATCAGGGTATGAGTCAAGTATAATAGGCTACCAATTAACTGACGGTACAACGTAGCATCAACTTCAGAAGAAGTACAGGTGGTAGAAAGCTTGACTCCAGACTGGAAGGGAGAAGGGGTTGGTTTACAATCGTCCATGTGAAAGCGACGAAGAAGGTCACAAGCATACTTAGACTGGGAAAGAAAAATTCCTTCATTGGTTTGCAAAACTT
>ML784657.1:26362-46866 GCA_009831015.1 Picea engelmannii | reverse complement strand
ACCTAGCTTAGAAAGAATAAGATAGATGCAACGCTCTTCCTCCATCTTTATCTTACATTCTTCACATAAAATTCTGAGTGTTTTAAACCTAGATAGATAGTCTCCAAGGCAAGAAAAATCATTTGGACTTAAGGTCAGTATTTGATTTTCTAATTGTTGTTCTCGAATAATATTGAGTTTACCAAACACAGATTCAATTGTGTTCCAAGCTTCTTTGGGGTCATCAATATCTTGAAGGTGGCACCTTAAATCAGGAGAGATGGAAATTCCGATTAGTCCACGTGCTTCGTCATTCCTATTTTTCCACTTGGCTTTCTTATCAACATCAGTGGATGTTTTTTCCTTTCCCAAGGTAATCCGGTACAAGCCTTTACTTCTTAATAAATCTTCCATATGAGATTTCCATTGGAAGTAGTTGTTGTTGGTAAGCAAGACAGTACTTGTAGAATCCATATTAAATATGCAGATAATATGGACTAAAAAACTGAAACTGATGATTTGGATGGAAAGAGCTCGAAAATTTATGCGGTTTTTAAAAAAACGGCACTGAAAATGGACTTCTGATGTGAGAGTTATGCCCTTTTAAAAAAAAGCATAAACGGTAACCAATTGACCACGTGATAGTGTAAGTTGCTTTATGAAGTGACCCACTTTTATAAAGAGAAGTGGGGATCACTTTTACAATGAAGTTACTTTATAATAGAAAATATGCATGCAAAATAAATAACTCTAAAATAAAATATTAAAGCTACTTATAGTAATTCACTTTTATACTTGAAGTGAAATACACTTTACAATTTTAGCATGAGTTTTTTCAAAAAATGTAACAAAAGAGAGACTTGAACTCAAGACCTCTTACTTAATAAGGCAAATTTTAACCAAATGATCTAGAAAAACATATTGTATTGCTCAGAAGGAGGATTGTTGTTGTCGGCCTTGGAGAGCTCAAAAAAATCTCTTTTCACACAAGAACAAATTTTCGCTTCTCGATGACAACAAGGGTTAGAACTCGGTTAGCTTACCTAGAAGATGCACATTTTCCTATATGTTTCTGATTTTCCGAGATCGCACAGGGCATGAGGAAAAGAGAATATGCATATCTAAAAGAGTAGCAACTCGGAAATAAAAAATACAAACCGAAATAAAATCAAAATAAAACTTTGCAAAAATTTTAAAAATGCGTATTCAAGCTTTATACCTCCGGATCTGACTGTAATGGTCGTATCTTGGGCAAACGGAAACCTTTTCGAGTGAAACGAAAAGTGTTCCTGAATGAAACGAGTGCTCCAGATGCAATGAAATAGTCCTCTCATCCTAGAAATGTATGAAAATGCCAAAAAATGGAGATGAGGCAACTCGGCTTCACTATCTCGATCTACAACAGGAACGGGTCTTCAAACAGGCTCTGATACCATGTTCGACAACATAGGTATTCCAACAGAGAATGAACACCTTCAGTAACCACTCACATAACCAGATCAAAGATCAACACACCGATGTTTTCACGTGGTAAAACCCCTACGGGGAAACATCCACGACCCCAGCCAACGCGGCCACTTGGAGCAGTTTATTAATGCAAAGAAAAAAAAAAAGATTACAGAGAGATTTTACAAGAGAGTTTATCATAATCAATCATCGAAAAATGACCCTCCATGCTCTTTAAATAGAGATCATGGACCAATCGGGTGTTAAGCCACAGATCAATGGTCGTTAAGATCGAGGAGAGTATGAACCGTCGGATCACTCTATGTCAAGAACATATCGTGACCGTCGGATTTCCTAACTACAAATGCATACTAATGCATACTAAAGAAACACACTAGAAAACACACTTTTACCTAACGACACAATAGACCAAGTAGATATTACTAACTCCTAAGTGTCTAAATATCCTAACACCCGCGACGTCCCTCAAAAAGGCCCTAAATCTTAGGAAAATCATGTTTTTAGGCTTATATTACCTTACGAACTCCCTTCTAACATGTAGGGTGGAAACTAAGGCTATAACAATTAGTTCTTATAGTGTGATCAAAGCTTGTGTGAGGTTCAATTAGTCATTAAGTTGGTTATCTCACTAAAGTAAGTTCCCAAATCGTGCTAGCAAGCAGATGGAGGCTTATGGCTAAGGAGAGGACTCAAACTTTGGAGAAGGAAGTACAAACAAGACTTATGTATCAAAGTTGTTTCTATTACTTCATTATTAATATAGATCTATCTTCTCCCCCCCCCCACCCAACACACACACATCAAATCTCTCTATTTTGTTGATCATTTTTAATACTTAATGAGGTTTTGAGTAGTATTTTAGTTTCTTGAGTAACTAAATTAAGATTTCATTTGTGCATGTTGTAGAAGAATGAGAAAGGTATTATCAGATCACCCAATTGACCAAGCAGAAGGCTTTCCTAGTCGAACGGGCCTTCAACTCAGCTCAGTGACCAATTTGGTATCGAACCAGTCGAGTCAAAGCCGGTTCGATACTAAATCAGTCCAACTGGATGGTTTTGTTTCTGCTCAGTCGGTTGGATGTTGGACCCACCCACAAAATGTCAAAACTTAAAAATCTAAAAATTATAAAAATTAAAACCTAATTTGTCCTTGCTTATAATTCTTGTTGCATTTTTTATTTGTTTGGGGATGTGAGTGACATGTGAATTCTAAAGACTACAACATAAATTTCCATCGTGTTGTTTCTAAATAGCAGCTTGCATAACGATGAGAGTCACATTTGGCCATAAGCTTGGCAGTAAGCCTGATAAACAAGAGGTTTGCAAGGATATATATTGAAGATGCCTACTAATTTGCATGCCACTTAACTCTAACGTGTTCTTAAGGTCACCGATGCAATAAAATACTTTGAGCTCACTTGATAGAAATCAACACAAGAAAAGAATCATTTCTAACATGATTGAGAAGGGAATGGAGAAACCAATTATAACTCTGATAACAAATGATACATTGATAGCATTCATTCATCCAAAAACTATTAGTTATATTAGGACTAGTGACACCATGTATTAATATATGAATTCCAGATCATTTATAGGCATGCAAATGTTGCATTTCTAAAAAGTTTGAAGCACTTTGACTCTGAATTATACAATTTAATCCGTGAGAATTAGGTACAAAGCCTTTGACACTCTCTTTTTAGGTTCCTAAACTTTCAAGGTACCATGCATTTTTTTGGCTAGGTAAAGAATCTTGTTTATCCGTTGAACATTCTACAACTTTCTTCGCATTCACACATAGTTTTTGCTAATGGGGACAAATCATGGTTTGAAAGCCTTAAAATAAAAAAATTCATTAAAATTTAATTATTTAATGTATTTTTTATTGAACCAAGTCGTTGAAATCAAACTGGTCCGAGTCGATCCAGTTTCGTTTCGATGTCTGATTTGACAAGTGGCTGAATCGATGTTTGGTTCTGGTTTTAAAAGCTATGCTCTCAACCACTCATTTTCACACTCTATTGCTTACAGTGTCCTCCTATAGGTTCGTATAGCCCTTCATTGTTGGATCTTTTCTCATGGATCAAGATAGCCCTATATCCAACTCTATGCTCTCCTCTATCACACTCTTATCCTTTACTCTTACGCTTAGCAATGCCTCTTCTCCATTGGAATGTATTTCTTGAGTATCCTCACAGAACTGTGATGTTGTAAGGACATTGTAGCTTCTTCTCCTTCGTTGTTCTTGTCCTCCTCGTTAACTAAATTTGCACCAATGGGATTCTCCACGAAAAAATCCTTTGCTAGATCAAATATCTATCAAACAAATGAGATCTTTGCCTCTTTCTTCACTCTCTGTGGAATAGACACTAGACCACAATATTTATTTTCCTCTTATACTAGGGCTACAACATTCTAAGCTACAAGTCTCATCATGGTTGCAATTTCCTCAACTACTTTTTGCTCTATTCGATACATATTCTCACTTACGTCTACAACATTAACCTCAATAAGCTCATTTTCCTCAACGAGTTTTTCTTCCCCCCATGCATCATTGCACACTACATATACCTATAGTCGAATCATAACAAAAATTAAGGGAAATGATAGTTCCCGCATGCACCTCTTCCACATGTGCCTCCTCCGTTAACAAGCCTTGTTGCAATTTAGAATCATTGATTATCACTCTAACCTACACTGGCCTCATTACTTGATTCAAGAACTATGTATCTCTCCTCTTGGATGAAAATGCTTCGCTATGATCACTATTGGCAAATTTTCCTTCACCGGACAATTTCTACATGTAGAGTTGTTGAAGTCAATTTGTGCATGCCTTATTCTCTAGAATGACCTCTTTCTCACTACAACTTTCATAGTTTCACTCTACCACAACATGCACTATCATGGAGTGATGCCCCTCCATGCCCAATTCCACACATTCTCTCATGATTTTCATCTTTACACTTGTGCTTGGAAGCATAACAACCTCTTCTTCTTGGGCCACTACATCTTCAAAAACCGTTCCCCCGTGATGTCACATGGACATTAATGAGTCCTTTATGTTGTTCTCTTCATATCCTCTATTGGCACACTTCTTGTTGATATTTCTATCTTTCTTAACCAGCTATTGGTCACCTTCTTCTCCCTTTATGCTCCAAGGAAAAATCACTTCTTCATAGTGCCTCTTCTCTTTTTCCTAGGCTACAATATTCATCTCTACAACCATGGATGCAATCTCCAAGGTTGCAACCTTCATCTCAACTACAACATATTTCATTACTTCATCCTTGGTTGTTGCTTTGTTTGTTGTCATGCCTGTATGGACAATGTCGACTTCAACAAGTTCTTTGGCGTCAATGAGCTCTTATTGCCCATGTGAACAATGCACATGCTTATGGAACCTATAATCAAAGCATAACAACATACTTTAGGGAAAACAAAAATTCCAATAGAGTCCTCTAATAGTACTTCCTTGACCACCCCATCCTTTTGCAATTCAATTTTGGTAGGCAAGATGTAATGGAAATCAAGGGAATCAATAGATTTTGTGTGCACCTCCTTTGTTGGTGCTTCTTCCACTTCCTTTCTTGGAAACAAATCCAAGCTTCCTTGCATGAATGCAATTGCAAGTTCATTCTCCATATCCTCTTCCTCCTCATGCACGCAATCACATACATCAAATGCCAAATCCACTTGCATGTTGGCTACAATCCCTTCTTCTTCATCATCTTCTTTGGGCATGCAATTTATGGCTTGCTCGTCATCCTATTCTTATATCTCCACCTTAGTATGAGATCTTCCTTCACTTCCATCAATTTCAAATTCAGTTGGCTAACCCCATCTTCCCTTGGCTACACCAAATGAATCTACTTTACTTAGGATTTATTCACCACTTCTTATTTCTTCTCCTATGCCTTTTGTTATTCTTGGGTAAGCTTCCTCCAAACTCCAAATGGGTGATGTTGGCTCTCTTCAGGAGACAGTTCTTCCTACTCCTCTTCACTTTCATAAGCTAATTACCTTGGCTTTCATATCTAAGGGGCCTTCTCATTAATGGAAAACAATCAATAGAAAACGAAATGGATGGAGGGAAGAAGTGAAAACTCTCTCTAACATTTAACATGTTATTGATCGAGGCTAGATATTTGAAGCATGAGTGACTTATCCTCTCCCTAGGCTCTTTCAAAGTGAATTAGAATTAGTCCTTGCATGAAAATATGGTAATGTTGGGGTGGAGAAAAGGAGGCCTCTTATTGTCATCGTTTGTGATCAACAATGCCATGAACAAAATACTCTCGAATACTACTAGTAAAGCCTATGCAACCCCAAGGAATAAGGTCTTGCATGTAGGTGCCAATTATGTCTAGAAAAAACATTAAAACCATGCAAGGATACTAAAAATGTAACATATAGAATATCCTTTACTCCCCTATGAAACCCTTGATGGGCCAACCCTCTGTAAAAAAAAAAACGTTATTATGGTTGAGTCCTCTACCTTAGAGATCTAAGAATATTCCTAATCTATATGCCAAAGGCACATATGCTCCACTTTCAATCCCTGTACAACCACCTCCTCACTTTGGCTTGCCAAAAACATGCAACTCCTACCATGCAAGTGAAACCCTAGTAGGGTTCAAGGTTGGGATTGCAAGGGTGAGGGAGGTGACAACTGAATCTTCTATTCCTTCCATCCTCTCCAAAGTTATGCCCCCTTAAAAATATATTGATATAAAAGTAGCATTAATGGTTTTTATTAATATGATTGCATTTTTGTGATAGATATGTGAGAATATGGTCTAAAAGATAAATTATAAATCAAATGCATACTTGATTGATTAGTAGGAAGTAGTTGAAACTTGGTTGGTTGCCATCAAAATCTTGAAATAAGTTGAGACAAGTCACACTATAAGGTACAAACTTCCTTTAACTTAGGTACCAAGTCTGAGAGGTATTTATTTTGCTAAGATTTGTCTAGAACTCACACACAATCTTATCGTTTCATTCCAGTATGATAAATAGTCAGGGTATACCTCAACGAGAATGGAATAAAATGGAAAACTTCTTCCTCTTTTGACCTCATCGATGAGCCATGGTCCGATTGGGAAATATAATAGCACCTTAAATAATTTCTCTTAAGAAAATCACACAATCTTTAATAAGTTAGTTTTTTTCCAATTGTGATGGTGGAAATCCCACCCCTATAGAAGAATATTATGATACCACTAACCCCTCAAGTGGGTAGACTATAAATCGGGTTCAGCTAGATATAACACTATAGTGAATTCACAAGTAGTTTCCCAAGGAGTCAAACTTATAATCTAATGCTACCTAGCACTCACAGAAAATCACCAAATTGAGCCATTTTTTTTTCTTCAAGGAAACCCCTAACCACTTCTCTAAATTTCACGGATGGTACCCAATGTAAACCCATCAACACTAATTATGGTTCCTGACCTAGTAGGGACATTTACTAAGCCATGCGATAGAGGTAGACAACTTGGGAGATTGACCCTGAGACATATTTCATGAAGCTCAAAGCACTCAACCACTCAAGTTACCCCACTAGGCTTGCTAATTGAGCTACCTACATAACTAAATAAGTTAATTACGTAAGCATGATTTTGATTTTGAGTTAGAGTACTTGGGATGCTTAGCCATCCTAACCAATCTAGATCCATCTTAACCTCATATCTGTCAAGCATCTATATGGATAAAATCCCTCGAGGTGTAAACCTTTCTAGACCACTTGGGATGCTTAGCCATCATAACTAGAGTAGATTTATTTTAACCTCAGATCTATCAAGCATAGAAAGGGATCAAATCCTTAGAAGTGAAAACCTTTAAAGAGATGGATCAAAAGATTATTTTTCTTGTTTATCAAATCCCTAGAAGGAGTAAAAACCTTTATTTGAAGAACGAAAAACATTTATTTAATCCATCTCTTGAAAGGGTTACACTTCTAGGGGTTTGATCCATCTCGATGCTTGATAGAACTGATGTTAAGATGGATGTTGATTGGTATTATTCCATTTTATTATGAAGAAGGAAAAAATGTTCACAACTTAGGTTTACTAGTAGTGTAGTCTATTGATTCTTGTCTCAACTAAAATGCATGTAAACACATCATTGTATTCTAGGAAAATCTCACCACCTGTGATAACCCATTGGCGATCTGTAAGGGGGTATACTTCCGGTCTTGGAAGATATCTTTGGGTCCCAAGCCTTTAACCTATTTCCTTACATCTGAGGAAGATGAGCTCTTAGCCAAATAGAAGTAGTTATAAGTCTTACTCTAGGACTAAAAGGGCAATTTCATCCCATAGATACCCAATATGTAAAATCCCCACTATAATCCCCAGTTTAATTAATGTTTATGTGGATATAATATGTGGCTACATCCAAGCGATGTAAGCTGTGAATTGTATCTTTATGTTTTAATAATAAAATGTGATGCCCACTACTAGGGGACATGGACAAGAGATGGGGGTTGAATTAATCCACAAGAGGTGTCCAGGATAATGGCCAAGAGGGGTCCAAGGGGGAAATACCCATGTATATTAGTTCAACCCATTTTCCTAAAATTGTCATTTGTATATGAACCTTCCAATTTCTGATTGAGTGTTCCCAAAGCATACACTTATTCATTGAGGAGCAAGTTTCAGAGCTGCAGTTGGAGAAGTGAGAGAGAGAGAGAGAGGCGCATTCTTGGGAGAGGAATTTATGTATTTGTTTGAGTTATCTCTTGGCATTGTATTGGCTATTTATAATAAGGAAGGTTTTGCTGGGTTTTCTCCCCCATGAGGGTTTCCCAGGATAAATGATGTGTCTCTTGTGATTGTGTATTTCTCAGTGATCCTATCTTATGTTATTATTATCTAGTGAAATGCAAAGAAATCTAATAATAGCTTAAACCTTAACATGGTGTCAGAGCTAAGCTGAAGAGAGCATCTTTCACAAGAGAAAGTGAAAAACGTCATTGTTGTCGTACATGCAAATTAGAGATTTTTGTTGGTGAAGTATTTCAGCCCTAAAACCATCTAGAAAAGTGTGCCCTTCCTCAAGGATCACTTTGGCATCATCGGTGCAACTTTTCAGTGGCTAGATCTCCCAGAAAGTGAAACCCTAGTTTTCACAAAGTACCAGAAAACCAAAGTACCAGAAGTACCAGAGTACCAGAAAACCAAAGTACCAGAAGTACCAGAGTACCAGAAAACCAGAAGCACAGTCCAAAAATCCACAGATCAAGTTTGGAGGGGTAAAAGTTGGATTTTCATAAATTTGACTGCACCAACTTACTCACCTCAACCCAGCGCATCTATCCCCTAGATCAGAATTTAAAAAATTGAAGTTTGAAAAAATAGGGTTTCCTCATAAAACCCTAAGTTGCAATTGCAGTTGCAGTATCGGTTGCAGTTGCAGCCGTAGTACCAGTTGCAATCACCCTTGAAGTTCTTAAGAGTTGGTGATCATTACTGCTACTACCAGATCGTGCCTCTACCTACAAATGTCTTTAGAGGTATGTACTCACACATGTTTAAACGGTTAATCTTTAAAGGGTATTTGCAGGAGAAGGGATATCTTGCCATAGATCCAGAAGGATCTCAAGATCCAACACATTCAAAGGAATGATGCAACCCAGGTGTGATTATTCTGATATGCATCTATTTGTTATGACATTATTTTGATCAGTGTTGCATGTTGTAGCTATGACCATCATTCTAACCTTTGACCAAAATCTAAGTCAAGGTATTAGATGGATTAAAAGTTAAGATCATAGAGCTTATCCTCTAACCCAACCTTCTGTCAAGATAACATATTGTCTCTGTACATAAGACAGGTTGAAGAAAACACTCGTCATCTTGAGTGAAGCAGACTTGGAAGAAAAGCAAGCACTAATTCTTGAGGACAAGGCTCCAGGTCCCAGGAGAAACCTCGTGTGTTAGTTCCAGGTTTCCATAGAGGAATGTTTGATCACAACACTATGAGAGTGTTGACCTCATTTTGGTATTGTATTCCTTAACTTTAATCTTTGCTTCAGACAAGTTACAAGTGATAGCTCTAAAGGAGCTACTGTGATGATTGTTCGTGCTATTGCTTTATATTATCAAAAGGATATTACTCTTGCTTATTGTTATGTTGAACTTGTTCCAGGTCACAGGTAATAACCCTGAGGAAGCTATAGTGAAGGTTGCAGAAGGAAACGTACTAAAGGAGAAACCATAAAAGAAGCAATCATAATTGGAAAAGAAGAAGGTGGCTTGTATAAAGCTAAAGGGTCACTCAAAAGCTGCCATGACCCATGCCATTGAGACTCCATGTGAACTTTGGCATAGAAGATTATCCCACATCAACTACAAGGCACTACCATACGTATGCAAAGCAGTCACAGGTCTACCAGAACTCAAGGTTGACCATGAAGGCATGTGCAATGGATGTGCACAAGGGAAGAACATCAAGAACCCTTTTTCGAAGAGAGACAACAAAGAAGAAGGAGTCCTAGAACTCATTCATTCAGATGTGTGTGGCCCAATGCCATCATCCTCCATCAGTGGGTATGTATAATATGTATCATTTATTGATGATTATTCTTGTAAGACCTGGGTGTTTTTTTTGAAATCTAAAGATGAAGTGTTCAGAAAATTCAAGGAATTCAAAGCCTTGATAGAGAATCTTTCTGAAAGAAAGATCAATATACGCAGGTCAGATAATGGAGGAGAATACACATCAAAAGAGTTTGTGAACTTCTGCAAAGATGTTGGGATCAAGAGGGAGCTCACCACTCCCTATAATCCTCAACAAAACGGTGTAGCAGAAAGAAAGAACAGAATGATAATGGAAGCTGTGAAGACCATGATCCATGATCAATATCTTCCAATGTGCTTATGGGAAGAAGCAACAATGACAATCGTATATGTGCAAAATCGATTGTCCCATAGTGCATTTGGGTTCAAGACCCCGGAAGAGATGTTCACCAGAAAGAAACCAGAGGTAAGCCATCTCAAAATATTTGGCTGCCTAATATTTATACATATTCCGAAAGAGAAGAGAAACAAGTTGGAACCCTCAAGAGAAAAGGGAATATTCGTGGGATACTGTGAGGTCTCCAAGGCCTTCAGGATTTATATACCAGGTCACCATCACATTGAGATCAGTAGGGATGTGATCTTTGATGGAGATGCAGTGCTCAAGAAATCAAGAAGATTCCAGCTTGAAGAAGTATATGAAGAGGAACCCGTAATCCCCAGAATTGCAGAATCAGTGAGGGAGGTTCCCAGAGCTATAGAACCAGTGAGGGAAATCGTAATTTCCCTTGATGAGGAAATTCTAGAAGATTGTGATATAGTAGAATTTCAAGAACCTCCTCAGATGAAGATATCCCATAAGAGAAAGCCTGCTTGGGCTAGGGAGCTTATTCAAGATGGAGAGAAGTATGGTGTTCCCGAAGGAACCACGAGACAGGTGAAGAGACTTAAGCCATTCTCTGGTTATATGGCTTTGATGTGTGATCTCCTAGAGAAAGAGCCTACTTGCTTAGAAGAAGCCATTCAGAAGAAAGAATGGGCAGATTCCATGACAGAAGAATACCAATCCATAATAAAGAACGATGTATGGGAAATAGTTCCCAGACTGAAGAGCAAGGATGTGGTATCTTCCAAATGGCTCTTCAAAATAAAACATGTTGCTGATGGAAGTATTGAGAAGCATAAAGAAAGATTTTTCGCTCGTGGATTTTCTCAAAAGGAAGGCATTGACTATGAAGAGGCATTCGCTCATGTGGCTAGATACACTTCGAACAGAACCATCATAGCCCTTGCAGCTAAGATGGAGTGGAAGTTACACAAGATGGACGTAAAGACAGCCTTCCTAAATGGTGTCATCGATGAAAAAGTGTATATAGAGAAACCTCAAGGATTTGAAGTTGAAGATAGGAAGTCTCATGTCTGCAAGATGAAGAAGGCTCTGTATAGATTGAAGCAAGCTCCTAGAGCTTGGTATGGTAGGATAGACAGTTTTCTGACGAGCTTGGGCTTTACCAAGAGTAAAGCAGATTCTAACCTCTACTTCAAGGTTATGAACAATGAGCCAATGATATTATTTTTATATGTGGATGACTTATTCTTAACTGGAGAAGAAAATCTCATCGTCGAATGTAAGAAGAGGCTCGCTTTAGAATTTGAGATGAAAGACCTTGGCCTAATGCATTATTTCTTAGGTCTTGAGGTATGACAGAGTCTATAGAGGATCTTCCTTAACCAAGGGAAGTATGCAGTCGAAATCCTGAAGAGATTCGACATGTTAGAGTGCAAGTCCATGAATACACCCATGGAGACGAAGCTGAAGCTACTGGTCGACACTTCGTCAGAATTGATTGATGCCATGTTGTATAGACAGATAATTGGATCATTGATGTACCTGACGAACACCAGACCAGATATTTGTTTTGTCATGAACACTTTGAGTCAGTTTCTGGTAGAACCCAGACATGTTCACCTAGTTGTTGCAAAACATGTGATGAGGTACCTTAAAGGTACATTAGATTATTGTCTCAGTTATGATGGAGATCATGATTTCACATTGAGTGGATACACTGATTCAGATTGGGCTGGAAGTGTCTCTGACAGGAAGAACACTTCAAGATGTTGTTTCAGTTTGGGATCAGCCATGATCTCATGGCAAAGTAGGAAGCAATCTAGCATTTCTCTCAGTATAAAGGAAGCAAAATACATCGCTGCATGTTCTACCAGTTGCGAAGCTATATGGCTTCGAAAGTTGTTGACCGGTCTATTTGACCTAGAGATGGAAGCAACCACGATCCTATGTGACAACCAGAGTTGCATAAAGATGACAAAGAATCATGTATTCCATGACAAATCAAAGCACATAGAGATCTGATATCATTACATCTGTGACATGGTGCAGAGAGGAGCCATAATGCTCTAGTACGTCAGCACGAATGAACAAGTTGTTGATGTGTTGACCAAGCCTCTATCTCGTGTAAAGTTTGAGCACTTTCGAGATAAGCTTGGTATAGTTCGAAAGGACCTTCCTCAAAAGGGGGAGTAGTGTTGTGATGAGATATATCTAGTATTGTGCTTCCAGCTTAACCACTGTGACTTAAAGCAAGTCTAGTTGTTGTGATAAGATGTGCCTAGTATTGTGTTTCCAGCTTAACCGTTGTGACGTAAAGCAAGTCTAGTTGTTGTGATGAGATGTGCCTAGTACTGTGCTTCCAGCTTAATCGTTCTGATGTAAAGCAAGTCTAGATGTTGTGATGAGATGTGCCTAGTATTGTGCTTCCAACTTAACCGTTGTGACGTAAAGCAAGTCTAGTTGTTGTGATGAGATGTGCCTAGTATTGTGCTTCCAGCTTAACTGTTGTGATGTAAAGGAAGTCTAGTTGTTGTGTTGAGATAGATCTAGCACTGTGCTTCCAGCTTAATTGTTGTGATGTAGATCCAGTCTAGTACCTTGCTTCCATCTTTATTGTTGTGATGAAAATCAAGACGAGTATTGTGCTTCTAGCTTGATAGTTGTGACATAAAGCCAGTCCAGTATTGTGCTTCCAGCTTGATTGTTGTGACGAAAAGAAAGACGAGTATTGTGCTTCCAGCTTGATAGTTGTGACGTAAAGCCAGTCCAGTATTGTGATTCCAGCTTAATTGTTGTATAATGTGCCAGCCTCGTGTTGTGATGATGAGCCAGCCTCGTGTTGTGATGATGTGACCAGCCTCATGTTGTGATGATGATGTATTAGTTTTATACTAATCCATATTGATGCAGATGATGATTTCATTCCTTTGAGAATGACGATGATGTTGATGAGAAAAACTTCTGATGATTTATAGATATGCCAGTCAGTGTTCCAAGATGATATTGATGATGTTGTCCTCTCACCCACATGATGTTGTCCTCTCACCCACCTGATATTGTTGATGATGTTGTCCTCTCTCTCGCCTGATGTTGTTATAGAATACCCTTCTTGTTAAGGGGGGGGGTGTTGAAATAATGTAACTGCAAAGTGTATTCTAATTATTATTGATGTATTATTCATTAGATCAATCCCCATTGCGGATTGATCATGTCGGCTATTGTAAAAGACCAAATCCCTTTTTGTGAATTGGTCAAAACATAATTGTAATAGGCAGAAGAAGAAGTCAGCCCCAGAATATATTAAAGGTGGTTATGACCACCCAGAAGAAGAATTAGGCCCTACCAGTGAAGAGACACCTCCACACGTGCTAGAGTTGTATAAATAAGGAGGTTAGCGCCTCATTTAGATACGCACTCACTTGTTCATTTGAGGAGCAAGTTTCGGAGCTGTAGTTGGAGAAGAGAGAGAGAGAGAGAGAGAGAGAGAGAGAGAGAGAGAGGTGTATTCTTGGGAGAGGACTTTCTGTATTTGTTTGAGTTATCTCTAGGCATTGTATTGGCTATCTATAATAAGGAAGTTTTGCTAGGTTTTCTCCCCCATGAGGGTTTCCTAGGATAAATGATGCGTCTCTTGTGATTGTGTATTTCTCAGTGATCCTATCTTATGCTATTGTTATCCAATGAAATGCAAAGAAATCTAATAATAGCTTAAACCTTAACACCAAGTAGCTGGTTGCACAACAGATTCGAAAGATAAGTCTTATATCTTGTTGTCGTGTTATTTACATGTGTTATTGTTGTGCATGAACTCTGTGTATTTAAGAATGATTTATATGTTGTTGTGTGAATGATTAAGTTGTATTCATGTTAATTTTGTGTGCTTTAGATGCATCTATTTTATGGTTATAGACAATAGCTAAACTGGTTAAATGTGAGCACTGAGAAGTTCTCTTGGTGTAGAGGATCCATGGGCATTGCTACCATGGTTTGTTGACTATGTAACTCTATAACCCCTTGTATGCAAAGAAAACAACAAATGGGAGAATGTTGGGTATGTGTTATATTTTTTACACGACAAGTGTTAGTGTTTGCTACATTTTGTTGGGCGTGCAGGGGGTTTGGGAACAGTGCCCCCGAGAAAAAAAAATTGCCTTGGCAAATGTGTCATATTTTTGCCTCATTTTTCGTGTCGCCTTGATTTTTGTGTCCATTGTTGGCCAATTTTTTTGCACATGGTTTTTGCCGATGATTTTCTATTTCTGGTTAAAGGAATTAGGGTTGTTGACTAATCCAGGTCATTGGTTAGAGTTTTGGATGTCGTTGGCTCCGATATGTACAATGTATCACTATGAATTAATATAGAATATGTTGGTTTTACCGGTTTGGGTTTCCAGGGGAAAAATATATGTGTAATGTGTGTATTTTCCATTATATATTTTATGTTCTTTTATTGAAAATCTGTTTGCAGTAAAATATTGTACAAGGTTAAAATCTACACTATCCACAACATTCAAGAGGTTGAAACAATGGAAGATATGGGCAGAAGCATACCAAGGATTTATGCAGCCTTGGATAGTAAGCAAGTTGAATATCAATCTCCCATGATTGAAGTGGAAGGTAAGATCAATAATGATCCCATAGCAATTTTAATTGATTTTGAAGCTAGCCATAGTTACATAAATGCAAACATTGTTGCAAGATTTCACTTGCAAAGAAGTAAGCATAAGAAATCCTGGTTAGTTCAGTTAGTCACAAGGGCTAAGAGGAAAATAAATGTGTTAGTTAAAGATTGTCTGATAGACATGAATGGACTCAACACAAAGGTGGATGTAAACATCATACCATTGGGTTCATATGATTGTCTAATTGGCATGGATTGGTTGGAAAAGCATCATGTTGTCCTAGATTGTTACAACAAGACAATCACATGTCTTAATGAGGAAGGGAAGCAAGGCAAGATTCAAGGCATTCCAAGAGTTGTAGTTGTTAGAGACATTCCAGCTATGTAGTTAAAGAAGAGCTTCAGGAAAGGATGTTAGATGTTTGTAGCCCATATGGAGGAAGCAGCCAAAGACAAAGTGGCAAACATTGAAGACCATCCAGTTTTGAGGGATTTTGAAGATATTTTTAGAGAAATTACGGGACCACCACCAAAGAGAGACATTGATTTATCTATTGATTTGGAGCTAGGAACTTCCCTAGTGTCTAATACACCTTACAGAATGGGCACACCAAAACTAAAAGAGTTGCATATGTAGCTTGAAGAAATTTTGAAGAATGGGTATATACGCCCAAGTGTGTCACCTTGGAGAGCCCTGGTTCTTTTCGTATAGAAGAAATATGGAACCTTAAAGATGCCCTTTTCTTTTTTTTCTTCTTCTTGAAACCTTGAATTCTTTCTTGCTGACGAGCACTCCATTGTTCTATATGAGTCTTTTCTCTTTTCAACTATCTCACTGTCCTCTGGAGTTCCTTGATCCTTTCTCTATCAGTTCTGACTTTGACCTTGAATTCGGGGAACTCTTCAAAAGGTGCAGGCTCATTCAGATTTATGGCAACCTTGGGTTCTCTCAATTTAACTTAGTATTTAGAAACCAATTCTGAGTTGTGTTCTTCATCAGAACTTGTTGAATCCATGGCTTCTGGCATATTTGATATGTGATCTGAATCTAAAAGGTAACCCTTTTTATTTTCAGGGATCTCACTGATACCTTTAGCAATTTCTTCAGCTTTTGCCAATCTGGTTGTAGCTCTTGTGACAGGTCCTGTAGATGAGGAAACAATTTGTTTACCTCTTTTTGTTGATTTCTTATGCAATGGAGGTCTTTTTGCTTTTTTCCTAGTACCTGCTTCAACATCTTCAGAGTGATCTTCTATAACTATGACGTTTTCTTCTTTGATTGAGGGATTGAACATGACTTTGGACTTCAATCTGTATTTGTTGGTAACCCTAGTAGAATTCCTTCTAGGGTTTTGAGACACAGGAACACCTTTATTCTTTGTCCTTTTGACTGCAACGCCCCTTTTACTGGTGGATGGTAGTTCATGCTTGGTTGTAGTTTGAATATCAAAATCTTCATCTGAATCTTCTTCCCCTTTAACATCTTCCTCAGAAAACGTTTCGATTTCTGGATCCAACTTCGGTCTTTTACCTCTGCTATTCCTCGTCACCCTGATAGCAGGCATTTCTTCTTTGACAGGGGTTTCATCAATTGAAATATTTTGTTTTTGTGTCACATTCATTTTTCCTTTCTTCTATTTGTTGGACTGTGGGTTAGGGTTTAAAGATTGCATGAGCCAACTCCAGGGTTTATGTATTTCTCTCAAAGCAGACACAACTAAAGTCTTAATTAAGACCTGATAAAATAGGCTGCTCTTTCCATTGGAGGAGAGTGACTGCACTCTTTTTGACATCTTTGTCAATATTTTGAGTAGAAAGTAAGGCAAATTTAAAGGATAATCGCCATTTAGATGCATTAATAACCTAATGTGGTAGATATAGATTAGTGAGAATCTACCTTCTTAGGTGATATACCTGTGGATAACGATCAGAGCAGTGTGCCATTCTGGTCTGATCCAGCTGTGAGGAACTTTGTTTCTCAAATTTGGATTTTGCTTATCTGGAAGCAAGAATTGATTAACAAACTCTGTAACCACATGCTCCTTCTTCCACCATCGTTTTCCTCCAACCACCAATCCGCAAGCTTTGGCAATTGTTTGTTCTATCACCAGCATCAGCAGCTTCCCAATCTCCACTTCGTAACCATCAAATTTCAGTGCAAACTCCATAGAGACATGTTCGTCATGACCTTGGAAAGTGGTAAGGAATTCAAACCAACCAGCATCTCTGAACCTTTGAGCCATTTGAGGATAAGCTTCGAAGAGTTCAGCACCCTCGGGTTCTAATATGACCACTTGTCCACTCCTCGTAGGCGCCATCGAAACACGCTACTACAACTGGCACTACTCAGATTCTGAATATGCTACCTGCAATCGGTTAATATATAACCGTTCTCCTAAGAAAACATCTGCGCTTAAAATTCAGCAAAATCATTACGATGAGTGACTGTTTCAAATCATAATCTTTGGGAACTGAATGGTTTGAAAAGAGTCCTTTGCGGATATAGAGCAGTCTGATCATGTAAAGGTTTGAATCATCAAATGATTCGAGAGCCATCATGGGACCATGCGAACTCTTAGTCCTCGATCTGGGTAATCATAACGAAATCTGGGTGGCAGGCGCATATTAAGGCATGATTATATTTGCGCTACGGGAATAATGTTATTCCAATAGCGCTTTTAATGACTTAGCATAATTTGAATTTGTAAAGTTCAAACAGACATATGAAGTGACACATCATTCAAAACCATGTTTTAAAACTCCAAACTTAAAGAAATTATCCAAAAAGCTAAAACGCAAACCATAACAAGTTGAAAGCAATGATTTAAATCAAATGGAAACAGATAATGAAGTGCAGGTAGGAGGGGTTTAGGATTAGGATTTCTCACTAGATCAAAAGCAAAATTAGAGACTAACATTGGCTCCTTCTAGGGATGGAGTTTGATAATAAACTACAAAAACTGCAGACCAATGCCTTTTCCTTTATTTCTGATTCACTGATCTCCCTGCATCTGTCAGTCTTTATTTGCAGCATAACTGTAAAAACAAGTCCATTGGGTGTATGGAGTCTTTATTGAAAAGAAAACCTATTGTACTAACTAAAAACCTGATGAGTCTTTAGAGAAAATAGTGCTTCAAGAACCTCCCATTCATTGGGCCTCCAAAAGTTTATGTGTTGTATAAATTATGCAGGAGAAAAGTGTTATTGTCCATTACCTTGGCTATTCTGAAAGGACCATACCATAAGTTATCGAACTTACCATGTTTTGCTTTATCCTCTCTCCTGGCATCCCACCTTAACACCAAATCTCCTTCATTGAAAACATCTTTCTTAGTTCCCTTATCGAATGTAGCCTTGACTTTGCTCTAGTGAGCAACGACTTTCTGATTCACCTGTTCTCTGACCTGCTGAACTTCAATCATCTAAAAAATTCTCCTTTGGAGATCGTTGGGTTCTTCTAAATCTTCTTGTAAAAACTTTAAAACTGGCAGGCCCAATTGAGTTGGAAGAATAGCTTTTGTCCCATATACCATCTGGAAAGGAGAGGTCCCAATAGACTTCTTGTTGCTGATACGATCGGCCCATAGGGAAAACTTTAACTTGGAATCCCATGATTTTTTATTTTCTTCCAGTAGTTTTTTTTAATCCTTATCAGAGTCTTATTGGAAGATTCTGCTAACCCGTCCCCTTGGGGGTAGTAGGGAGTAGAATGAACCAATTTGATACTATACTTATTGCAGAATTCAATCATGGAATTCAATTTAAAAGGCTGCGCATTATTAGTGACTAGTTTTTTAGGACAGTCAAACCTAGAAAAAATATATCCTTCTAGAAAGTCCACGATTACCTTGTATGTTGCATTCCGAGTCGGAATTGCTTCGATCCACTTCGTAAAGTAATCAGTGGTTGTAAGGATCTATCTATGTTGTCCTAAAGATGAAGGATTGATCTCTTCGATGAAATCCAAGCCCCACTGTTGGAATGGTCCTTGAGTGACGATTGGTTTTTAAGGCAGAGACATAAGTTTATGCTTTCCAACAAATTTCTGATAGGGTTCACATGCCCTGACCTGAGCAAAAATATCTAAGAATAGAACAGGCCAATAATAGCCTACCCTAAGAATCTTGAAGGAAGTAGCCTTCCAATGGTGATGGCCTCCGCACACACCATGATGTAGATCATAAAAAAATTGTTCAGCTTCTTTTTCATCAACACACCTCAACAAGAAACCATTAGGATCTTTCCAGAATAAGATCTGATCAATAATGCAATACTTCACTGCTCTTAACTTTAATGATCTGATTTTTTATTTATCCAACTCTGGGGGAGATTGAATATTCAGGAGAAAAAATATGATATCTTTGTACCATGGTGAAGAAACATACTTGTTGTTTACTTGTGAATTCGTTTCTTCAATCTGGAAAGAAGAATCTTGTGTCTTGTCTGAAAGATGGTACAACCCAATTGCTTTGCAATTAGATTATGTCATTAATTTGGCAAGGCCTTGACCTTTTATCAGCTGAGTAGGCTTTATGGTGAGATCATACTCTGGGATTTTTGTTATCCATTTCCCTCTCTTTCCTTCACAGTCAGGCTGAACCGATATTTCTTTGACTGCACTGCTTGGGACATAAGTTGTGATCTCGGATTGAAGGATATATACTCTAAAGGACTTCAGAGCCTTTACCAGGGCATAAGCATGTTTCTCCATTATGTCATACTTAAATTCAGAGTCTCTGAGGGTTTTGCTAAAGAAGGAGATGGGCTTCTCATATCCTTGCTCATTTCTTTGCAGGAGGACAACAACTATGGTGTTTTCTGATGCAAATGAGAAAATCATGAATCCTTTGGAATAATCTGGACTAATGAGAATAGGGGCTTGAACAAGAGCCTACTTAATTCTTTCAAAAGATTCTTTAGCTTCAGGTATCCACTCAATTTCTGCATCTTTTTTCAACATGTCAGTGATTTATTTGATAATCTCTACAAAATTATGTATAAACCTCCTTGTTTGCACCCAATTCGTCACTGTGTGAGCAAATTAAGAGTGCTTACATGCCCAGTTGGGCTCTGTTGGGCATGACAGCTGTGAGGTAAAAGGTTAGAAAGAGAAACTACAAAGCAATAAACAAAAATTAAACTAAAACTAACAAAAACTATGAGCATATAAAACAAATGAAAAATAGAGACAAATGGACCAATATCACCAATGTATAAGTTGATCTGTTGATGAAATCCAAAGACACAAAGAAGAAAGGGGACTTGGGTCCCTCCTTTCTCCAATGGAAGGCTCTTGAGGCCCTCAAAGCTTTCTCTCCTTACAATGAAAAGATGAAAATGTGAGTGAAAGAACTCCAAGCTTATTCACTCAAGTGAGGGGTGAATAGCTTATGAAATGCAGCCTACAATGTGTGTTGCCGAAGAATGAGTCTTTAGCAATCTCAGCAGCATAACAGTATGAAGAATTCCTTGAGAAAATGGTGGTCATTCATGGCTTTTTATAGCCAAGCATTGGGTTATTATGTGGCCTCTTTTGAATGTGAAAAGGGGCTCTTTAGGGCAC
>ML784657.1:0-26312 GCA_009831015.1 Picea engelmannii | reverse complement strand
TTAGGTCTTTGACCAGCCCACCATGAGGATTGAGCTCGGATTTGGTGTCAAATCGACTTGGGAGCCGATCCATTAGTGGTTGGGAAGCCGACCAGTTTCAATAAATGCGTCGTTTAGCAGGCGCGTGGGTTTTTCGCCAAACAACCGCGCCTTGTGCACATATGCGCGCCTTGTACGAAGTTGTTACGCGCATACGCGCGCGCGCCCAGTGGATGTAAAGCGCCTTGCAATTTTTTGGCCATTTTGTATAGTTTTGACCCTTTTGCTATGCTGTGGAATTAACCTTGTGCCATGAATGACTTCTTTTCTGTTTTGACGATGCGGAGTTCTTGTCGCCACGTGTGGACGAAATTTCAGTGATAACACTCCTCAAAAAAATAATTTTACCAATGAAGGATTGAATAGACTTCTTGTTTCTCGGAATATCTATTTGTTGGATAGCCTTGACTCTTTCTGGATCTGTTTTAGTACCTTCAGGGGAAACAATATGTCCTAAAAGCTTTCCTTCCTCCATGGAAAAGTGTGATTTTTTAGGATTAAGTGATATGCCATACCTTCTGCATTTCTCAAAAGTCAGCTTCAAGTGTTGTAAATGTTCTTCATCAGATGCTGAAAATACAGTGATTTCGTCGAGATAAATAACCACAAACCTGTCTTTTTCACCAATAAAAGCAATATCCATAGCCCTTTGAAATGTGGCTCATTCCTTCATCAGTCCAAAGGGCATCTTTTCGTACATAAAAGTGCCCCATGGAGTGGTAAAATTTGTTTTCTTTTTAGTTTCCTCCACTATTGATATTTGATTGTACCCTGAGTATCCATCAAGCATAGAGATCCTCTTCACGCCAAAAACTCTTTGTAAGATATGGTCCATTTTTGGTAATGGATAATTGTCTTTCAAGGAGCACCTGTTCAAATTCCTAAAGTCCACACAGAGCCTTAGTCCTTGATCTGGGTAATCATAACGAAATCTAGGTGGCGGGGGCATATTAAGGCATGATTATATTTGCGCTATGGGAATAATGTTATTCCAGTAGCGCTTTTAATGACTTAGCATAATTTGAATTTGTAAAGTTCAAACAGACATATGAAGTGACACATCATTCAAAACCATGTTTTAAAACTCCAAACTTAAAGAAATTATCCAAAAAGCTAAAACACAAACCATAACAAGTTGAAAGCAATGATTTAAATCAAATGGAAACAGATAATGAAGTGTAGGTAGGAGGGGTTTAGGATTAGGATTTCACATTAGATCAAAAGCAAAATTAGAGACTAACACCTAACATACCTTAATATACAAACTTCATCTTGAAAAAAATAATGACAAATGGTTTACAAAATTTGACTAGTTAGAACAAACAGTTCATCAACATCATCTTCATAAAGCCTTTGCCATTTTCTAGATATATTCCCCTTTAGTAAAGAATACCTAATTGTATATGGATAAAAGCGATGGTTGTAAGTTGCAAGCCTCTATCCTTTTCTTCAACCTTGAAAGTAATTGGAAGAAGATCATTGTCTTCTTTGGAGAGAGCATCAACTTCAATGTTCAATTATCTATAGATAAGTTTTAAATATTTTTTTGCAAAATTTCCTTTTAGTTCTTTGATTCTTCCCATTATAGGGAGAAGTAGCATGCTTTGTATATCATTTATACAATCTATCCAATGTATAACTAGTTTAGAATCCCCTATAATTTTCAATTGAGCCACTTGTTTTTTCCATTGCAAACCTCATCGACATCCAAAGAGCATTCATCTCTACCCAATTATTTGTTTCAATTCCTAAAGATGCTTTAAAGGTTATTTCATGATCTTATTTTAGGAACATGGAGCATGACATCTCTAGCTCTACTACGCTCAATTCTTTTGACTTGCCTCATCAAAGTACCCCCAAGCATATGTTTTATTAATATTTGGATTAGTAACCACTCCTTGAAAATTTTCCTAATTTTGTTCCACACACTTTCATAGGTATACTTAATTTAATAAAAAAACATGTAGGGGAGACATTTCTTTATTTTGAAAGGCTATATCATTCCTAGATAGTTGAAAGAGCCCATAAAACTCTATATGGAAGAACTTTGTAAGCCTTGATAGATTTATCCTGTAACTAGATATTTAAAAACTCCACTATAAAGACTCATTGCCATTGTCCCTTTCCCCTCATTAATTTCATTGCTTCCTCCCATGGTGCACTTGTGAAAGGACAAGATATCATCAAGTGAGATAGACTTTCATCATCATTTTTTGTAGAAGACAGTCATATATTACATTATACATCTAACTTAGTATACTAAGTTGTAACCTCCTTGATAAATAAACAAATAAAATCATATTAAGTTAGTAATATATTGAGTTATTACCTCTCTTTCATGCCATTTCCAACCTACAAAGTCAAAATAAACTAGAATCCAATTGTAAGACCCTCACCTAGAGTGTCATTAGGCGCCTCCTCTACATGATCACCTTGGTGGTCAATGACCAATGCGGATGGACATGTCAGATCGATAATGCCTTAGACGAAGCAGTTGAGATGCCTTGGCATGTTAGCAAGGAAAATGATGGACATTGGAAGCCTTGGCCCATTGGCAAGATGCACAATGGACATTGGAAGCCTTGGTCAATTGGAAAGGCACACCTCAGACATTTTCCTTGGCTTGTGGCAAGGCACACTTCAGACAGTTGGATGCATTGGCCTATTGGCAAGGCGCATTGAAAACGAAGTTGGTGCTGACGAAGTGTCCTCAAACACATAATTTTATTAAATAAGGAAAATAGAGTTACAGAGATAGTGAGGGCATAAAGCCAATGTACCTCACATGAAAAATAGCTAGTTTATATAACCCAACTCTATGCTAAACTCTAGGAGAACAACTAATCACATGAGTATGATAGGTGTCCTTTACATATTAAACTAAATATCCTATTGACAAATATGCTAGAATAAACTAATTTTTAAAATGATTTATTTAGACTTTTAAAACTTTAGGATTATCACGCTAACATTCCCTCCTTTAACCGAAAGCTCATTTTTGCAAATACCAAGTTCATTTATGAACTTAATGAACTTTATTCTACCAATAGGATTGGTAAAAATATCTTAAGTTTAATTTTTAGATGTACAAAACCGAGGCTTGATGACGTCCTTGATGATGAGAGATCTAATGAAGTGGTACTTGGTGTCAACATGCTTAGTTTTTTAGTGAAATACTATAATATTGATCATCTTTATTGTTGAATAATTGTCAATCAATAAAGTAGTTGCTAACTTTGAATTACACCAAGATCCTACAAAATACTGTGTAGCCATACAATCTCGCATGTTGCTTCCCAAGCTTATATGTACTCTACTTTCATTGAAGAATTGGCAATCGTTGCCTACTTTTTGCAACTCCAATATATTATTGTTGAATCCATAATCATTAAGTAACCTGAAGTTGATGTTCAATCATCAATGTCACCTGCAAAATCAACATCTGAATATCCAACAAGTGTAAAATTGTTGTTCTTCTTGTAGAAAAGACCAAAAACTTTTGTACCCTGAATATACCTTGGTACCCTTTTTGTTAAATTCTAGTGACTTTCCCTTGGTTCATGCATAAACCTTGAAAGTATGTTGACTAAATATGACAAATCTGGTTGAGTATTTGTCAAATAAATGAGGCTTCCAATCAATTGCATATACTTTTTACCATCCACCAATTCCCCCCCTTTAAATTTTGAAAGTTTCAAATTCTGCTCCATGGGGGTAAGAGAAGGTTTACAGTCCTACATGCCAAATTTTTGTAACATTTCAGTGGCATACTTAGTTTGACTAAGCAATATTTGATTATTATGTTGAGTTACTTCAATTGCAAGATAATAATGAATTATCCCTAAATCTATCATTTTGAAGTATGCTTGAAGTTCTTCCTTAATTTACTTGTTGTGAACTTCCTTATTTCCTGTTATGATTGAATCATCAACATAGAGTACAAACACCACCAAGTGCTTATTCTGTATTCGAAAATACAAAGTATCATACGATTCACTTATTTGAAAACCCACCTTTTGTAGGTAATCATCTATTTTCGAATACCAGGCTCGAGGAGCTTGTTTCAAGCCATATAATGACTTCACTAATTTGCAGACTTTATGTTCATGTTCTTTAACTTCAAACCCTTGTGGTTGAGTCATGAAGACTTCTTCTTTGATATCACCATTCAAGGAGGTGCTTTTGACATCCATTTGATGTAAATTCCAACCATTTTGAGAAGCCAAATTGATTATCATTCTGATTGTGTTCCATTTAGTTGTTGGAGTAAAAGTTTCATCATAATCAATCCCTTCCCATTGAGAAAAATCCTTAGCCAAAAGCCTTGCTTTGTACTTGTCAATTTAATCATTGGGTTTGTACTTTATTCGATAAACCCATTTGCAACCCATGGGTTTAACATCAAGTGGACAATCAACTAAGTTCCAAGTCCCATTTGCAATTAGTAAATCATATTCATTAATCATTGCTTCTTTCCATTCTTTATGTTCAACTGCTTCAACAAAAGCAGTAGGTTCAGTGGAAGCATGAGTTAACAATGAAAAATTAGCTTATGATCTTAAAGAACTCTTAGTTCATGTTTTGTTCATTTCATTTGGATGAACATCTTTGAGAAGTTGGTGGGCCCATTATGGCCTCTGATGTTGAGTGGATTGTGGAACTTAATCATCATCATTATTATTATTATAAAAAAAGGATTTTCATAAACTGAGACTCTCCTTTCCTCTGAAGTATCTTGAGTTAGAGAAGAATATTTTGAAGTTTCATTATTGGAACAATCCTTTGTAGTTTCATTATCAGAAGAATTAGAAGAACTTATTGATGAAGGAATGCCTTCTGAAGAAACAAAGTCATTTTCAAACCAAAATAATTACTTTGATTTCTTTTTCAACTTACCTTTAGCCTTGGTGTTTTTCTTCTCTAAAAGACTAAAGAGATGATTAATGTCATCAAAATATTTACTTTTATTTTCATCAAAAATTGTGTCTCTACTGACCATGAATTTACCATCCGAATGCAATCAATACCCTTTATTTTCATCAGAGTATCCAATGAAAGTATACTTCATACTTTGAGATTCTAGCTTAGTTCTCTTTTCCTTAGGAACTAAAGCATAGCAAATTGAACCAAAGACTCGAAGATATTTGAATTTTGGTTTGAAACCATACCAAGCTTCGTATGGTGTGATGCCATCCAAATGAGCAATGGGTGATCTACTTCTTAAGTAATATGCAGTGTGAATTGCTTGGATACCAATGTTAGCCTTTGAATTTCATCATTGATATTGGCATACCCATCAAAGTTCGGTCCGTTCTTTCTGTCATTCCATTCTATTGTGGAGTATATAAATTTGTGAATTTTCTTTTGATGCTTTTATCTTTGCTATAATTTTGGACTTCATTTGAAGTGAGTTTCCCTCCATCATCTGTCCTTAAAGTACCAATATTTTCCTTGGTTTCTTTTTCAACCAGAGAACAAAAAACTTTGAATTTTTCAAATGCCTCTAACTTTTCCTTCAATAAATACATCCTCCAAGTAAAAAATATTTACATCCTCGAAGAGAAGTCTCCAGAGATCCACAAATGTCATTGTGGATGAGTTGCAAATATATGTTTGCTTGTCATGATCCAATAGATAATGCTTCTCGATTTTTTTTTCTATAAATGAAAGCTTTACTTCTTGCATTTTTCTTCTTAAAGGTAGGCATCCCTTTAATTGTTCCTTATTTTTAGAGTTGTGAAAGACTATCAGAATTCAAATATCCATAACAAACATTCCATAACCTCATCGGTGAATTTTTTGAATCAATTGTTCCTATAAAATCTTGCTTCTGATAAATGACTTTCCCTTTCACCTTGATAAGCTTACCATCTTCATGTCATGTCATGATTGTTTTGAAATTTTGTTTTATTGAGTTGATTTTAACCAACCCATCTTTCATAATAATTTGATGCCCTGCTTGTGAATTATTACTAAGGACAACAAACTCTTTTTAAATGTTGGTACGTACCAAACATTTGAAATCATTTTCTCTCCAATTCCATGAAGAAAACTTTCACAAAACCTTTTCCTCCAGGTGTATGCATTGAATCATCAACCAAAAAAATTGAATTCAATTTACATTCATGAAAGGACCACAAGAAATCTCTTATGAAAGTCATGTGTTAAGTGGCACATGTATCCAATAACCAAGCATCTTCATACTCACTCTTAAAAGAGTAGTTGGAATCCATTCAAGCTCTTGAATTTGATTGTTGAAGGGTTGTGGATGTTAGAATATTGAGAATATGAATAAACATACAACAATATAAAACAACTGAACATTATTATTCTAGCCTCCTTTCCATACAACAACATATAATCAAAATAAGAAAGAGACGAGAGAAAAAAAGCAGAGAGGAGAGTTCATGAGATATATGTGGTAAAACCCCATTGTGGGGAACATCCACGAGAAGGTATTGTCTTCTTTATTCTTCAGAAACCTCCAATCTTACACTTGAGAGCACGTCCCACACATCACACTCCATCTTCACATCATTACAAAGTATATGATCAATATATCATCCTTCACAATGTTTTTGCATTGTGTGTGTATCGCATGGGTCTCTCTTACCTCTGTTATATACCAAGAGATATGGAGGAATTACATCCCAATAATGCATGTGGGATAAATGTAATAATCCAAGAGGATATCCACAAGGAAAATTTCTACTTTGCACACCACGGGATAAATCATTAAAAAGTTTGATAATAGGTGGCAAAGAATAATTAATGCTCATGAATTAATTAATTAAATTGTAAAAATGATTAATACTTAAAATGAGTATGAGAAACTTATGTATTAGTCATCCACATTGGAAAAATGATTAATGCTTGAAGTGAGTTTGAGAATCTCACATGTTATTCATTTAATTCTAGAAAGGAAAATTAGTTTTGAGATTCCAACTCACAAATTAGTTTCCTAATTTTAAGGGGGAATTAGTTTCCTAGTCTTAAGGACAAAGTTAAGGGTCTCATGAGTTGGTTTGAACTCTTCCTCACTTCATTACAAGTGGTTTCCTAGTCTCAAAGAGGAAGTTAAGGGTCTCATGAGTTGGTTGAGATGTTTTCTCATTTTTTTCCTTGAGTGGTTATTAGATCCTAAATTTGTGGATCTTGTCTCCTTGAATTATGGAGTTAAGGAAACTATATAAACTCCTCATGTAATCTTTGGGGAAAAAAAACCCCTTTGGGGGAATCATCCTTTATGGATCCCTTTGTGGAGTTGATGGGAGAGTCCATTTGATGCCACATGCTTGTGAGAGACCAACCTTTGTCAGTGGAGATCATCTCTTTCTAGGAGAGACATTGTCACGTGATTGTGAGCGATTTAGCCTTGTACTATCAAAGGAGATCGTCTCTTTGTAGGAGAGACATGGCCACATGCTTGTGAGAATCTAGCTCTTTGCATTGTGCATGAGAGCATCTCTTCGATACTGCCACATGTTGTGGGAATTATACTACCACTTATTGATGTGGGAATTCAACCCTATGCATTGTAAAGGAGAGTATTTTTGAAGAAGAGAATGAAGAGGTTCATGAATTTTATGAGTCTCGAGACGTAGCCAGAAGGTTTTGGTGAACTCCGTTAACAACTCGGTGATCTCTTGTCTCATTTTTTCTTATGCATGTTTTTATTTACGCAATTATGATTATTAAATGCACTAAGTAATGGATTATGAGACTAACAACACATTCACCAAGTTAATATTCAATTAAGATTCAAGCCTTCATGAATACATCTTTTCACCTTTGATGCAATCAAGTTCAATAAATCCACAATTTGTAAATCTTAGCTTAATTAGGTGGCCTAGAACCAAGTCAACTTTGGTATCAGTGTCACCTCGTTTCAGATCAAGTGGTATAAGAGCAGGATTGACAGGGATTGCAGGTGTTGAAGACATCATTGAAGAGGGAATTCATTGATTTTGGAGTGCCTGCTGGTAAAATTTAGATTTCTCTCTCAGTATTTATCCGTTTTTAACAATTTCAGTTGCGTTGGAAACTAGATTCTAAGATGCACCAAAGGGTGTTTTTTTTCTCAATATTCATCTCTATTTCGAATATATTCATCCCGTAAGAACATGATTTTGTACAGTCACGGGATATGCAGTCACTAAAATGCAGATTACGGGAAACACACACAATGGATTTGAGAACATGATAGGGAATTGGAAAGATCTTTCAGAGGCGAATAAAATCCTTCTAAAAATCGACTACAAAAATCAGCATTGAAAGAGAAAATTGCACTAAAACAATTCGCCCAAAAAGGGAAAAATGATCACTGCAAAATTTAGATAAATGCAATGACTGCTACAAAGAATTTCAGAGGGCCTATGTTAACTAATTACGAAGGATATTATATTAACTCAAATGGGTATTTTACGGAATTTGATTTCGTTTCCTAGTTTATTAGATATGGTTGTTTGAAGTCATATACTTCTGCAGACAATACGCTCGTGCGCCCCTTGTGTTTCAGGAAGAATTTTCTCCCTCCACGGGATAAAAGAAAGAAATATATCTTCAAGAGCTCAAATGGGTCTTCGACGGTATTTAATTTCTTCACTTGTAACAAAATTTATGAAAAGAATTGCAGCTAGAGGCAGTTATGGTGCATATAAAGACAAAATTTGCACAACTTTTTAAAGATATCACCTCTTAATTTAATTTTAGTGATATACATAAAACATTTGGAAGTATGCATTTAATACTTTAACATAGCTTATGCTATTTGAAATAAAACATTGCTTTATGGTATTGCAACAAGTTGTTTCCTCGGACCACCCTGAAATTGAATAAGGGGGTCTACAAGACAATTTCTTTTAGTGTAATCCAAGCCATCAAGAAGGGCTATTTTAAGGGTTGATTAACATATTTATGTTAGATTCTCCTATTTTTCTCCATTTACAATTTGGAAGTGCATATTTGAGCATTTGTGGAAGACAACCATGGGTAAGGGATTGAAGAATGCATGGCTCAACGAGCTACATGAAATCAACTAGAGCATTCAAGCAGAGAAGGTCGAGTTGAAGAAGATGTTGCGAGATGCAGAAGAAGACAATTAGAGATTGTGACTTCAATTAAAATCCATAGAAGAGGCTTTGAAAAAGTTTCAAGGCGATGAAGGCTTAGCAAAGCCATCCCCCACACCTGATCCAGAAAAGGTAACTGAGGTAAACAATACTTCTTCAATTTCATGTTCTTTGCCTCTTGATGATGATTTTGGTGCTTTTGAAAAGCACACTACAGGCATTAGCTTGAAGCTAATGAGGAAAATGGGATATGACAGAGGAGGCCTTGGAGCCAATGGCCAAGGCATTGTGAATCCCATCGAAGTGGTGGAAATACTTTGATATGCAGGATTGGGCTATGTCAGAAAGGAAGTTGGAGAATGCTCCAAAACCACATGAGCAAGAGAGTCCTCAAGTAACAAGTCTGAATCAGTGCAGGTTGAGAGCACATCATACATTTCTAATGATCGTGATTACGAGTCATCTCCAAAGTGAGATGAGCATTACAAAAGGGGAGCTCATGCAAGTTCTCCTCGCCATACCTACACCAGACACAACCAAGCAAGGTATAAAAAGTCTCATTATTCACATGTTCATTTTGATTACAAGCAAATTGGCAATGTAAAGCAAAGTTTATGGCATAGAAAACCATGTACATTTTGTGGTTTGAATAACCATGTTACTTCCAAGTGTTGGAAAAGAATGGCTTTGTACAGGAAGGTTATGGCAACCAGGAAGAAGCCAAGACATGAAGACCCTTCTCCACATCAGGAGATAAAGAAGGGCATGAAAACATAGGTAAAGAAGAATCGTTGCACCCATTGCAACAAGGGTGGACATCAGAAATCCACATGTTGGACACTCCATCCAGAGTTGCATCCCAAGCAGAACAAAGTTGGGGAACTAGCTGACGAAGCAACTTAGAAAAAAAGACAACTACAGGAAGAAGTCCAACTACAGAAAAAGAGACAGCTAGAGAGGAAGAACCTATCCATCTTGATGACTGAAAGGATGGGTAGACTTTTTGAGTTAGTTGATAGTGGCCATCATTGTAAATCGTTTGTTGCTTCTAAGACCCCATAGAAGGGCAGATTTGTAAAAGTGATGAGTAATATCACTTATTCATGCAATAATGATATTTTAGGGCTTTTTTTTTTTTAAGTAACTGAGTCATGGGGCTCAAAAATACCTCAAAAATCAATGTTACAGAATGATAGGAAAAACCTGTTGGTGCTATGTATACTAAGATTTAAACAGTCGGTTGAGCGTCTTGGCACAAAAACTAATGTAAGTTTTATGCATTTATGGTTTTTGCCTCTTTTTGAAAATTGTAAAAAGATGAATTTATGTTGCAGACTCTGGTGAACTTTTGAATGTTGCAACAAGGCAACAAGATCTGAATTATTGCAAGGAATTCATTGTTTGAGCCTTCACACACAAACCGAGGTGGTGTGGTGCTGATAAGGCCATCTAGACACTTTGTCATAAGATAATCATGTTTGCAGTCATTGGTCTTAGAATTGCGAGATGAGTGTGATGATGATGACATTTGCCTTATTTATTATGTTGCACATGTTTGTAATGGGGGGTTTTGAAAACCATAGAGTTTCCCATTGGTGCACATTTGGGGATATTCGCCTTAATGTTAATGATGTAAAAGGTTGTAATTAGCCACTCTTGAAAGGCATTTTGTTCTATGCTTAAACCTTGTAAGCCTTGTTGGTAACATTGTAATGGGTCTTATAGCCACTATTGAGTGAGAGGCATTGCTTTGCCTAGGCCTGTTTTGGCAACATTGTAATGGGTCTTGTAGCCATTGTTGAGTGATAGGTATTGTTTTTCCTAGGCATGTTTTGGTAACATTGTAATTGGTCTTGTAGCCACTGTTGAGTGAGAGGCATTGTTTTTCCTAGGCCTATTTTGGCAACATTGTAATGGGTCTTGTAGTCATTGTTGAGTGAGAGACATTATTTTGTCGAAGGTCTATTTGGAAATCATTGCAAACTTGTCCATGAGTGTTTAATCAACTCTTGGAAAGTATGGTATTGATTTAAAACGGTGATCATGTATGGCCAGCTACAAATTTGCATTGATGCAAGTGTCAGCATCGACATCCTCATTTCGAAGTACAAAGGTGAAGGAGAAGAAGGGTCTAGCCTTTCAGAGACATTTGTTATGCAGATCAAGGAATCAACTACGAATTTGCATTGGTGCAAGTGTTGGCATTGCCATCCTCATTCTGAAGTACACAGGTGAAGGAGAAGAAGGGTGTGGCCTATCAAAGACATTTGTTATGCAGATCGAGCAGTGGGGAAGTGCATCGTGGAGTGTAAGACTCTTCTAGACGCTGGTTGTGGATATTCAAGTTACAGTTCCTCTCTATACTTTTGGAGGGCCAAAAGTGCTTTTTGTGGGGAGGTTTGATCCAAGAGGATCTCCACATGGAAAATTCCTACTTTACACACCATGGGATAAATCATTAAAAAGTTTGATAATAGTTGTCAAAGAATAATTAATGCTCATGAATTAATTAATTAAATTGTAAAATTGATTAATACTTAAAATGGGTATGAGAAACTCATGTATTAGTCATGCACATTGGAAAAATGATCAATGCTTGAAGTGAGTTTGAGAATCTCATGTATTATTTATTTAATTGTAAAATGAGAAATTAGTTTTGAGAATCCAACTCACAAATTGGTTTCTTAACTTTAAGGGGGGGTTAGTTTCCTAGTCTTAAGGAGGAAGTTAAGGGTCTCATGAGTTGGTTTGGACTCTTCTTCACTTTATTACAAGAGAAGTGGTTTCCTAGTCTCAAGGAGGAAGTTAAGGGTCTTATGAGTTGGTTGAGATGCTTTCTCATTTTTTTCCTTGAGTGGTTATTAGATCCTAAATTTGTGGATCTTGTCTCATTGAATTATGGAGTTAAGGAAACTTTATAAACTCCTCATGTAATCTTTGGGGAAAAAAAACCCTTTGGGGGAATCATCCTTTATGGATCCCTTTTGGGATCGTCCTTTATGGAGTTAATGAAAGAGTCCATTTGATGCCACATGCTTGTGAGAGACCAACCTTTGTCAAAGGAGATCGTCTCTTTGTAGGAGAGACATTGCCACATGATTGCGAGAGATCTAGCCTTGTACTGTCATAGAATATCGTCTCTTTGTAGGAGAGACATGGCCACATGCTTGTGAGAATCTAGCTCTTTGCATTGTGCATGAGAGCATCTCTTCGATATTGCCACATGTTGTGGGAATTCTACTGCCACTTGTTGATGTTGGAATTCATCCCTTTGCATTGTAAAGGAGAGTATCTTTGAAGAAGAGAATGAAGCGGTTCATGGATTTTATGAGCCCAGAGACGTAGCCAGAAGGTTCTGGTGAACTCTGTTAACAACCCGGTGATCTCTTGTCTCATGTTTTCTTATGCATGTTTTTATTTTCACAATTATGATTATTAAATGCATTAAGTAATGGATTACGAGACTAACAACACATTCACCAAGTTAATATTCAATTCAGATTCAAGCCTGCATGAATACATCTTTTCACCTTTGATGCAATCAAGTTCAATAGATCCACAATTTGTAAATATGACCTTAATTAGGTGGCCTAGAACCAAGTCAAGTTTGGTATCAGTGTCACCCCGGTTTCAGATCATGTAGTTTCACCCCTTTATATAATACATGATAACAAGAGTGTTTTATCCATGATGAATGAGGGATAACGCTTTTACATTAAAGTAGACACTATTAACTTCCAAATTAATACATTTCAATAATACAACACAAGGCATCATTACATATTCCAACAGTCCCCCTTAATGATGATTAGGGAGAAGGAACATTTATGGAGGAAGATGGCATTACAATAACTTCCAATACTTCTTGCAAGAATAAGAAAGACAATACCTTCCAGACTGACACGTATGGAGGAAGATGTCATTACATTAACAATGAATACATACTCAAAATCATTTTTATCATCATCTTGATCATTGGCATTAACATATCACACTAAAGTTGTATGCTGGGTAAACTTAGGTAGCTTATCATTTGGAGTTCTACAATCTTTTGCATAATGACCAACTCGATTACATCGTCTACAAATAATATGACTCGTGTCTCTGCCTCTTCGATATTGATAATTGCTATTTGGAGGTCTCTTTGTATGACTTCTTATAAAATTGTTTGATCCCTATTGAAAATTATTGCTCCCTCTTCCTTGATTGCACCCACGGCCATGCCCCGTATAAGAAGATTGATTTTGATTTCCTTGTCCTCTATTATTGAATGGAGCTCCTCTTCCTTTTGAATTTTTTGCTTTGTTTGGACTACTGAAGAGAAGATCATCATTAGATTGTTTTTGTTTACCAAGTGACTTACTATGTTGAGCTAATAGTCCACTAGGTGAATCAAAATTTGCAATTGATAATTTATCAGTGATTTGCAAAGTTTCAATAAAGTGCTTATAAGATGAAGGTAAGCCATTTATCAATATAGAGATAAAAAAACTATCTTCAAGTTTAATAAAAATAGCTTTGATAATGTCTTGATGTATGTTATTTATTCTTGAAATATATTCTAACACATCATCACCATCATATAATATTTGTCTAAGCAACTTCACCTGTAAATCAACTCTTTGAGATTCAGGAAGAGTATCGAAAATCTTGCGAAATTGATTCCAAGTAGACCAAGCAGACGTAGAATTCTTAATATGGACAAACAAAAGTTCAAGGATAAAAAATCGAAGCAAAGCAAGAGCCTTTTCATCTTTTAATTCCCATTTAGCTAAAGGAGTGACATCAGTGGGCTTTGCTAGAGGAGTATCACAATCACAAATATCACGCCATAGCTCATTACATATTAATGGGTTTTACATGTGGCGTTTCGAAGATTTGTAATTCTTAGGGCCATCCAACTTATCTGAATAGGTGAATACATTGATTCACTTTGACATTGTACTTTATGATAGATTGCCTTGAAAATGTGAAATTTGCAAGTGATTCAAAAAATAATCACACCATGAAATTGAGACAGAAGACACCAAAAAACGATCACATGCTTCAAGCAAAAAGAACACTTTTTAGGAGCTTGGCCTAGACCTTCTAAAATCTCGTCAAAAGAAGAATTTGAGAGAGTTTTGTAGTGGACTCTTCTCAATCTCTTGGATTAAAAAATACAATATTGGCTTCACGGTCACCTTTTTTTTTCTTTTTTATTTATTTTTGTCTTCAATCAAACTTTCAAAAATTTGACTACCAATTTACCTTTCATACAAAATCTCCCCTAAAAAAACATTATTATCATTGGCATTCCCTTTATGTAGATGTTATATAAAAAGAATGATATTATCTTATGTAACACCATGGGGCCAAGCATATGAGTGAGTAGAGGGGACCTCATACATTGAACCTTATAGACTTGAAGACTTTTACACATTTAAGGACCTTTAAAGAAATATTAATATATTTTAATAGCATTTCTCCACATAACAAAAAAAAAAACTAGGCATTGACCAACAATTGTATAGGTTGTTGTCCAGGAAATCGCACCTATTATGGGTTGTTCTATTGCATTTTTTAGCCCATTTTTCCAATCCACTGAACCCAAACGCTGCTACAGCTTAGTGACCAACTTGTACGACGGCTCCATCAAATTGCTCTGCGATTTTTAATTCGTGACACAAATTATTGATTGATGAGAAGGACGTGGAGAAGATTATGGAAATTTGATTAGGAAATCGTCGATCTATGAGCAAGTCGTCATGCAAACAATTGTGCAGAAATTGTGGAACAAATTGTCTAGCCAGATGAAAAGATCGTTGAAACGTGGAGATCATAGGTTTATTAGAGCGTTGTTGGTGATTGCTTATATCGTTGAGATCGCTTTATCGAACCAATCACTACCTTTGCCTCCTTCCTCTTCGATGTATAATTTTGTGCATCAAATGTATCTGATGACTTTTATAAATGAAAAATTCAGCCTATAGGCAATAATTACAGACATGAAGAGACTATATCCTGGCCTCGACGTTGTATACAATATAGCTGCTCCCTTTACTCCTCAATTGCAATCGCTTTGACTGCAACACTTTTTTTTCACGGATTAAGTCTAACATTCATTCATTGGAAAATCATCTTCAATATATTATGGAGTAAAAATGTCCATTGGATGTAGTTTGGGTGGTTGGGAGGAATGATTGTTACCCTCCTCACTTAAGTTCAAATCCTTGTGAGTGACATGTTGTGCCCTTAAATGGGTCTATAAGATGCTCTTGTTGTTAAGCCCCCGATATTCTAAAAATATTTAGCTTCCCTACGTTCTCTTGCAGATTTCGTGGGGTTTCGTGGAGATGACTTGAGTAGCCTTATCCTTCAATGATAAACATGATGTTTCAAATTGTCAGATTTATAAATATATATGACACAATTTTACAAAATAAATAAGTCCTCTAATCAATTGAAAAAATAATAGTATATCATAAGATCTTTTAAAAAATGCAAACTTATACCATATTTGCTATGATCTCGAGATTTACAATCTTTGACTGTTGATTTTACATAGAACAAATTGCAGATTTAGAATTATAAACAACTTAAATAGCTCTAGTATTCTAATCAACAACAAAATGAGGACTAGACCTAAAAGAAAATCAACAAATTGATTTTTGAAATTTCATGCAATTGCAAAACTAAATTTTCCTTATTGAAACAACAAGAAGTTACCTCTGTATTGTTGTCCTTGAGCTTGAAGAGTTCTTAATTGATGCTCTGGAGTCTTCCTTGCGTCCTCAATCCATCACCAACTCTTTTCCAACACTTTCCACTTGCCTTTGATACCAATGTTGATGAAGTGTCCTCAAACATGTAATTTTATCAAATAAGAAAAATAGAGTTACAAAGATAGCGAGGGCATAAAAACCTTGTACCTCACATGAAAAATAATCAGTTTATATAGCCCAACTCTATGCTAAACTCTAGGAGAACAAGCAATCACATAATCACATGAGTATGACAAGTGTCCTTTACATATTAAACTAAATATCCTATTGACAAATATGCTAGAGTAAACTAATTTCTAAAATGATTTATTTAGACTTTTAAAACTTTAGGATTATTAGGCTAATAATTGGGTGCACCTGCGGACAATGCTAGCTCACACTAAGTTAGAGACACCAATAGAAGATTGGACAAGGACTTGGCTAGAGGAAAAGAAAGTTGTTACAAGTAACCTTCTCCACAAACATGCACTTGGCATGACATACATAGAAGTTGGCTTGGAAGGCTTGATGACTTGGGTGCTTAGACTTATATTGATTTGAATTGAATCCTTGTCAAACTTATTGTAATTTTTGTAATAAGCACTTAGTTTCTTTCCCTTTTAAATTTTTTGTAAACATGTCATTTTTTTTTTGTCTTTTTGGTAAAAATTGGAAGTGGAAACGAACCATTATGATGGTTGGCATTTACATCCCCTTGGGCATTTTATTCTTGCCTGGATGCCTCTACTCACTTGTTGGTCGATTATTCCCAATATGTAATCTCTAAATCCGTTTTTACACTCATAACAACTCTTCTTTTCGAAGCACAATCCATAAACACATTTTTGGCACTTCTATAACAAAGTGTTTTCCTAACTCAGAGTTGGAGTGCAAAGTGGGATATTTTGTCATTCAAATTGTTCTATAGCATAATGTTTAATCTCCCTTAGAGACATAACTCGTAGTGGTTGTAGCAGAATATAGACAAAGCATACAAAATATGTCGAAGAGGCCACATAAGTTGTTGCTAGGGAAGTTGTTTGATATAGAAGTTGTGAAAGTGGTAATGAATTTCGAATTACAATAATAACAATCAAAGAAACATCCATGTCGGTGAAATGGACAGGCCATACGCCTACCGTTTACAAATCATATATGGATCGACAAAGTTAGGCAACCCACACTTGGGGTTGCGACGAACAGTTGAGGTACCTTCGGTCACAAGTTGCCGCAAATCGTAGCTGTGGGGCACACTCGTCAGGTATACTCCCTTGGGCATGAATCCATTAGACACACATCTTTCAGAGGCCTTGAGAACATTGACTTGTAGCACTTGGGCTCAACTAGATTGACTTGAGTGGATCAGGCGCATTGATTGGGAGCACTTGGCCGCAACTAGATTGACTCGGGTGGATCGAGAGTAGTCATGCAGACTCAAACGAGTCGATCACACTTGGGATGATTGGGTTACCGAGATGAGTGGATGGAGTTGCCTTCAAATGATTTGAGATGGATCAGACATGTTGGTCCACTTAGGCATGATTGGATGGGATGATCATGAAGAGAAAATGACCTAGGCATGCTTGAGACGACCTTGACAGATGGGATGATCTGGGTGGACGGGATGACTTGGGTGGACGAAATGACCTAGGTGGGCTTGGGATGACCTCGACGGACCCGACATAGTTTGCAATGACTTGACGAGCAAGTCAAAAAAGAAGGGCACGTTAGCTCAACGACACATGGGTCCACCTTGGAATAGAAGGAACTTCACAAGTTAAGACAAGCTCATATTAATAGGTGGATGCCTCAAAGTGCTAAGACAGATTCATTCAAGCAAGGAGTTGCAAGGAGTCATCAAGGAGGTCTGTGATTGTTAAGTTTAGGGTTTAGGCATCACAGGTTGACTTGCATTGGCTAAATGAAAAGGAGTCAGAAACATGACATGTAGGAGGTAGTCTTGTGGTTGCTTCAGGGGTTGGATTAACTGTTATGTTGGTTGTTGACCATTGTAATTGTAGTAAGTAAATAAGTTGTAGACAGTCAAAGCACATGTTTTGGTGCCTGTCCATACTTGTGTTCTATGGTTGCTTTATGTGTAATGAACATTGTTGTTCCTTGCATACTGTTAATTGGCTAAGTTGCAATATTGATTAAGTGTTGTATTGTGGGGATGTTTTAAGACTACGATTCGATGCATGCTTATGTGTTGATTGTTGGATGAACTAAGTGTGTTAGACTTGGCTGGACATCTAACTTGTTGTAGCCTAAGTCGAAGTTATGGACAAACTTTAGGTGAAGAGATGTAGTTTGGTTGTAGTAGACATAGATTGGCCAAGCCACTGTGGCCAAAGCAAGGTAGTGCAACACGACCATAGGTGCCGAAACGACTTGAGTAAACTAAATTTATAAAAAAAATCCAAATGAAGTGCATATTCATGACACCAACCATCTCATAACCCCCTCCTTGCTCCCTCACACTTGACATTCTCTTTCCAAGGATGGTTTATAGTGTAAAGCTCCCTCACACTTGACATTCTCTTTCCAAGGATGGTTTGTAGTGCAAAGCTCCCTCACACTTGACATTCTCTTTCCAAGAATTGTTTATAATGTAAAGCTTGTAATATAAATTCAGTGTTCTTGATCCTAGAATTGAAACAAGGCAATGTACATTTTTCTTGATTATTTTTTAGCTTCATTTGTCCTTGATAATAAGTAGTGTGTCCACTAGATTTCAAAACATTAGACACAGTTTAATCCAAAAAAGCTCAACAACAACCTCCATTTTTATTGGATTATGGACAACACTTTGGTTATACCAACAAAGTAAACTAACCCTTAAAGATTTGAAGATTTTTTCTTTTATTTTATAAAACACGTTACTTAAAAAAAATGCTAGTTCATATTATTTATACATAGTTAATTGGATGATGGGGCAAATAATTAGCTTGAAGATTTTGTCTTTCGTTTTACAGAACATGTTATTTTAAAGTAATGCGTGTGCATGCTATTTATACAGAGAGTTAATTGGATGATGGACTGGGAAATGATAAGCGACAGAGCAATGAGAAGCAAAGAAGATACTTGATACACAGCCTGCGAATGCTGGATGCTGAGTTGTCCACCGCCATGGCTGGAGTCGACATGATCAAATCGTGTCAAAAAGCCCTTCGTCAGGTATTTTTTCCTAATCCATGACTTCTATATCTATCTTCTGGACTGCTTATGGAAGGTTTTCTATATTGATAAAAGAAAACCCATGCCTGTTACGGGGCAACTCGGTGCGGAGTATCACTGGTATTTTGCGTGGAATTAATGATAAACAGTGATTTGATCTCGTGGCCACCGATTGGCATTTGCCTCCCATCAACCCATCGGAACAAACCCACTTTTATAATTAATCAATTGGCACAGAGAACTGAACCAGTCCTATTTAATTCATACCACCAGCCTCATCCATCACTATTAACTATAGTGATCATGAGATATACATGTGATTTTGATTTTGATTTTTATCTGGCGAAGCTGGGGGCTCAAACATAACTCCACATTCTCACCGTTGGTAGGAGATCTAAATCAACCTTCCCAAAAGAATCCAATAATGTCCGTAGGAAGAGGGCGGTGAACAATTAAAGCCCTGTAGTCTGCCTCTGCGTGCCTTGAAGAGAGGGCAACCCTGCCCATACAAGTGTCGGCTCAGACACGCCCTCTGTGTGTTTGGTTAACACCAAATGATCTTTCACTTTTAGTCTAGATCTGCATAGCAATCAATGTGGAATCAGCTCAACTATACATTTTGACAATTGTGCGTAATTAACTGAACTTAAAGAACTGAAATGCTTGGTTGCAACTTTGGGAGGAGCTTTTCAGAACGGAAGAACGTTCTTATTTGGTATTTACTACTGAGACGTCCTTGAATGCAAACACACATTTTATGAAAGGAAAGGGGTAACCGGGAGAGGCTTTAGTGGAAAGTTTTGATATTCATATTTTATGTCAAAAATATTAGATCCTTTCTAAAGTGCAGTGGGATTTGGAAGTGTTGATTTTCCTGTAAACTTAGCACCTGACAGTTAATTCTGAATAAAACACATTTATTGAATTAAAGCACAGCTAGGTTATTCAACGATAAATTCAGCGGAAGCATAAAAACATAAACCAATCACACATTGCACAAGATATTCGGGTAAACACCCTAAAAACCCTTGCGGGAAAACCATATCTTCTTTTTTTAATCTTTGGCTCCCTTCCTAGGATAATGGCCCATTAGAGGAATTACAATGCAGCGATAGCCTAGCCCACCAGGCTGCTATCTCCCTTGCTGCCCCTTTGCACCTTTCCTCAGCCCTGGCCACTCACACTTGGATGAACTCTCTTTACCCACTCAATGAGATCGCCTCACTCTCTACTCAATGTGTCTCATCCTCTCACCTAGGCTGCCTTTTATTACATTGAGATTTGACCAAATCAATCACTAACCCTAGATCTCCAAAGTGATCAAAGGTTGAGATCTAATCTCACCTTCACTTTAGATCTAACGGCTATGACTCAATCAACGCTCACTTAAGTTACTAATGCCAAAACTTGTACATCTAACTTAATTAATTAAAAGATCATTCACTTTAATAATTAACACATAAAGTGAACTTCCTAAGGTTTTCTGAAAGGTTATAAGGACGACTTCTACATGCTAGACACCAGGCCTCTGTGGAAATACTTGTTCGATGCTAATACATCAACACTCCCTCTTAGCGAGGAAGGTACTTCTGCCACTTGGAGGTGGCTCTATCTTCACTATCAGATCTGCTACCTTGCTAGCTCTCCAATCCCCTTGATTGGATGCTTCCTTTGACACGAAATCTATTCTAGCCATCTCGCTCATACCTGTATACGAAGACTTTCCTCTGATCATGCTCCTAGAAGCCTCTTGCTCCTGAGCATCCTACATGGTTATCTTGTACCACAGTACCATGACTTCTTCTGGACAACCTTGGAAGACTGCTCCTTTCCATCTGAACTTGAAGGTTGACTCCCTCTGAGTTGCTCAACCTTTAGAGCTACCTGCTCCCTGTCCTCTGCCACTCTGCTGCTGCTTGCCATTGCTCGCATAGGTGGCCCTTTAGCCTATACAGGTTGCTCTCTCTAAGTCCAAAGGCAATTACTTTGTCTGAGCTAGATCCTCTGGGCATCATCAATGCTTGTCCATCTCAAAATAAGACCTTATAGCCCTTCTTCTCAATCATTGAGACTGAGAGCACACTCCTCTTGAGTTCCGACACCCATAGGACATTTGTCACTCTCAATATGCCTCTTGATTCCATTGAGAATGTCACTGTTCCAGATCCCTGCACTGCATGCTTGGTCCCCATACCAAGTTCCACATACAGATCCGAGTCAGACTTTGTGAAGCTCTCGAACACCTCTTGTGCTCCTGTCATATGACACGAGGCCCTACTATCTATTAACCATGCACCAGCTGATATGGTGCCCAAGGTAGTCTAGGAAACAAGTAAGAGCTCTCACTGCTCAAACTTCTTGGAAAACTCGTCCATTTGAGTTTTTGCCGACGTAAATACCTTTGTTTGTGTCTCGTTTCCCCCCTTCTTCTTGTTCGGACATTGACCTGCATAGTGCCCAAACTTGTGACATACAAAGCACTTGACTTTGCTCATGTCCTTCTTCTTCTTGCCGTCTTCGTTGGCAATCTTCTTTCCCTTCTTTACCTGGCTGGCAAGAGCAACGTTTGCATAAACATTCTTGTACTTGCCTCCATTCAGTTCTTCATCGCGAAGTTTCTCTTGAATAGAGTCATCCCACAGCCTTGACCAATCAGGGAGCTTTTCTCGTGCCACGATTCCTTTGATGAATGGTGTCCACTCCTTCGTGAATCCTTTGAGCGTCGTCCTCACCAACTTTGAGTCATCCACTGCCTCCCCAATTGCTGCCAATTCATCTCGAACTTGTCGGATCCGGGTGAGATAAATCCTCACCGTATCTAATCCTGTCATCTTTGTGTCCCTGAGCTTCTCCCTCAACACCATTTTGCGATTCTCGTTCTTGCTCTGAAACAAGCTTTTTAGAGCCTCCCACATGTCCTTGGTTGAGTTCTTTCTTGATAAATGAGGGATCAAGTGATCCTTCAATCCATTTAGGATTATCCTCCTGGCTTTCACGTCCTTTAGATTATGGTCGACTGGGTCTTTTGGATCTCTGCTGGTGGGGCCACAATGGAGTTGGCAAACTCCCAAATGTCATTCTCCATCAGCACCAGCATAATCCTCTCCTTCCAAGGACTATAGTTGGACACCCTATCCAACCTGTCTTCGAACCGCAAACTGGATGCGGCCATCTCCACAACCTGTTGAAAAACTCAAAATTGGCTTTCTTGAACCTACTGCCTGGTCTTGTTGCCCGCTACCCTGATTTGTTGTCCACTACCTGGACCCCTTCCTAAGGCTGCCTGCAGCTTCCGACTGCTGCCCAAGGCCTTTCTGGACATTGCTCGACTATCTCATCCTGCTACCCAGGCTGCCTGCCCGTTGCCCAGGGCACCTGCCTGCTGCCCGGACTCTCTGCTCGACCGTTGGGCGGTTCTTTGGATGGCCGGCTTGTCTTGCTGGTCGACGAATGCTTCTCGGCCCAGCTGGTGGCCTCTCCCAGCTGGAAACTGCAGTAGCCGCTACCTCTCTCCACAGCCCATGGTTTACTTCTTTTCTAGCGGCTGTAACAACCACCCGACGACTGTACCTTCCGCACTTGCTACCTCACGACTCTGCCCAGCGTTGTGTCCATGCCCCTGCTCACACCTGCGTGACTGCTTTCTGTCCCCTGCACCCGCCTTTTGCTAGTCACACCTCTGCTGCTGGCTATCTCCACGCACTTAGCTCCAACATAACTCAACCTTCTCTTTCGTGCACCTAGATTTTAGCCCGATCACCATCTCTTTCTGTTGTTGGATCCTCACATGATGGCGGCTGGTTGCACTTTGACGACTGCAACAACGTGCCACCCCTCGCCCAACCTCCACCCGTCGATTTGAAGTCAGTCTCCAGCGGATCTATCCATTGCTTGCGTCCTTTTATCTCCACGACGACTGCACCCTTTGCCCGAGCAGCCTCCAACTCTAATCCGGCTACTGTTCGACCATTCACTCAGCAAAACAGCTCGATTCGTGTGGTAATCTTCTGCAACAATACACTTTAGCCTGATCTTCACACCTCACACAACTCATGATCAACCTCGATCTTTTCTGCAGTCACAACTCGTACGATTCATACACTCAAATCTTCAGTACGGATGCTGCTGTACAATGTTCTTAAAAAAAATTTAAATTATGGGTTTTGTCTTTACCCTTCAACAGATCTGAGAAAAAAAATTCCCGTTGCAAAAAAGAAAATCTCTGCCTTTTGCAAATCTGGCTTCCGTCAGAGACCAGACTTTGATACCTTTTTGATTTTCCTGTAAACCTAGCACCTGGCAGTTAATTCCGAATAAAACACATATATTGAATTAAAGCACAACTAGATTACTGAACGATAAATTCAGCGGAAGCGTAAAAACAGAAACCAATCACACATTGCACAAGATACTCGGATAAACACCCCTGGAAAAACCCTTGTGAGAAAACCCGATCTTCTTTTATTAATCTTGGGCTCCCTTCCTGGGATAATAGCCCATTAGAGGAATTACAATGCAGCGATAACCTAGCCCACTTGGCTGCTATCTCCCTCGCTGCCCCTTTGCACCTTTCCTTAGCCCTGCCCACTCACACTTGGATGAATTCTCTTCACCCACTCAATGAAATCTCCTCACTCTCTACTCAGTGTGTCTCATCCTCTCACCTAGGCTGTCTTTTATTACATTGAGATTTGATCAAATCAATCACGAACCCTAGATCTCGAAAGTGATCAAAGGCTAAGATCTAATCTCACCTTCACTTTAGATCTAACGGCTATGACTTAATCAACGCTCACTTAAGTTACTAATTCCAAAACTTAGGCATCTAACTTAATTAATTAAAAGATCATTCACTTTAATAATTAACACATAAAGTGAACTTCCTAAGGTTTTCTGAGAGGTTACAAGGACGACTTCCACATGCTAGACACCAAGCCTCTGTGGAAGTACTTGTCCGATGCTAATACATCAATAGGAAGCACGTACTGTCAAACAATTAAGTGCCCAAAGGATACGAGCTAGTCTGTTAATGACCTTGGAGCAAATACAACTGAACCAAACGAGCACATTGCACAAGCATGTTAAATGTGTGTAGAAGAGAAATTACTAGAGCAAAAGGTCATGACATAATGACAGATGCTGCAGGAGATTTTTCGCAATTCAAACTGAAGGGATAGCTTTACATCCCAGGATATGACTATGGTTGAGAGAATTGGTGAAATAAATACTTCAGTATAGCCTACATTGTGGTGAAATCAATTTTGTATTGCATGCCAGTTCTTTGGAATGGGGTAAGTGGTACACATTTGTGTTGCCCTTTCTGTATTGGGGTTTGGTCTATAAGCAATTGCTCATAGTGTTGCACCTCTTCTGTGGATTGTTGGACAGGTATAATCAGGCACATATTGAGGTTTGCATTGACTCGTTTAGGGTGAGGTCTGGTTGCTCAATCCACCATTTGGATAAGTGCTGTAATGAGTCATTTTGAAGGCATATTGGCATATAGAGGCCTTTGCACTCATCGAAGTCGTAATGAAACTATTTGGTTCGTTTGCATATGACTTTACTTGGAGATCACCCATCATCGGCAAGATAGTCAAAGTCTCCTCAATTTGAACATGGAAAGCTATATCGACTTGTTCAATTATTGGGTTATTGGAGTGCTATCACATGTTTTAGATTTGTATATATACTTTAGGAGCAACTCTATCTTCTTCTGGATGCTCGGAGATTAATCCTGATTCCTTATATCTGGACTGCAACTGTTGTTTTGTTTATTTTTTTATAGAGGTTTCTGATCAATATGAACAAGTGGATTTGTGAAAGCAATCCTTTGGTTAAGTTGCTGCGATTGGGGGGATCTATTTCGCCAAATTTGCTTAGGACTTGCCCTTGGCACCAACCACAAGTGGCCTATGCAGGGTGAACATTCCTCTTGGGGGAGGGTTTGAATCTTGGTGGCAGAATAATAACACTTCTGCTTTACCAATCAACCGAGCCCCGTTGACATTGTTTTCTTTTATAGATTAATTGGTCATCAGAATTGTGCAATAGTTGTATGGATGTTATGGTGTGGATCAAATGTTAACTCATTTTGATTGGATTTGTCTTTTTCCAAGGAATCCTAAGGTTTCCTTGAAAAGTTGAAGTAGTCACTCTTAAGGTTTTTGGAAGGTTGCAGATTCAGGAATAAATTTATGCAGAATCTGGGTTGATCCTCACAAAGGAGTGTGAAAACTGGGAAACAATGGAATCCCCTCTTGTTCATTAGTCTCTCTTCTCAACAATACAAAGACAAGTTACTACAAAACAAATGATTCACCTTGCATTCTAGTGTGGTTACCATAGAACTTGGCAGTTTTTAGTGCACTTTCTGCTATTGGCCATTTTCGATTATTGACATTACAAGATTGTTTTGACTCTTCAACATTTTGAACTAGTGTGATGTCATCTATTAAAGTGTTACGCATTCACTACAATTCACTGTTATTGGAATTGACTGGTTCTGGTCTGAACTAGTCAGTTCATACTGTGTCCACTGAAAAGTGGTTGGGTCATACTGTTTTCATTAAAAACCGATTTGGTTCTGAAAATAGATTGAACTGGGACCAGGGGCTGGTTATTGGCCGAACCAGCTGGTTTGGGCTCTAAACTGATTGAACCAGTGGGTTTCAATAGCCCTGAACCGGTCTGACCTGCAGCTCTATTGCCGCAAAAAACACTCAAAAAAAAGAAAAAAACCCTAAAAAATGTTCCTCCCCTTCTAAACCCTAATGCAAGATTATTTAATGAAGTTTCGTGCTTTATTTGCCTGTTGTCAGTCAAGAGAATCTTTATCGGGTTTTCCCTTTCTTTTCCAAGAAAAAAAAGTATTTTTGCTATTTCAAGTAGAAATCAAAATAACTTTTTAATTTTCTATTTAACTGTCACTATTAAATTCTTAAGTTAACGAAAGAAAATTATAAGGTAAATATCAACAGCAATGAAAGTGAATTATAAGTAATTTTTTTTTTGTAAGCTAGCCAGTAACATTTTCATATTAACAGAAGTAGATATTACATTGATTGTGCTGCTGGCCTGCCTCTCGGGAAACCTGACCAGTATCAAAATAGTAGTTTCTTGATTCTAATAGTCTTTGAGCAGCAAAAGTAAGACTAAGTGCTATGTGCAAAATGGCAAAAACTAAGATACCATTGCCCTAAGATCCGACATCTAAACTGGTAGATGGCCAGCCTAGTCTGGCTTGTATAGTAAAAGTACCAAAAAACTAGTAAGCTAAACA
>ML784656.1:593187-608911 GCA_009831015.1 Picea engelmannii | reverse complement strand
AAATAAATCCCTTAGCTGAAAGGGAAGACTCTCTAGGATAGAGAAGGTACGCAAAAATGTTTATTTCTGTGATTAAAATAACTCTCCAGTTAGGAGGGAGAATTGAAAATGTTTTTTTTTTTTTTTTGTAAGAGTCCAGATTGGACAGATGCTTTCCTGTTCGGAAAGTGGATTGAGATTTCTGACGGACAGTGGCTTCCCATTGTAGTTAACATGGGAGACAGACTGATTGCTGATGTATCATAGACAGCGACTTCCCATCATGGGGAGTGGTCTAGGACAGTCATTCTTCTTGGCAGTCACTCTAAGTAGTGGTCAAGTAGAATGGTCCGCCTCGTCGGGCAGTCATTCTTTCTAAGTTCACAGTTGTGAGTAGTTTCGAAGAATTGTCCATTTGGAGGTTGATGTAGGACAGACATTTCTCGAGGGCAGACTCATTCTTTCTAGGTTACACTTGTTTAGTGTCGGAGGAATGGCCCAGGGTGGGGAATGGTCTGGACAGTTACTCCTCGAGGGCAGACTCATTCTCTCCAAGCTACACCTTGTTTGGTGTAGGAGGAATGGCCCAGGGTGGGGAGTAGTCCAGGCTTAGCAATCAGGGACAATTATTCCTTGAGGGCATACTCATTCTCTCCAGGTTACACTTTGTTTAGTGTCAGAACAATGGCCCAGGGTGGGGAATAGTCCAGAACAATCATTCCTTAGAGCAGACTCATTCCCTCCAGGTTACACTTTGTTTAGTGTCGGAGGAATGGCCCAGGGTATGGAATGGTCCAAGCATTTCTCAAGGGAAGACTCATTCTCTCCAGGTTACACTTTGTTTAGTGTCAGAAGAATGGCCCAGGGTGGGAAATGGTCCAGGTTCAGAAATCAGAAACAATCCTTCTTCCTTGGTTGAAAAGAATGGGGCAGATAGCCTAGTGTTGATATTCTATACTGAGGGCAGACATTCTTTCAGATCTCACAGACGTGAGTGAAAGACTGGCCCAGATGATTCAATTTTTTCATAACCTTGTTTCTATGTAGATGAATACTACTGTGGTGGCAGACATTCTTTCAGATCTCACAGATGTGAGTGAAAGATTGGCCCAAATGATACAGTTTTTATCATAACATTGTTTATATGTAGGTTGCTATTTGTTATGAAGGACAATTTGTGATTGTGTTTCAAAAAGTCTGAGTAGTTGTGTACTACTGGAATAGACACAGGTGTGTTCTATAAATTGATATTGTACCAGTTGTCATAGGAGATTATCCAGTCGGATAATAATGATAGGTGCTCGTGGTGCTACCAGTTGAATGGTCTGTTGTGATCAAGACCATACCTCCCTAGATAGGAGGGAGTGTTGATATTATGGTAGCTTCGGGAGGTATGAACCTCTATTATGACCTATGACGAGACTAGAATCCTCCGGAAGGAAGAAAATAATTGAAGGAAACCCTAGACAAGTTGTCGGCTGAACAAATATATTTATATTGAATTTATTGATGTCCAGAAGGAGAAGTCGGCCTAGTTAGACTGGTCAGGTCGGCCCCAGTTAGACTGGCCAGTCCACTATAAATACAGGGCACCAGTTTCATTATTTTTCATCTCAGCAATTGTAGTGAGAGAAATATCTGTGTAGGCAGTTGCGGGCAACATCAGTTTGGTGCGCAGGTTTTCTAGGAAAGCTGGGAGAGTGGTGCACTGGCTTTTGGGTGGGATCATTTGTTCGGTTTAGTTTCTATTCTTTTGCTTGGTGCATTTAGCCTCTCTTGGCTATTGATTGTAGCCAGAATTCTCTTCTCGGTCAAGGTCAAGGTGCTCGGAGGGTGGCTTAAGGCTTGTGGTTGGGTGACGAGGGTATCTTCAATGGTTAAACGAGCACAATCCTCTATATTCTAACATACCTTACCCATAATTGTTTTTTAATACCACGTTGTAGTGTCCCCACTACCTTACCTATACAAATTTTCCGGATACCATGAACTAAATGCACTCTAACATCAAATTAAAAAATTATGCATCTAGCAATAATAATTAACAACGTGACTGCAACCGATTAAAAGTCATAGACAACAACATATATTTTCTTAAAAATCAAAGTTCATACTAAATAATAAAAACCCATGAATAAAAATTGATAACATAGATAAAACCACTAATCTTTTAACAACAATGAGTAATTGACTATAGGGGACATACATTCCTCCCAACCATATATTTATTGCTCCAAATAGCAATAACAAATCACCCCTGAGTTGTGGCTATGCTTCCACAAAATATGGTGTCTCTCACAACCCAATTCACTCCCTCAACAAGTTATTTTTCTAATAGTTGTCTCAATCGTCCAACTCTCTCTTCTCCTCAACTAGTGCAACCCAAGGATTTAGGATCCCCCTTCACTGCACACAATCCCTCAGGCCTTCCCTCTTCCCTCCAGGGCGCCAACACAAGATTGGCTAGGAATATCTAATGTTGGAGACTCTAGGGATGCTAGATGGATAAAGACAACTAACAAAATAACTCATTGTTCAAGGGAAAGTCACTCAAATATAAATCTCCCTCTCTACAAGATTAACAACCTACTTCTTCATGCAACAAAATATCCAACAAGTTTCCCATAGTACCTACTATGGTTGCCTTCAATTTCTAATGCTCTCCACTCCCTTGCTACTCCAAAAACTATATGCAAAAATTGCCCACAATGGCCACTCATATTTCTCTTTTACCCATGATAGTTGACTCACATTCCCCAAGGTTGATTGTACTTAGCCCCCATGCTCTCATAACTATGGGATGTGACTTTTTCCACCAACCCCTCTTACATGTGTTTAATTATTGGGCTCTCATACACTCAAAAAGGAATTAGAAGGTTCACTAAAAGTAATAATTTTAGGAAAGTGGGTTGGAACTAATACCCATGAATAATTACCCCCCCTTGGATCCCTTTCTGAGACATTCCTAAAGATTTCCCTCTCTTGAAAAAACTTATCCCCTAATTTCTTTGTCGATGTCCACCCGCAATCGACGTCGCATTTATTTTATTATTACGATCATACACAATGTTTACAAATTACATATTTGGGCCCACAACCATACATTGTATTTAATTACACATTGCTAAAATGGGGATTATAAACACAGATGTTACAAACTCCCCACAACAACACCATTTCTCCTCAAACCATATTGCATATATCATTTTTTAATGTATTTTTCACACCTGCATCTCTCATCTTAGTCATAGATATTGGGTTTCTAATCAAACCTGGAATGTGTAGAATACCAGTAGGGGATTCAATGCTTTTGTCTTCAACAATTCAACCCTTTCATGTCTTGTGACTTTGGTTGTTGAGTTATCTCCAAAGAATACATTGCCTCCATTATACTTTTCATATTCACAAAACCACTCCATGTGAAGATTCATGTGAAATGATGCACATGAGTTGATCAACCATGCATCATGATCTAAATGCGTACTTGTAGATTCTAAGTACACATCCCCTCCTTTTAATGGAAGAAGCATCATCAAATCCCTTGGTTTTCTCAACGCTTTTGGATTTGCAATCTTTCTTATAATGCCCAACTTTACCACATTTCTAGCATTTCCTTATAGATTTTCCTAGAAATTTATATCTACCTTTAGATTTAGATTTGCCCCTTAAGACTTATTTTTATTTTTATCTACAAGGAAACCTTTCACAAACAAGACATCCTTGGTCTAACTATCGATGGTTTTCTACCTCATTTCTTCAATAACAAGGATGCAACCACATTGTTAAGATTTAAACAACGTGATTGCATTACTCCCAATAACTACAGCTAGGCTATCACATGATTCTAGCAAAGAAGACATTATAGTAATGAATTTATCTTCTTTGGAAATTTTAGTATCAACAAACAACAACTAACTTACTAAAATGTTAAAGGCATTGAGATGCTTTATCACTGATTCATCATCATTCATCCTCAAGAGGTATAACTTCTTTTGAACAAAAAGTTTGTTTATTAGTGACTTAAACTAATACAAATATCCCAACTTATCCCATAATGCCTTGGGTATTGCTTCACCCAAGACATTCAGTAAAATTGAATCTGAATGACATAAATGGATTGTACTCTTTTATTTAATATCCAACTTAATCGAATCTACCATCGTTGTACTTGTAGGTGCAATACTGAGATCAACAACAACCCATTATTCTTTGTCTACAAGAAGGTCCTCCATCTTGAGCTTCCATAGCTCAAATATTTGATTTTTAAATTTCTCAATCTTGATTCTAGAATTTCTCATCGTCATATTTCACACAAGAACCACCACTATAGAAATCCCACTAAAATTAGGTTTATCCAAGATCCAAGATAAAATTTCTCTATCAAGAACGAGTTAAATCCTAGCAACAAATGTGTCTGATTAAATCTAGTAACCTCACTCTGATACCAAATGTAATTTTTAAACCTTTAGAAGTGAGGTAATTCATACTGATTCTTAAAAAAATATAAAGAACATTAATGGTAGACACACATTACACTGAGAACTACCTTGGAAACCCTTAATTTGGAAAACCATCCTAAGTCAGAGCTACACCTATTTCTTCTTCATTGTATTAACTTAACCATTTACAATTCAACATGTTGGTATTCCATAACATCTAAAACCCTAATATTCTCACTCAAATTAGATTACAACCCTAGTGCCTTGATTGGGATTAGATTACAATGGGTAGATAAAGCAAAAAAGCTTGCGGATGAGTGCACACCCCACATGATATAGTTAACACCTTATGCATGACTATATAATATACATGAAAATAAGATAACACATCTCGAACAAATTGGGTCTATCTTGGGTGGTTAATTAAGAGAAGAAGTTATTATCCTTTCCACTCAGGTTCAAATCTCACTTATGGCATGTTTTCTTGATCCAAAATGATATTTTAATGACTTTGGTTAAGTATGTTGCATGAAAACTTTTACCAACTAAGAATTAATAAGAAAGAGAATATGATAAAAGAAGATAATTTGCAGAACATAAGAAGTAATACAACAAACCATAAGCATATTTAAGACACAAGAAGTTGATAACAGAGTTCGACAAATTTTCCTACGTCTCTAGGCCTTTGTCTCAGTGGGGGAAGATTCTTTATTAATATTCAATGCTCAAAATATACATCAAAATTACATCATTTAAGTCTTTGATTGACTCAGTTGTGTTCTTCTCTGTCTCGGGAACTTGATGCAACAAAAGACACTGAAAAAGGTGGAGTAAAACTCCCAGAAATGGCCTCCAAAGCTCAGCCATTTCCGGCTCTGAGCCATGGTTCTTCACCTACTCTAATCTGCCACCCATTTACTACTCTCCAAACTGTCCAACTGTCGACCAAGGGGAAGGCTTCTACCAATTCTTTCCACACAATTGAGCCTTTAGTAGATTTCATTGGATTTCTGAACCATTCTACAAGAGAGAGGTTTGATAAATACTTCGAGCACATCAACCTAACCGACAAAGAATAATTTTGTGTAAGTCTCCATAGGTTTCTACCTACCGACTAGATCTTGGGAAAAAAGACGAATATCCTTGAGACCCCATCCTATGAATTCTTTAGGAGCAGCTATGGAGTTCTAGATGGCTAGATGAATCTTACTCGATAAATTTTGACCCAAACATAAATATTTAAATATTAGTCTTCTGATCTTATCCAATATACCTTTGAGGATTGCTGCTATAACATTATAGTAAACCAAAATAGTTTCTAGAACAAACTTGATCAAAACAATCCTTCCTCCTCTTGAAAGAAGCCTATTATTCTAGACATAAATGCTTGCTTTCACTTTGCGTATAAGCCATAACCAATCCCCTTTTTTATAATTGTTGGGTTTGAGTTGAAAACCAAGATATTTGAAGCCTTCATCAAAAGTTCTTCTCTGAGCACAGATTAGGGAAAGGAAATGGCTTGCTTCACCATCATATATGTTGTTAAGGAGCATACATGATTTTTCCATATTTATTTGCATGCTTGTGGCTTTGCAATAAAGACCTATTATACCTTTTAATATAGAGATATTGCATAAAGCGCCATATACATAGCAAAAAACGTCATCAACAAAGAGCATATGTGTTATCATCTCTGTTTTCGAGACCATTGTACCTTGTATCCGCCTTTGCGATCTAGCCTCTTTTAATAGTCTGCTCAACCCCTCTAATATAAGAAGAAATATAGATAGAGAAAGGGGGCATCCTTGTCATATACCTATGGTTGTTTTGAAGAATAGCGAAGGAGCTACATTAACTAATACGGTGAAGGGAAAACCAAGATTTTCTTCTTTGGTTCTTTTGGAGCTGATTTGAAATCCTCTGCTTGGCTCAACGTTATAGTGGTCATGGCCTCTGTTGATACATATTTGTCTTGAAATGTGGTAGAATTACAGGCCCACCATAGATTTGAGACCATAAGACTAGGAAAACTTACATAAAGGGAAGTTGACCTATCAGTTAGCCAATGCCTAGGACATTCCTCCAGACTTTTGTATTTCCATTATGAGTCAATGCCAATATTATCTTTAATCATCGAATAAACTTTTCCTACATAAGGGCATGAGACAAAAACATGAGTGTTAGATTCAACATTAGATTTGTAGAGCACACACCAGTTAGGTCCAATCCACCCACTCTTTATCCCATTGTCCCAGGTGATAAGTTTGTTTTTGAGGGCCAACCATAATGTGAGCTTGCATCTTAAAGAATCTTTTTGTTTCCAAAGAGGTTTCCACCACCAGGCTTTCATTACAGGCCTTTTGTCCTTAAACTAGGGTTTGTAGCCTAATTTAGAAGTCTAGGATCCACTGGTTGGGTTCTTTGACCAACATAGAACATCCTTTGACTCATTATCAATGATAATGGAATTTTCGCAAAGATTTGTGATGAAGGAGTCCCATTCTCCCAATAGGTTATCATGGATACCAAGAAAGGATGAGTATTTCCACCCCTGTCGACCTTGAGGCTGGGGAAAACCGATACTCACATATGCTAAAGAACGTATATTGGCACTACGCAAAAGATGAATCAAATTATATGATAGTCTGAAGCCATTGCCGGCTCCGAGCCATGGTTCTTCACCTACTCTAATCTGCCACCCATTTACTACTCTCCAAATTGTCCAACTGTTGACCAAGGGGAAGGCTTCTACCAATGATTTCCACACAATTGATCCTTTAGTAGATTTCACTGGATTTCTGAACCATTCTACAAGAGAGAGGTTCGATAAATACTTCGAGCACATCAACCTAACCGACAAAGAATAATTTTGTGTAAGTCTCCATAGGTTTTTCTACCTACCGACTAGAGCTTGGGAAAAAATATGAATATCCTTGAGATCCCATCGTATGAATTCTTTAGGAGCAACCATGGAGTTCCAGATGGCTAGATGAATCTTACCCGATAAATTTTGACCCAAACATAAATATTTAAAGATTAGTCTTCTGATCTTATCCAATATACCTTTGAGGATTGCTACTATAACATTATAGTAAACCAAAATAGTTTCTAGAACAAACTTGATCAAAACAATCCTTCCTCCTCTTGAAAGAAGCCTATTATTCTAGACATAAATTCTTGCTTCCACTTTGTGTATAAGCCATAACCAATCCCCTTTTTTATAATTGTCGGGTTTGAGTTGGAAACCAAGATATTTGAAGCCTTCATCAAAATTTCTTCTCTGAGCACGTATTAGGGAAAGGAAATGGCTTGCTTCATCATCATAGATGTTGTTAGGGAGCATACATGATTTTTCCATATTTATTTGCATGCCTGTGGCTTTGCGATAAAGACCTATTATACCTTGTAATACAAAGATATCGTGTAAAGATCCATGTACATAGAAAAAAATGTCATCAACAAAGAGCATATGTGTTATCATCTCTGTTTTCGAGACCAATGTACCTTGTATCCGCCTTTGCGATCTAGCCTCTTTTAATAGTCTGCTCAACCCCTCTGATATAAGAAGAAAGATAAATAGAGAAAGGGGGAATCCTTGTCATATACCTATGGTTGCTTTGAAGAATCGCGAAGGAGCTACATTAACTAATACGGTGAAGGAGGCGCTTTGGATGCAATCCATAATCCAATTGAAAATATCTACACTCATCCCAATATGAATTAGAGCCAATCACAAGAAAGTCCATCTTACTCTTTCGTAAGCTTTAGACAAGTCCAATTTAAGAATGACAGCCTTGAGATTTTTTTTTCACCGAGTGAAGCACTGTTGGCAGAGCTTGCAGTTTGCACAGGGTAGTTTACACAGTAGGACAGTTTGCACAGTTTGCACAGGGCAGTTTACACAGTAGGGCAGTTTGCACAGTTTGCATAGGGCTTGGTTTTGTCATTAATGTCAAACTTTAAAATGCCAAAGGGGGAGTTTGTTGGTCAGTTTGCATAGGCACCGTGGATCGGTTTTCACAGGCACAGTGGTTCCTAATTTGGAGATCAGCATGTCTCTCGACATACCAAAATGCGAAACCATGACTTAATCTCCATTTCGGAGTTTCGGATACCGAGATTTGGAGGTGTCAAGGACACTCACGACAAGAATGATGAAATCACGAAATGCGAAAGATCATAGCATGTCAAAGACTCCATTTCGTAGTTTCACAGACCGGGAAATCAAAGATCAAAGGAACTTTAACCTTTGAATTAGCTAACCTCGAAATCCCGAAACAGACACATCAACAAACCATGTCAGCAAACCACGTCAACTAAGGACATGTGGCACAATCAGGAAATGACAAGTGTCAAGCTGATTCAACATTTCAGGCATATGTAAGTCACGAATCAGAGTGACATGTGGCAATTATTCGGCATGTGTCAATCCACGTGTGACGTCAACAGGTTTATGTCACATCAGAACTTTCTATTTCAGGGTTTTACATAACAAGCAAAAACTCCACCATCACGAAGTCTCAAACTCCAAAATGCTGAAAGGGACTATTGTGAGTCTCGAAAACATGAAATGAAATACTCCAAAATCCCGTCAAACGTCCATGTCAGTGGGTTATGTGAATCGTTCGATCACTTCAGAGATTTTGTGATCATGTTGGAATCACGATGACTCGAAGGGAAAAACGCCAAAATCCCGTCAGTCGTTCGATTAAGAAAATAAGGGATCAAATTATGAAGTTTTGTGGACCGTTGATCTTGTTGAAATTACTAAGACAACTGAGAGGGAGGGGGGGTGAATCGGTTGTTATTGTGCTTAAACAATTTTAAGTCTATTAATACATTCTTAATATTTCTTCAAGTGATCATCAACATTATATAGCATATGGACAATAAAAATAATGAGCATCAGTCACACATAAGGTATACACAGAGACAAATTTTCATGATGAAACCCATAAAGGGAGAAAACCTCTTCTTCTTCGAAATGATAGGCAGTCTTTTAAGTTCTGTACATCATCTATAATTGAGCACCAACTCAATGTGAGTCTGCTACCTCTATTTTACAAGCTGCAACTTGTTTGAGAGCACCGACTCTCTTGTTTCTCTAGCACCCACTAGAAGGAAGCACCAACTCCCCTAATGCTCTAGCACCAACTGGATGGAAGCACCAAATTCCAGTTACACAGGCTCCAACCTGTATAACATAGAACACTTGTTCTCCCTTGCACCAGCCTGCCACCCTGGTTTCTCTAGCAGCAACCAGATGGAAGCTACAACTCCCTGTGTTCAAGCTCCCACTTGAAACTCTAAGGACAACAGTCCTCCCTAGCACCTCCCAACCACCCTAGAATATAAATGAATAATTAAACAACCAACTACACAGATAAATCGATTCTTACCACTTCTTATTTGTTCTGTAAATCTGGTCTTCTTCTAACTGTTCTGCAATTCTTCTCTTCCTTTGTCTGTTCTGCAATTCTGCTCTGCTTCAACTTGTTCTATCATTCTGCTCTACTTCAAGTCTTTTTCTTGTTTGTTACTCTTCTCTGAGTTTAATCTCACACCGCGCATACTTTCAGTCTCACACTGCGCATCCTGTGATTTTCCCTTTCTTACAGTTTAATTCATTTTTCATCTAGAACAACCAACCATACACAGTCTGTATCTTTTTCTTTTATGCACCACACCCACAACAGTTACACTTCGCATCTTCTTATGAAAAAGAAAAATGTCTAAGCAACTGAAACGCAAACCGATCAAGAATCATGACTCAGTTTAGCTAATAGATTTGTAACTGATCAATTAACTATGAGATGGAACAGTAGCCCTCCGATCATATTAAAACTCACTTGAACCATTGGATTAAGAATAAAGAATCTTGTGCTTGTTTCTCCATTTCATAATTTGGCATTTCGAGATCCCTGTGGTGAAGCTTAGCACCTCTAGCTTCTTCCTCCATCTTCCATTGATGTGCCCAATGGCTCTGACCACGAGCTTATGCATAAAGCGCTTTCACGATTTCACATTTCGTGAGTCTAGAGATGAGGCATCTCGACTCTCCCAGTTGTGATCCCAGAAACTCCAAAATGGAGCTTATGTGAACTGACTCCTTCCATTCTCGTCACCACCGGTGGTGACCATAGGCTGTGCCAAAAAGGTGCTTCATATTTTGCGAGTTTCCACACCATGCTTTGTTGACTCCAAGTCAGCGAAATTCCAATCGCTTGCCACTTGTCCTATGATTTGACGGTTCAGATTTGATCTTGATTCAACAACTCAGATCATATCGCGATTTCGCATATTGCAATTTCAGCGTTCTTGTGGTTATGTTTCTTGCCTCTCCAAGTCTCGATTCGCGAAACTCCGAAATGGAGTCTGATCAACGGTCCAGATCACACCTTGATATGACGGCTGCGATTAAATCACGATTTCACATATCGCGAATTCGGTGGTTATGTTTCTTGCCTCTCCAAGTCGCGATTCGCGAAACTTCGAAATGGAGTCAGATCAACGGTCCAGATCACACCTTGATCTGACGGTTGCGATTAAATCATGATTTCGCATATCGCGATTTTGGTGGTTATGTTTCTTGCCTCTCCAAGTCACAATAGGCGAAGCTCCGAGATGGAGCTCAGATCAACGGTCCATGTTCTTACTGATCCGACGGTCCTGATCTTTTCGCGATCTCGCATCTCGCTGTTCCTTAGATGGAGGTTCTCGTCACTCCAAGTTGCGATAGGTGAGACTCTGAGATGGAGTTGGATCAACGGTCCAGAACAAGCCTCGATCTAACAGCTAAGATAGTTTCGCAATTTCGCATATCGCAAATTCAAGAGGTTAGGGAACCCCATTTCTTTGACTTTTCGGTCAGCGACATGATGATCTTTCACCACGTGTCATGCCTGAAGATGGACGGTCCTCCTTCTTTCGGGATTTTGTGAGCCTGCTTCTCCTTGCACTTTAATGAACGTGCAGGATCTCCCTGATCCAACGATGGTCAGAACTTATGCTTAGATCTGACGTCTGAGATCTGTCCTCCTCTTCTGCACGTTCTTCTTGTCTACAATCAGATCTGACAGTCCTCCTTCTTTCGGGAATTAAAATGGGATCCAACAATAAAAAATGCCGCTTCTTCTCCTGAGCTTACTTTGTTATGCTTACTCTGATTTTTTCATCGATGATCTTCCAACAATCCTTTGCACTATCTCTTCTAAGATTATTTGAATCTTCTCTGTAGCGTCTTCTCATAATGTCCATCTATTACATACTTTCTGTACTCATGCCATCTTCATTGTTGTACTTACCATCAATGAAAATCATACAATCATGCGCTGCCTGTTAAATATTTGCCAACAGATCTGGCTCCATTTCAGGGATTGCGACTTGGAGTGTCGAGACTCCTCACCACAGGAATGTCGAAATGCCGAAATACCAAAATGCGAAATGGTGAAATCAACGCGAGACCCTATGCTTGTAATCCAATGACCTTGGATACTTGGAAATCTGATCAAAGGGATACTATTTCTCTTCACGATTAATTGTTCAGTTATGATTGAGTTAGCAGAACCGAATCATGGTTCTTGGACGGTTGGCATTTCAATTGCTGAAGTGTTGTTCTATGGATTTGAGGGGTAACCGAAGGGGTTGTAGAAGATAAAAAGAAACACGCAGTGACTGTGTGTGTTGGTGTGTATGGAATTAATGGTACAGATGTAGCTCTAAGGTAAAATTTATTTATGTAAATGAATATAAAACCGAAATAAAATCATACAGGGACGACGAGAAGAAATGATGAAGATATAGCAGAGATCAAGGGGAGAAGAATGGATTTTGATATGATTATATAAACAGAGAGGACTTGAATGATGAATCCTTTTCCATAGGAGATAAAGAGTTGGTTTGGAGGTTCTTAGTGACAAGGAAGGATTCTAGGGTGGTAGGGAGGAGCAAGGGGAGACTGTAAAAGTCTCCTGTACAAGTTGGTGCTTGTACATCTGGGATTTGTAGCTTCCATTCAGTAGGTGCTGAAGAAACAGAGGTAGCAGCCTCATCTGGGTTGTAGCTAAGATAAAATAAGAATGTAAAGAGGAGTTGGAGCTTGCCTTTCATTCATAAGAAGAAGAGTTTTTTCCCTTTTGGGTTTCCTCATGAAAAATCATTGTGTCACTGTTTCATTTATGCGATTGTATATTTATTGGTTAAATGTATTACTGCAAGTTAAATGTTAAATGCATGATTTATTGATTAATAAGTAATCTTCTTATAAAATGAAAGAAATTTTATACAATTGAGTCACCCCCCCCCCACCCTCTTAGTTGACTTATCCTGTACAACAAGGGCTTCTTGAGCCATGGCAACTGCATCATGAATATGGCGATTTTGCAAAAAACCGAATTATTCTTCTCTAATGACATAACTAAGTAAGGGATTTAATCTTCTTGCAATTAATTTGGAAATTAATTTTTTCACCACATTGCAGCAGGAAATGGGTCTGAAATCCCCAAATGAGACTAGATTTTGTACCTTTTGGATAAGGCGGAGAAAGGTTGAGTTCAAAGCTCCGTGAACTCTTCCCACCCTCTAATATTCTTTTACCACTGATAAAAGTTCCTCCTTGAAGAGATCATAGAATTATTTAAAGAACTCTACAGTAAAGTTGCCCGGCCCTAGAATTTTTCCATTTTGCATGGAGTTTAATGTTGACCACAATTCCTGCTTTGTTACATCTCCTATGACCTCCTCATTCATTTCTTCTGTGAAGAAAGAGGGAATCTTGGTGACCACTTCAAGAGTCTTTTGGATCGGGCAACCTGTTGGAGCCTTGAAAAGGTTTTCAAAGAACCTTGCACCAACTTTCGCCTTGTCTTGAAAGGAGTTTACCCTTCTTCCTTCTTCATCTTTCATTTTGCATATTGAATTTTGTTTTTTTCGTAGGTTGGAGAACTGCTGAAAATATTTTGTATTATTATTGCCTGCTTGAATCCATAAGGCTCTACCCTTTTGTTTCCATTCCAATTCTTCATTTGAGAGACATATTTATTTTCTTTCCTGCATATGCCTTAGCTTGTCTAACTTGGAAGTATCAAGAGACCCTTCATCAATTCTTTGTTCGAGTCTGGTCATATTTGCTTCAATCTCTAAAATATCCCTTTGTTGTTTGGCCCTCCAAACAGGGATCCAAACTTTTATGGATTCTCTTAACTTTTTCATATGTCCTACAAACTAATCTATCATTGATTCAAGGTTTGAAGAAGAGAGCTTGACCGAGCTTGCGGATACCAAACTTATAAACTCTACATCTGCTAGCCAAACTTGGTTGATTTTCATCGGGGTAAGAGGAGCTTTCGACCTGTCTTTCCATAGTAAATAAATGGGTCTATGGTTGGAGAGCATGCCCTCCTCCACAGATGCTTGAAACCTAATCCCCAATTCCATCAAATTTTAAGAGACTAAAACTATGTCCAACCATTTGGCCACTTTGTCCTTTTCAGTTTTGAAGTTCCCCCAAGTCAAGGTGAGTTTGGTCAGCTCCACGTTGACCATACTATATTTTTCTGGGAGGGAGTGGAAGAAATTTCTTTGGCGGTCTTCTCTCAGGTTAGGGATACATACCTCTCTAAGAGAGAGCGTAACATTCAAGTCACCACCTAAAATAGACAAGGGGCAGTAAAACACTCCTGCATCAGACAAGTCTTTCCAGAAAGGTATTCTTTCATAATAAAGACCGTATATATTGATCAAAATAAAGTCAAAAGCAATGTCTTTGTGTCTGAGTTTGAATGAGATGGATGTTCGCATAGAAGAGGAGGAAACAACTTTAAAATCTGAACTCCATCTTATCAAAAGGCCACCAGACATACCATCAACATCTATAGAGTTGAAAGACCAATTCTTTAACCAAGATCCAATCAATTTAGTTACCAACTACCCTTTACACATTGTTTCCTAAAGCAAGATGATATCCATCTTGTGGCTCAAGATGAGCCTTTTGAGGGAAATTGTTTTGGGGGAGCCCTCGACCCCTTTGTAGTTAAAGGAGAGAAATATCATTTTGGAGGGGGAGGAAGGGCACTTCCCACTCTAAGGGCCCTCACAATAGTTGATTGGGTACCTTTTTTAACCTCTGCGACCACTTTCTCCATGGCCTTAGATAGAAAGGATTTTCTACCGGCATGCGAGGCCGAATGAGAATATAGGGCTAGATGTTATTGGATTAATCGGTAAATGAAGACATAAACATATCTCCCTAGATCCACCCAGAACTAGAACAAAACAAAACAAAATACAAGACTTTCCCTAAGCTCTAAGTATTGAGTTTACTAGTTAACAAGATATAGACAACATATCGTTTAAATGTTGTTTCCTCTTTCCATTTCCATCTTAGCTCCATTCCAATGCTCCAAAGATATTGAACCTGCAAGGGAACACAATCCAACCAAAGTGAAAGCAATATAATATACTCAGCAAGAACCTATGTATGTGATCAAGGAATCATACGATAAAACAATACTAGTTTTATGGGAAAGAAACATATCATTGTATCATATTAAAATGAAAGTCGAGATTACAACCAAAGCCTTGATGTCGCAAGGTCCCCTTTCGATGGCCCTTTCCTCCAACACACACACTTGCTCCAAAGCCTTTGAATGAAGAAGATCCACCATGTAGCTTGTAGAACTAAGGCAAAGCTCCCAAGAAGAATTAAAAACTCTCCATACAAATCTTAGCCTATTCAACCTTAGCCTTTTCCATGAGAGATCCCTCTTTATATAGGGTGAAAGAGACATGGTTGAGGATATTAGGATGATCCCACCAAATCAGAGAAGTGAGTAAGATCCAAACCGTTCAGAGGCCACCTCATCTTCTAGAAGATCCCCTTCTAGAAATTTCTTGAATTTTGACTTTTCCTTATCTTTTGACATCGTGGCACCCTAGGTATAGTGCAGCCTGCGAAGACGTCACAGTCCAGCTCTAGAGTAGGATGTGACGATCAGGAATTGTCACACCCCATATAAAGCATATAAAGCAAGTTGAGGATGAAACTATTAGAGACTTCCAGGATAGATTTGAGAACATGCTATATTAAATTCCTGAAAGTCATCATCCCGAGGAGAGATACCTTGTCCATCTCTTTACTCATGCACTTTTGGGATATATGAGTTTTCCCCTTGATAAGAGAACCCCACAGATGCTCGATGAAGCCTACAACATGGCTACAAGGATCGAGAAGTACATCTCCTTGTCTGAGATAAGATGCCTCTTTATCCACTCTGGTTTAAATCAATATGGTTTTTTTTTTTTAGCAA